>BSAI01000189.1:5953131-6091772 GCA_036245035.1 Adrianichthys oophorus | reverse complement strand
TACCTCACTGCGCTCGGGTGTTGGGGGCCCATGTGGTGGTCCTGCGGTCCCTGGTCTGGGTGCTTGGCCGGGCTGCCTGGCGGGTGGATCTCCTCCGTTGACCCCACAGTATGGGTGCGGGGGCGGGCCCTGGTCGGCGCTGCTGCCTCGGCGGGGGTCTTGGTGTGGGGATGTCTGGGAGCTCTCACTCCTTTTTTTTTTTTTTTTTTTCTTTTCTTTTCATTCCTTCATCCACTTCAGCTAAACGTAACATTCACCTGAGCACAGGCGTCAGCTCACCTTTGCACCTTCAAATAGTGTGCGTGTCAGAAGGTAGTGCTTTGCATGTGTTGGTTGGTATGCACAAGTGTGTGTGTGAACTGGATGTGGACAAGTTTGCGAACACTCTTGGAGCCGGCAGGTATGTTTGTGGCAGCTGAGTGTGTGGACAGGCCCCGCCCATTTTAGACCAACATTCACTATTTTAATGGGTATAGGCTCCAACATTTTGTTGCCTGTAGATTCGTAACTCTACTTTCCCTTTCCATTAGTCATCCTCTAAAATCTATTATCCACCCCCCCCTCTTTCCCCCTTTCTTTTTCCGTCCGGTCCAACAAAAAGAACACAAACAAAATTAATATTAATAAAGTTTCATTTAAATTACAAAAGGGGCTTATACCAACATACAATTTGTGTTCCCAATGATTTATAACCCCCGATTGTAAGAGTAAAATCTGTCTAATGCAAGAGGCTTTCAGCTCATATCTGTCTGCTCAGCTGTTGGACAGGACAAGTTTAAAAAAAAAAACAAAAAAACAAAAAAAACCAAATAATATAGGGTCTTACTAAGGAATTGAAAAAAATATATTTGATGCATTTTATGTCTAGTAGTTTGTTTGTTGGACAAATTTGATTGTTTGAAGGGATGATAATGAGGCATTTGAGGTTCAAAAACTGTACTATGAACTTTACTGGCCTTGGTCTGTAATTTTAGGCTTTTTTGTACTAAACTTCCTGCTGACAGTTATTTTGTGTTATTTATGAGTGCTTTTCGTCCTGTCTGTCTTTGAGACTACATGAAAATCAATTTAAAGATTATTATACGTTCCAAAACCTTTATATACCCTATTTCTTGCAATTACCTTATAAATATGTTTGCCATAGAAACCAAGGAAACTGAGATACCACACTTTATATTTCATTCATTCATTTTCCAATCCACTTTATCCCTTTCGGGGTCATGGGGTTGCCGGAGCCTAACCCGGCTACTCATGGGCGAAGGCAGGGTACACCCCTGGACTGGTCGCCAGTCTGTCGCAGGGGCCACAATCACACACACATGCACACTCACATTCACACCTACGGACAATTTAGAGTAACCAATTAACCTATGAAGCATGTTTTTGGACGGTGGGAGGAAGCCGGAGTACCCGGAGAAAACCCACGCATGCACGGGGACAACATGCAAACTCCACACAGAAAGGTCCCCCAGCCAGGACTTGAACCGGGAACCTTCTTGCTGTGAGGCAGGAGCGCTAACCACTGCGCCACCGTGCAGCCACTTTATATTTAGAAACAAAAACATTTTTTCTTCAGATATTTTGTCAAAATAGTTTCAAAGTGTAACTTCACCATTTTTTTTCTGTTGTTTATTTATTTTTTCCTCCAGTTTTGACCTTAAAACTTCAACTTCATAATCCAAAACGGTAAAACACAGACTACTGTGTGGAGCTGCAGAGAAGCGAGGACTTGTCTGTGCTGCCTGTAGTTTTATTATGTGATTTCAATTAAAGATAAAGGTGCACACACAGTAAGTCTCTCGGAGAAAATAATAATGTGGCTGTGTTAGCTGTAAAGTCACATGTGGGTGGTAAAGTAAGTGAAGCTGACACGAGCTTGTGTGCAAATAGACATGATGCTAAGCAGCGGCTGGGGTGTGTGAGGGAAAGCCGCAGGGGATTGCCGTGGCTTTTCTAGAGGACTGCAGGTCATTGCTTCGATTCCCACCGCTCTCCGTTTAAGCACACGCAAAAACAGCCACAGTCCCTGACGGCTGATTAAACAGTGGAATGACCTATTGAGATAAGGAAGAAGATGTTGGGAATTAGTGATTTTTTAAACCGCTCTCTCATCAGAGGCCTGCCAGAGTAAAATGTTTTAAGAAGAGGCAAGAGGACATTCTGCTTCTCCACAAAATACATCATGCAGTTAAGAAGCAGAAGTCTACATTGTTCATTTACTGAGCCCTTAAGGAGGCATGCGAGGAAATGCACCCTGGACACTGCAACAGGTTAATATCACACATAATGAAAAAGTAGAAAAGTCAAACTTAATTATTGCTTCTAGCTTTGATTTGTGCCTGAGTTTTTAGCGGTAAAACAGGATTCAACAAAACCTTAACAGTACAAACCGGGCATGTGTTCAAGAAGGCGCTAAACTTGGACTCATGAAAGTGCTTTTAGCATATGGTGTTCACACCAGACAAGCAGGGAGCAGCAGGGAGGGGCTTCTACTTCTTTTGTTTTAGAATGTTTAATAACGGATGTCCACCATCTACAGTTGGAAGAAGGTTGGTACAAAATGTCAATGCGGTGCAAATCTTGCACCAGTCTTTTTCTTTCACAGCTCTTTAGCAATATCTTTCCGATCCAAACTGCGATCATTAATTCCTCCTCCATGATCCATTTTCAAACGGTTGGCACTTCCGTGCTTTGAAAAAGACAATACTCCTTTGCCGTGTTGAGTAAGTTACTTCTAACAATTGATTACTTTACTTAGTTACTCGATCAAAATTGTAATGAAATTACTTTACTCATTACCTATTTGAAAAAGGAATTCACTCGTCATTACTTGACTTCAATTTTTTCCGCTCATTTACAAATTCTCAAGGGAAAAACAGCTTCACACAAACAAGATCATCTTGTCTTTCATTAACAGGACTCCTTTGAAAAAAATATTTAAATCTCAGTAGGACTTATCTGGTTAAATATAGGCAAATTATTCAAATAAAATGCATTATTTTTAAAGCAATAACCTTGTGCAGGGTGTGAACATGGTTCAAGACATAACCTGGCTTCATTTGAATTCAGACAGCAATGTGAAAAATAGCACAAAAATAAGTTATAACATGTGTGGTCTATGTCACTGCTCAAGGTCAGATGTGGAAAATACGGTTATGTCTATATTCATGTCTATCAAATCTGAAACTAAGCCAGTCTTTTTAAAACACAAAGAACTATTAAATGTCTCCATGTTCATTTTGGCTGACTTTTTGTATTCCATTGCAACGAGTTGCACCAGTCTCTCTGTACGTCTGCCTTTAGTGCACAGTTCTGCACGGCTGCAAGTCTACCAAACTATGCACCCCTCGCCCCCACGGAGTGCAAACTATTGACCGCTAGTCACGTGCAGCTTAGAGAGAAAAATAAAGTAAGACAGAGTGAATTATTACAGAAAAAACTGGCTCCCAGGAAGGAGCCGGCTCTTGTCGATCACACCAAAGAGTGACTTTAGAGTCATTTCATTCGTTATCAACCATACGAGGTGGGTCTCTGCTCACCTGCGTCTCACTGCACACCTGAAAGGACTCCCTGCAGCGTTTCTTTTCATCTCATCTTTGAGCCAGTTTGGAAAGCATTGTGACCGCAGTAATAAGGTTATGTTTGTATTTTAACCGATCCCCAACTCTGGGCGCATATGGATGCACGTATGAGCCATGTGCTCTGCTTTGTTTCAGTTATCCATGAGAAAATGTCAGAGCCTATAAAACCCAAGTAATGAAGTAATGAGGGTTTCTATATAGAGTCCAGTAATTCAAACTAATTACCAAAATTTGAACTCTAATTCGTTACTGACAAAAAGTAATAAAATAGTAACTTGTTAATTTGTAATCCGTTACACCTAACATTGTCCCAATGTCACTACCAAATCTGACTTCCCGACGGGTCAAAGTTCAGCTGTTTGGTATTAAAGCAGTTGAAAGTTCAACTAGTTGAGCTTTCAGCGTGTGTAGAGACCAAAAACAGACTTAAAAAATTGTATAGTGACGCGTGGATGTGAGAGTTTTAAATGCAGAAGCCTGAAACGCGGGTTTAAACAATCGTTGAAAGCGCTCAATTAAATGTCAATTCCAGAGGTCAGTTTACACATACTGGTAGCTTTGTGCACCATGATGGTAAAAAAATCATTTCAAACTCCTATTGGCACAGGATCAATATGGGTTGGACTATAAATCTTTATTTCTTCTGATTGCATGGTTCACCTTTAGCATGTTGCCGGTCTGTTGCAGGTAACATACAGGGTCCACGCAGAAGGATTCCAGCTGGGATTGGAACCAGGGGCTTCTTGCTGTGAGGGGAGGGTACTAACCACTACACCACCATAACACTGAAACGTGCCAAAACCTAATCAGAGAAAAATAAAACTATTCCTCTTTAACAATTCTCGTCAAACCTTTTGGAAGCAAATTAAAAGCTAAACTGGAGTGCTTTTTGTGAATATTTTGCAAAAATAGAGGAATATATTTGTCTAGGGTGTTATTTCAAAGGAAATATGAGTTGCTGAGATTAATCTACTTGTTTTATTCAGAAAAAAAGAATATTTTTGTTAAATATAAAACTGTTTAAATCCATATTGGATATTAACCAGTTACAAATATTAAAACTTAAAAACTATATGTTTACATCAATTCCAGAATAATTAAGTAAACGGCTCCTCCTTAGTTTTTTTTAACCAACCTGACAGGCTGTAAAAGCAGATTGATTAGGAGTGGCATTGGACTTTGTGAAGAACGTTTAAAAGAACTGTTTTAAAATAGTAGGTTTTTGTCAAAATTAGGCCAGAAAAAAACTGCTGGATTATTGTTTTCCAACAAACCAATATGATCTACTTTCCCTTCAAATTTGAGCCTGTACTTGACAATCCATAAATACACCTTTGAACAAAGAACACTGCATGCTTCACATCGTCATTTATGGCTTCTGGCTCCTGTTTTATCATATTTTCTCCTTGTTCAATCAACCTAACTGTGTTGGAGCTAGAGATTTTTTTTGTCCCTCACGTGTTTTTTTTTTTTTAACACGGGTATCTGTTTCATTCAGAAGGGTAAGGAAGTCGATTGAAAGTTAATTCCAGTGTGTTTGATTAATGGGCGCTAGAGGATGCACTGTAATCTGTGCACCATTCAATTGCTCCATTTCCAGCTCCCCGCAAGTAATTACTCCAGGCTTTCTTTCAGAGTAAACGTTTCTCCTGCAGATGCTCTTTCTGTAACAACAGTTGTCTTGCTTCTGGTCTACAGGATGTGAAATGTTGTTGGTGCTCGATATCTAGCCTGCTTCTCTACAAGAAGGTGGAGCAAATTATAAATAACACAGAAAACAACTTACTTTATATGTCAGGATACACATTATGAAGTGAAAACCCTATGACAACAATCTTGAGAGGACACAAAAATACATTGCAAAAACTAAATTTGGGAAAATAAATTTAAAGTAAATTTCAAGAAAAAATGTCTAAAAAATAAAGAATATAGGAAACACAATTAATTAAAATAAAAAATATGACATACAAATAAATGAATGAAAAAATAATAAACAATATGAAGATATAATATGAACAATAAAATATGAAGTCTTGTTGAGACAATTTTTCTCCTACCACATTAGCAGCAATCTGCCAATGTGGTTACAACATATATCTTATGGGCTTGTTTTTTCAGTGTAAA
This sequence comes from Adrianichthys oophorus, assembly GCA_036245035.1. Classification (NCBI taxonomy): domain Eukaryota; kingdom Metazoa; phylum Chordata; class Actinopteri; order Beloniformes; family Adrianichthyidae; genus Adrianichthys; species Adrianichthys oophorus. The sequence continues at coordinate 6,086,067 of BSAI01000189.1, read as the reverse complement.
TATTGAGGCTCTTGATGGTTAAAAAAAAAACCAAAACAATAAATCTCTAAAATGTCTTGTTTCTCCAAACTTGTATTCTTGAAATTTCCACTATGTCTTCCAACAACTGTCATGAATGTTTAATGCTACATCATTTTTGGGTTTAAACTCGAGCTTTCAACGTCAGGGCCAACAAAAGCAGCTACAAATTAGTGATTTTACTTAACTTTTTTTTTTTTTAATTTTAAATATGATTTAAATGGCAGTAAAATCTGTTAACAAGTGTTTGTGTATTTTTTTATGGGTGTATATTGAATCAAAGGCTTGAAGTGCAGACTAATAAGTTCAACCTGCCCTCCCAGGGGAGGGATTGGGTCAGACTGGCTTTGATTTAAATGATTCTCGAAGGATTTATTCGATGTTGCCTTAATCTCGTTCCCACTGCTAACAGCTTTGGCTCTTTCCATCAACCTCTGTGTCTGTTTTTATTGTGCAGAGCCTGAATGGCTGGGACAGGCTTTATTAGTGTGAGCATAAATGATTTAATGGCTGTGGTTAGATGTGTTTTTTTATCCCCTCTCTAGACATTATGGGAGCTCATTTGCCATTTGGCAAAAATCATGAAATCATCAACAATGCGACAAGATGTGTATGGCTTTCTACTAATTTCTTTTCCTTGAGTTCTTACCCTTTGGGTCTTGCTGAACATTGCAGCACTAAAGCTACGTTCACAGCGCCCTCAGCAACGTGCGTTTAAGCAACCACTTCCAGGACAAAGTCAATGTAACTGCACATTTCCTTTAAAACTTTCGCCTTCACGTGCCACATTTTGAGGACCGTTTCGGGCTCTATATGCAAAACACATCTATCTAAAAGTTAAACCTAGCTGAACTTTGACCAGTCTTGTTACAGAGGCATCCTCTTTGTTCACGGAAGTGCCGGCCATTTGAAAAGGGAATATGAAGGGGAAATAATAATTGCAGTCATCATCTAGCTTTGTGCTTTTCCCTCATCCTTTATTTTCTGTTAAGTTCTGTTGGTGCAATACTCTCTTTGCTTTAAAGAAATAAAGTGTTCATTTTTATATGTAAAGCTGTATTCAAACCACCTTTAGCAACTCATGATCAAGTGGCCACTTCCAATGAAAAGTCTTTGTAGACAAGTGTATCTGAGCGTTTTGGGCTTATGTGCTCAAAATTCGAGTTCGTGTGTAGCAAAGGATGCTTCCACGACTGTTTTCAGGCTCTATGGGTCAGGAACTGGTGGTGAAGGACCCAAAATGCAGGAGACTGAGCAAGGTGGAAGAAACTTAAAACATTTAATGAAGAAACTGAAACAAGACAAAACCATGGGAGCAACCACAAAAATTTGAAAGTAGATCATGGAGAAGAAATGAATTATGGATATTTGTGCCTGGCTGAAATTCCATTACACCAAGGCCAAATTGCTTCCCAGCCCCTCTGACTCCTCCTTACTGCTCCAATAGTAGGGGCATTTGAAGCTGTAGTGGTGTCCAAAAGTTTTTTTTTTTTTTTAAGGAGGAGCTGTAGAGATTTTGGGCTGGCTGTCCCTCCGCCAGTAGGCTGATCTGTGTCGTCGTTATGGGAGGAGGAGAAACGCATTTCTTCACGTGAGAGTCCTCTGAAGCACAGAAGTTTACATTTAAATGTAAGTAACAACTTCTTGTTTTAGTATGACTTTTTAAAGCCATAAAAACCCATATTACATATTTTCCCAGTGTTGCAGCTATACACTAACGTAGATAACCAGCGACTATTGATGATGTCATTATGCAGTGGTAGTAAATTTGAAGACACTATTTTTCCATATCTCTCTGCTTGGAGGGTTAAATGTGGGGAACGGGAGAAGCCTAAGTCCTTAAATCAGAATGGAGCTTTGAAAGAAAAAGCCTGGGGCAAGATTTACGAGATTTGTATGTTTTGACATTTTGCACCAAGCCTCTTCCAGCTGTCACTGGCAGACATGCGCTAGTGTCGGGTAGCGACAGTCCGGTTTGAACACCATAAGCTAAATGTGCATTCCTAATAGTTCATTCAAGAACAACCCATGTCAACATAGCATCACACTCACACCGCAGTTCATCACTCCAGGACTCAAACAGACAAACACATTCAGGTGCTTTTCCACATTAAAACAAATATGTAAGACAACTTGATCCATACCCGGAACATGACAGGTGGATTTATTAGCTGTGTGGACTATATTTTGTACATTCTCAGATTCCCTTTATGGTATTGTCTGCAAGCTGAAAAAGTGTTGATAAGAACAAATAACCCCTTTGGCACAGAGATGACTTACATTGCAAAAAAAACATCTCTGGAGGTGTGCCAGAGGGTAATTGTTTGCTGCAAACACAAGCAAACAAAATGCTTCAAAAGCAGCAGCAGTAAGTAAGAAGAAAAAGCGTCCTAATCAGTCACATTGTTCCGTGTATCAAATACACCATTTATCTCAGCATGAATTTCTTTGTTAAAATTAGATTACCCTGAAAAGTTTCTTCAGAATTAAAGCCTGATTAATTTTGATGCGTGGCACTACAGGTAAGATATGTATCGTGGGGAGATAACCGCTGTTGGAAGGTAATTAGATCTTTTCTAAGAGTGATTGCTCATATAGGAAAAAAGGAGACGCTATGGAGACGGCGAGATGAAGCTGAGGGGAAAGAGGCTGCTATTGATTGGCTGCCACTGATGCTCCCCTGCCGAAGACAATTCACCGCCCAGACAAGAGGGTGATTTTTTTAATTGTCTTTTAGCATCTTCATATCTTCTTTGTTAATGGAAGTTACCGAAAAGAAAGTTTAATGAGACTCAGAGTGAAGGGGAGGAGGAGGGAGGGCATGAAAGATGAAGAACAAATGATAATAAAGAATTTCTTTTGTAGACTCAGACATCTCATTTCTTAACGAATTCCTTTGTTTGGAAGTTGTTTGAGGTACCAAAGCTTTACAACACAGGAATGTATACCGTGCGACAACAGCACAAAAGATTTACGCAAAAGCAATTCAAACTATGCACGAATCACAAAATAATATTTCATTTTTATCTAAAGAATCCTTTATGCACACAATGGTATGTGTGCAGTTTGTGAAATAACACAACTTTTCTTTTCACTAAATATTTTTTTTACTTTGTGTTTTCCCATCATTTAAATCCAAACTGGGATCTTTCTGTTTGTATGTTCTCGCTGTGCATGTGTGGATTCTTTGACTGCTCCGGCTTCCTCCTATGTTCCAGAAACATCCTTCATAGAGTGATGACTTTAAATTGTCCCTATGCATGATTGTGGTCTTTGTGTAGCCCTGCAATGCACTGGCAATCTGCCCAAGTTGAACCCTGCCTTTGCCCTACAGAAGCTAGGATAGCCTCCATCATCCTCTTGACCCTGTGCAGGACGAAGTTGGAATAAAAGATGGATGGATGAAAACTAATTTCCAGATATCATGAAACGCTTTATTTTTGTTGCACAACAAACTGAGAAACAATGTTAGAGATGCATACTTGAAGACATGTTTGTACAGCAACAGTCTTGAACTGCAAGGACCAGATTGTTTTCGCTATTCATCTTTCTTACTGCACCTTTAAGCAAAAATTCTGCCTCTCCCATATGCTCAAAATGACCCCTCCCCTAAAATAAATAAATAAATGATGCAAATCCCAGCGGTCAAAACTGTCAAAAAAATGAATGAAGCCAAAATCTCTTATGGGGTTCAAAGAAAATATTTCTAAGTCCACTAAACAAACTAAAACAGACGTGTCGAGGATATCCATAGGAAGCTTTGAAATTATTATTTGATGGCCACAAGACCTATGGTTTGGCGGTCTTTAGGTGATGGTCTTTTGGTGATAAACTGAAATTTTCAGATTTTCCTTGTTTCACATAATATGGAGATCTTCACAAAATTTTACACACATGCCACGAGGTTAAGTCTACAACCACAACCAATGTTCTGTTGACTTTTGACTTTGGGAAAAGGCTGCCATCTTGAAGAAAAAGAAGTTTAAAAATGAAACTCCTCAAAAGTGGTGTTACCCTGTTGCTCCCACATTTTCTACTTATTATCTACTTAATATTATGAAAATTCAATTCATGAATTGTTGGCTCAAGCAAAACAAAACAATATGACAAATGTTAGGAAATTAGGAGAAATATAGGCGTTTAACCACAAATCACTATTGCTAAGGGAATTCAAACGCTTACTTTTGCTGATTCTTCTATGAATTACATAAACATGTCCATCACCCCCAGGTGACCAAAGCATAAAATGGTTGCTATGGAGATTAAGCCAATAGAAAAGCCCCCATTTTGAAAAAGTTTGGGTTTTTTTCAGAGTAAAGGGAGAGAGTTGGGGTCTAACTAGCAACTGACCAAGCAAGGGCAGATAAAAAGGAGGTAATAATAATAAAAATAATAATAAACTTTATTTGTTTAGCGCCTTTCAAGATAATAGATACCTCCCTTACATCAAAATGCTCTTTTCTGCATCACAATTTCCTCTTTCAAATGCAGTTGAATGTGTTTTTCAAAATTAGCACCCATTCCGGGCAGCATATCTATGCAAAAGAGTGAGTTTTATTTCTTCTCCATTCTGTCAACAAACTTGACTTTTTTATGAAACATAAGAGGTGAATAAGCTGCATCTCAGTATGCTACAGGAGAGATTATACGTGCAATCACTAAAATAAACCACACTGAAAGCACGCTCCGTGACTGAATAGGGCATGATATGAATTAAGAAGGGTCTGCGCTATCCTGCTTTCAGTAGCTACACAGCTAAAATTTGTGTCTACATTGTAGAATGAACTGGCTTTCAAAAGAGGTCAAAACAAGATTTCAATTAAAAAAAAAGGCAGTATGGGATGTGTTATTAAAGCCTTGAAACCATAATTCTCTCCTCAGTTACTCCATAAAATATTAACAAAGAGAAGAAAAACCTCTCTGTTCATGGCTGATAATTCTAAAGCTTGCTTTCAAAAATCTTGCAAGCAAGGAACGGGATTTTGCATAAGTCATCAATAATAAAGATATGGTGGTGATTTATTGATGTTGTTTGGCTAAGCATATGTTTTAGCTTGTTGGACAAGGAGGTTTAACTGCAAACTCCTGATGCTTGGCAGGAGCGGCTGTTTCTTTAGTTAATTACAAAGTGCTTTTTGCGTTACTTCAGTCATTCATATCATCAGTCATTCATTTGACTGAATATCTGAGGACAACTAGCAGGCTTTTAGAGAGAAACGTACTAATAACATGAGAAGCTGTAAACCTTTAAAAGCTCACAGATCACAGGGGGAAAGCTGTCGTCTGTCTACATCACTCATACTGAACACTTAAAAAGCTACACCTTTTAATCTGGACAAGAATTATTCCCTTAAAACTCAGAGACATTTTTTTTTGTTTAAAATGAAACAAAAAAAACATAGAAGATGCCACATTACTAAAGCTATGCTGGACAGTTGAGTGGAACTACATTTATATAATTTTTGCTGTCCACTGTGGCTCAGAATTAATGCCATCCATCCATCTTCAGAACCTGCTGAATCCCTTTTTAGGGTCAACTCAGCCGATGTTGAGCAAACGCAGGGTAGATTCTGAACCACTCACTAGTTTGTTGCAAGGCCACACACTCAAACAATCTTATGCACACCTAGCAACAATTTAGAACAATCAGTTAACCTAAGTGAAGCATGTTTTTGGACTACTAACCACTGCTCCACCGTGTTGCCTCAGTATTATTACAAGTAAAAAAAAAATCAAATCCATCTTTACAAACTAACCACTTTATAAAATAACAATTCAGTTTGACGAACACTATGAATAAACCAATGATGCCTTCTGTGGTCAGTACTGACCAGCTAACTGCAGGGAGTAAGAAGCGCACATATCCACAAAAACAATTAGCAACCCTCATGCTTGTGTGTATTTCAGCTCTGGGTAGAATAAAAGCTGCCGTTGGTTTGATTCCTGTTCCCCAAAACATTCCACATTGTTTCTCAAACTGTTTTCCTGACAATCTATACATCATTTTGATAACATAAACACTTATCAGCATACCCTTTTAAACATTGGCTCCTCAGTAACCGCCAAGCAGCATGCCTCCACCATACCAAAGTAGCAAGGAAAAAGTAGTGTCTATTGACTGTGAAATTGCGCATTTTGGATTTAGAATAATAAATTTGCCTAATGGAAACAAAACAATTTCAAAAAACTAGGATTTATTGTACAAGTTTTTGCACTTTGAGGAGATGGTTTTTAAGGCATATCCAAATTGACATATTTTATAAAACCACTTTTTTCAAATTAATGAGTGATGTGACCGTCTTCGAGGTAGGAACTGGCTACCTTGGTCACTGCACAGTGGGCAACACAATCACACAGCTCATTAAAAGTTGAGCATGTCATGTGGAGTTGTTGGATCTGCAGCTCCTCTGTAAAATCACCTACTACGAGTTCCCAAAATTGCTTCATCCAAACATTTTAACACTGAAAGTGATGAAAACTTATTGAAGAAGTTAAAGGAATACCAAACTTCTCACATAGACAGACAGAAATAGAGAGAGAGAGAGAGTGGATGAACAAACCACTTCCTCCTCTGCCTTTCATGCAGCAAGTGTGTGAGAAAGATGTTCTTCACGCTGAAGATGACCACATTGCCTGAAAAGTAGAAACACCATTCAGAAGTCCATTGCAGTTATCGCGGAGAGTTGCAATATAAACCAGCCAACATCAGTATGAACTGCAACGTGTGATTCTGGATACGACTGATTCGATGACCGATCGCTGTGAAGTATATACAGGGCTTAACTTTTGTTTACGTAGTCTGGTAGATGGCAGTCTTGATGTAGACCAAGCGCAAGGTTTAGGACTCAATCCAGACTAAATTAAACGGACTCCAGACCAACAGATTTTTTCGGGCTGAAAACTCTCTAAGACTTTTAGATAAGTAAGCTTCATAATTTTGTGAGACAATTCAATTGAAATGCAGTTCAGAAAGCAAATCAGAGCAGTTTTATTTTGGGAAAAGCATGTTGTGATCATGGGAAGATCAAAATAAAAAAAAAACTCAATTTGGTAAATACTCGTTACATTTGGGCTTTTTAGGATGTGATGTGACAGCTGCCAACACAGGTCTGACCTTTACTAATGTGTCATCTGGGCTATTGACTGTATATGAGAACCGGACTGAGTAACCCCTCCCCCCTTGTGTTCCAAATGGGAAGTATCTGCTTTCTCAAAGACGTCAAAATCTCAAAGACTTCTATTGAAAAATAAACATGTATATTTGTCAAAGAAACCGTTCTTGCTCTGCTACCTTAGTTCTTGCTAATCCTATTTCTTTTTTATCTTTTCTTTATTTCAAGTTCTTCGAGTTTTTAGTTGGCCAATCAGATGCTTCAATAAAAGTATGTGGTTCCGGCTGGACCCCATGTCAAACATTCTAAATATTTGATTGAAAGATTCTTCTTAGCCCGCTTTCAGTGAAAGGGGGTGTGGTCTTCCCACAAGCTCTCTTCTGATTGGTAAGAGTGGTTGCCATAGAAACATTGACTGGGACTGATTTGGGCCAATTACTGCTTAGTGACAATGTCTGGCTCCAACAACGTGGGGGTCATATCATGGAAAAATGGCGACTGAATTGACTTTATTTAGACAGGAAGTAAGACAATTTTTAATGAGTGATGTCACATTCGCTAAATCCAGTTCTATTATACGGTCAGTGATCCTATACTAATTTTTCTACACAAATGTCATACTTGTAAGAAAAAACTCAAATTTCAAACACAGATCAGTGACCGTTTCTTGCTTTACTTTACCAATGTTTAACAGAACTTTAAGGGCACACTCCAATTTCTTTTAAGTTTGGACTTAATAAACTATATCTGGCACACATTTAGGAGATGGAATACATGTAATTTGATCAGTGCAAGCGAACATAATTGCTAAAATGGATGCAGTGTGTCCTTGTCCACAGGAACCGCTGAACTGTAATGCTGTTTTTAAAGCATCATAAGCAGATAGGTACTGATCTGTGGACAAAAGTGCCACTAAACCAAAATGGAGGCGGTGTTGCCCTTGATCGATTTCCAGAGTATCACTTTTTTCAAGGAGATAGCTGCCTTTGTCTGCTGCATAACCTTTCTTCAGGAACATTGCCCTTACAGGAATGTGATGGGAGTGTGTGGGTGCTGTCTGCTGTGACATTTGTTTATTTTCTAAGATGTGATGAGCAAATGCTGTCTCATGGTAGAGGGCGACTACATGTCAGAGACCTAAGAATATTTTGATCTGACAAATGGCTTACTCATACTTAAATCAAATGAATGTATTTTTAGACAAGAAAAAAACTAATTTTCCTAATGTCCAAATTATCAAATCATTTCATCCTCAACGGCCTTGGAATTATTCTGTTTACCGACGAAGCAATTTTATTTCGTAATGAAGCAAACACTTACAGCATGTTGCTAGCGGCAGTCTTGTCTTCCCTCAACAGCCTTTTTTTCTGTGGCAGTTAGAAGCTTTTATCCAACCAAACAGAGACTTCAGGCATTAGAAAAAATAACCCATAATGAAAAGCAGGCCAGGACTCCTAATAGCTTGGGAACAAATACCCCTGTAGGGCTTGCTAATGAGTTTAAGCTGAGTGCTCAGCCATTTTCTTCTTCTATCCACAAAAAAATTTCATGCAAATGGATATTTGCTGCAGAGGCCGTAGTTAGAAAAGCACAAAATGCATCCAGCAAATCCAATTTGCTGTTATGAGGTTCTGTAGACTGTCTTATAACATGTCGCTTTGCATGTGGTTAAGTACTAAAGACCCTTGCACACAGTAGATAGTCACCAGCTATGCTAATGCAGTCCAAAATTCACATTTCTTGAGGTTTGACTTATAAGATCTCAAACCAGCAAAAGCAGATCCCCTCAATGGCTCTCAAGGGAGCATATTCGCCAGGTAATAGAAACCTCTTAAGGAGATAAGGATCCCCATTTGGATCAATCTCCCTTTTTCACCTGTTTAGAGGCATGTCCATCTTTCAGGTAAAGCCTCTGAGTCTGTGGCTCTGGAGGGCGAGATCAATAGCCAGGCAAAGCCAATGGATTTCTCTAAGCCTCAGTGCCTGGCCGGGCTTTTGATTGGTTTGTTTTATGGGTTTAGCTAGATGAGCAGTTGTAAACTAATAGCTCCAAGCTGCTAAATATTACAGGGCAAGGCAGAGATAAAGTCTTTAAGCTCCAGAGTGCAGATTCAGCTGGGGAACGCAGGTGTCTACTCAGCACACTGTGGAGTTAAATGTACCACTTTGAGGTTTGGTGAAACAGACAGTATCAGCAACAATCTATAACAGTCTGTTGGAAATCATATACTACAAAGCGAGTGCTGTAATTGAGTTGCAAGGGCCACTTTGCCATTTACTGACTTTCTGCTGTCTCAATGATATTGAACAACCCTATTTATTTATTTATTCACGTTTTATTTATTGGGTTGCCCAAGTTAACATTAAACTCAAAATTCTGTCTTTAAAAATTGGATTTATTGACAAAATGTGTTGTTTAGCTCTTTGAAACAGACTAGTTTGACAAAAAAATGTTACTTGTAATAAAAAAAGCACCCAACCATCAACACATGAAGGCTTAACCGATGAAGCGATAAACTATACTTAAACATCTTTCTCCTAAAACGAAAAAAAATATATATATATATAATAAATTCCTTTTTACTTCATAAAAACAAGCAAATCAGTAAAGACAATGAAACATGTGCATTTATGCTAACATAAATCAGTGAACAATCTTAGCAATTATGGAAAATAATCATTCTTCATCACTGAATTTCTAAATACCCAAAAGTTTCAAATTTTTCGCACTATAAGGTTAACTTAACTTAACTTAAGAGCGTTTTTTATTGTGTTTTTAATAAAATGACAATGTGCCTGATTATCTTAAGACTCTTATGTATGGACCGATTCTAGTTTTCTGATGTTAAAGCACTTTGAGAGGCATATTATTATTTATATTATTATTTTGTCAAAATTTCCATCTGTCTTTTTTTTTAACAAGTTCCAAACAACTTTGGGTGTTATGGTAAATAAGCTAACGCGGCTAACGTAGCGATGTTAGACAATGTTTTTATCACGTGTTACCAACAAGGTTGTGAGTTAAAGTAGTCAAAGTAGTTTTTTTTTTGGTATCAGTCAGTTTTGTTTTGTTTTTTTAAGTTTTACAGGTATTGTAAATATATTAATGCTTCTAATTTAGCTAATGTATAGCTTATCACAAACAGGTTGTAGAATTACTGTAAACGCAGTTAATGAAGTTTGACTGAATGGCAAACTTATCTCCGACTCTTTTGTCTCGCCTAATGTGCCTTATAGTGTGCCTTGTATCTGACATTTGTCGTAAAATAGAGCATTTATTGGTGGTGCGCCTTATAATGTGCCCTTTATAGAGCGAAAAATACAGTAATCGCTATTTTTGTATACTGTCAAAGAAAGCCATGCTGGAATCTTCAGTCATTGTAGTCATTCAATGAAAGACTTTTCAAAGCTCTGAATCCTGGAGGGCCCGAGGGCTTATAGAAGGCAGAAAAGAGTACTACTAATATTACACTTTATAATGAAGCTTCAGGCTTTTCTTTTTTTTCAAAACAGAAATACAGAAATCTGTCAGCAATAACAGAAGTCCAAGTTAAAGACATTGTTTTGTAATTCCTTCTGTACTTTCTTCTTTGGGAAGAGAAAAATCATACAGTGCCAACGTGGGAATGTAAAGTCAGCAGCACCAACAAAGAAAAAAAAATGTTGTGAACACATTTGTGCTCTAAAAGTGATGAGCGTGACTGAGCAGCCACACAGCCCTGATGATGAGAAACTGAAGACAACAACTGTCTCAGTAACAAGAGCAGACAGAACGTGACAAACACAGCAGACTGTTCACAGCAGGCTGTCAAAGGCAAGACAGGATCTCAGACCAGCGGGTCCTGACTTCGCGAAACAACTGGAAATCAAGTTGGCATTTCAGCCAAAATACCTGTTGCCTTTGAAATCCCAAGAAATAAATGTCATTTCAGCAGTTCAACCAGCTTCATAATTACAGTCCTGCAGTGCTTACTTTGTGGTGCAGTCAAAGGCTTTCAGACTTTCCCTTTAGGAGAGCATTAGATTTGTAAATGAACGCACAAACAAAGTCAGCATCCCATTTCTAACTCACATGGATGTGAAAACATAGTCACCTTATTGCAGTGGGTCTGAGCGAATAGAAATAAGTATTCTTAGGAAATTTTTTCAGAATGCTATTACTTTAAAAAAGTCAAAATAACAAGGAAGGACGTGCCATGGACCAAACATTGTTCCAAAACAACATCAAGCACTCAAGCTCCACTTTCAACTGTACATATACACCATAATTTATTTTAAAATTAGAGTTGATCTTCTCTTCATCTTAATGGTTTCTGCTATGGGACTTGAAATACCGAAAGATACGGACGCAGCGGGCATGTGATGTGCATTCTCGAACGCGCATTCAGCCTGCGGTGTTCAACCTGAACAAGCAGTGAGAAGCTTCTCCTTCTTTGTCTGCTGTTTACCAGCACATGTCCGCTACCTGCAGTTGGAGGAGGCTGGGTGCGAAATGTTGAAGAGTTGCAAATCTTGCAAATCTCGCTACAAACTTTTTCTTTCCGAGCTCTACTATATATATATATATATATATATATATATACTACTATATATATATACTATATATGACTAATATAAGACTTGGTGTCATATAATCCCGGCCGATGACACAAGGGGCTACTCGTGGAGACCGCATAGAGAAGTGCATCATCCTGTCACGGTGCTTCATCACACTTGAATGTGTTTGGAAAGAATTGGCTTTTTTTTTTTTTACTTTATTTTTTAAGCACCCGTTCAAGCACTGTTTCGGCCCCCGAACCGCTGAACCCTTTAAAGCTGAATGTATCATATTTGATACATGAGTCCGCAAGACCAGTGGAATGGAAATACAAATTTCTTGTATTTTTTTTTTGTCTTAGAATGTTTTTGTTAGCTCAGGAAAAATATATATATTTGAGCTGTGTGACCTGATGTATCAGATATGAAACAAAAAAAAATGTATATGTAAAACGCTTGCTTGTTTGTTCAGAGGGACCTATAAAGGCTCCAACTCCAAAGAATTGGAATTTTTTCTTTGTCAATTATTCAGGCTTTACATGGTTAAAAGTACTGAAGAAGCTACATTTAGCAATGTTGGAAATAAACAGCTTTTCTCAATCGTACTTTTTGAACCTCACTGGTTTTAAATAAGTTATTTTGGATTTCTGTAAAAATACTGGTGTGAAGCCCATTGAGATAACTGTATTGCAATATTGGGCTTCACAAATAAAACTGAATTGATTAAGGCTCATTCATTCTGTTTTTTTTTTCTTAAACTGAAGTGTTTTGTTGTGGAAGTCAGACAATGACAAATATTTCCGAATTTACCAAAAGAAAAGCACAATGAGATTGCTTGTATAAAAGCCACTTGTACAGCTTCAATTAGCATTTACAATGTTATTAGATAATCAGTATAAAAAAATAAGAAGAATTGTAGAATTATTCAGTCAGTTCCCCCTAAAAGTTTGATATTAAAAAACTAGATGTGAAAACACATGAAACCATGGAAAATGATAACCATAACACCATATTATAGGAATTACAGGTTCCAATGAAAATGTTGGGAAACACTTTATAATAACTATTAATTCTAGCTATTTTACAAATTATGAATAAACTGTTGGTTAATGAACTACAAATAACCTATTAAGAAACATTTTAACTCACCAGTAAACTTCACATGTACGTTCTGAACTGTGAAAAAAACATGGAGCCAATAACTACACAAAGAGCTCGTTCCTAATCCAAACAAATAAATGTACTGTTGGCTTTTGCATTTTTTAGAGATAATTGTAAATATATATATATATTTTTTTAATAATGAGTCAAATAAGCAGACAATAACAACACCATTTTATTGTTTCAAAATGCTCTACTGTTTACGCCTTTGCCTTTTTTCCCCATTAAATCTGTCAAAAATAAAAACCAGTCCACATGGACCTCTACAGTCCTAAAGAAACACAGAGTTGTTGGGGGACTGGTGGTTTTCTTGGCCTGTTGGGAAGAAGATTGTTGAAGCCGCAACTGGGTTAGAAATTACAGATGCTGGAGTGAGAAATGAAACAGGATTTTTTTTTAACTGCTCAAAAACATCAGAAATGTTTTCAGGCCAAAGGAAATTGTTGTCTGAGTGTTTTGAGTCTGAGAGGATGGCACATTCTTGCCTTGATGAGAGCGAAGTGCATCCAAAAGCCATTTCTTTTCCTTTTTAGGGAGATAACTTAACTTTCAAGTCGTTCCAGTTTAAAGGTTAAACAATGAAACTCGTGTGAGGATAATGATGCTGTTTAACTTGGAATCTCAAGGGGATGCGGTTCCATCTCTTCTGCGCTGACTGTGACAGCATTTCAATGTGGCTCACAAAGACACCAGGGGAAGAAGAAGAAAACAGAATAAAAGCGTTGACAAGGATTTTCAGTAAGTTTCTATTTTAAGCCAATTTACAAAAAAAAAAAAAATCCAAGACCCCGAAAGTCAGCTCCTCAAAGACCCACTCCAATCATATTCTGATGGATTGTGAAAGTGTTCCCAGTGGTCTTTTTAGTTATGATAATGCAATTTTTTTGCCAAATTAAAAATAACAGCTGTTTCCGAGGACACAGGCTGAATTTGAATTGCTTCCCTACAGCTTCCCCAATCCTCTCCATTTCGGACGTTCTACCGCTTGTTGACATCATCAATATTAGCACGATTCTGCCAGCGCTTGGAAAATACAGAACATCGGTTTTATAACTTTAAAAAGTCACACCAAAACAAACTCTTTAAGTGTAAACTTCTGTGCTTGTAGCACACCCACAAAGAAATACCTTTTTCCTCTGCGCCACAAGCACAACTAGGATCAACCCACAGGAGAGCGGAGGGGTAGCCAGCTATAAGCCACTACGGCTACTCCTTAAAAAGATTTTCTGAAACCACTACAGCCTAAAATGCCCCTACAATTGGAGCACTTGAAAGTAGCCAGAGGGGTATTGAAGAAATTCAGATTCTGCAATAGTTAGGCAGTAGAAGTTCACCTCTGAGTTCTGGGCGGAACTGTTGATGGGGAGTAAGCCTGTTCTCATATCCTGTCATCCCTTTGTTTACACTCTCCCCTGCTAGCTTACAGCTCCTCACAACTCCAAGCTAACATCAGTGGTGGAACAGAAATGGTGTACTATCCAGCTGTGCAGTTTTGAGGCAGATGCCAGCCTGGATGAGGAAACAAAAACGTTAACAGATCTATTTGTCTGCAAGTGGATGCAGAGCAGAGCAGTGAGCCTTTGGCCTGCCGATTGTTTGTACGTAACAACCACAAGCTTTTGTATTTCTGGCGTGATCTCCCTGCTCCGGTCTGGTCTACTCGCTCTGGCCTGGTCTCCCAGACGTGGAGACAAAAGCGTCATAACAACACAAAGCCCTTTCAAAAACAGATAACAGAGAGGGTTGATCAGCCCACCGGCCCGCTTTGTGCAAAAGGTGGTTTTGTGTGTGCATAGCGAGCGATTTGTGCGTGTTGTTAGTTTCAAGCTGTCATAATTTTAGTTGTGCATGTGAAGATTGTATTTTTATGAATTTTGTATATTTTTTACTTATGCAGGCTGCATGGTGGCCCAGTGGTTAGCGTGCTTGCCTCACAGCAAGAAGGTTCTCGGTTCAAGTCCTGGCTGGGGGACTTGAAACAGTGTCACCAATGGGGGACTGTTCTGTGTGGAGTTTGCATGTTCTCCCCATGCATGTGTGGGTTTCCTACCACCATCCAAAAACATGCTTCATAGGTCACGCTAAATTGTCCCTAGGTGTGGATGTGAGTGTGCATGGGTGTGTGATTGTGGCCCCTGCGACAGACTGGTGACCAGTCCAGGGGTGTACCCTGCCTTCGCCCATGAGTAGCCGGGTTAGGCTCTCAGAAATGCGGCTTTAATTTGATCTTTTTACTATGTCCTCCATCATGAGAAACATGCTACAAGAACATGTTAAAAACACCAAAAACACAATTTTCAGCAGAGCACCTATTCTTCTTTTTCTCTATCTTAGTGTCCCCATAAAAGTACACCTACCCTCACTAGTTTACCCTTGGGCTTGTCAGCCTGCGGAGGCAGAAGCAGGTTTGACGCAGGGCTACAATTGACAGTTTCACCCTCCCCCATCTGAGCCCCACCCACCTCACTCCTCGCCACGTCCATCATGGAATCGCACGACTACGTTGCGCACTACAGGAGGCTGTTGTGACAGTCGGCGTGCTCAGACAACCGTATTGTCAAGGACAGGTGACGACCTCTGTTTTCCAGTGTCAGCAGGGGTTTGGGGAACCAGGGAAGCAGATTTGTGATATCTCACTTCTTTCTTTTATAGCTGTGCCATAAATAATAAAAAATGTGTTCAAGACTGCTGGGAATTGTTTTGTATCACAAGGTACCCTTGAGACAAGCAGGTCATGCTGCTGAAAAACAGATATGGGTAAATTCCTAACCTTTGCCGGCCTCCTTAGTGACAGTTGCTAAGCTACAATCAGACAGGTTAGCACAATTTCACCACCAATTTCACCAATTCTGTTGCATCTGTTGCAAATTCTCATGCAAGACAGACAGAATTATAGTTCTTTGTTTTCAATATTTGTTATGTATTGATGTTCCAAGTAGCTTTCAGTTGTCATGAATGATTGTTTTCCAATTTAATAAAATACTTGTAAAAAAAGTATTAGAAAAATTGCTTTTTAAAACAAGAGGATAACATTTTCCCAGCTTTTACTTAGTAGACGTCTGTATCTTGTCATTATCTGAAGGATGTCTCTGTGTTGCATCAGTGCTGCTCTCAGTGATAATGTGCCTCCGAGACCTTGTGGAAGGGATGAACAATTTCTCCAGAGAGCACAGAAAAAAGATTATAACGATAAAATTTTAATTTCTTCCTATGTAATTACATTAGAGTGCTGTTCACATTAAGAAGGAATTTAACAGAGAACACAGCAAAGAAGGAAAACAGTGATTCACAAACCAAGGCAACAGGCATATTATAAGCAAGTAAAAAATTAGAAGACATTCTAGTCTGCTTTGTGGCAGAAAATAAGTCCAACCTTATCTTGTTCAATTGAGAGTTTTAGAATTACGAGTACCAGACTTGTTTTCTTCTCTTTTCACTTAATAAACATCTCTGTTTAACAGACCCGAACTGGCATCTTCTACTGCAGCCCTGTCATCTCTCTCAGTGACTGCAGATCACTGTGAGCCAAGAGACAATAATAAAAAAAGTGTCTTAAACAATAAAATATTTTTTACACTCATTGAAATTGTACTTGAACTTTAAGAATGATGATTTTTTTTTTTTTTATTCAAAACATGTTTTGTGTGTAAGTGTGTCAGGAACATCCATGCATCTCTGTGTTGAGAAAGTGGTGGATATTCTTACAAAATGGGTTGTTCAAGACGATTTATGTAATCCATCATTTTAAAAACACATATCAAATCATCTTATTTACATGTTGTCTTAAATGACCACAGTCACACAAATTATCAAACATCAGAAAATAAATATAAAATAAATAAAACAAAATGCTATTTTTTTTTTTAATTAAGCATGTTTCAAACCAGTTAATAATTGAAAACAATCTAGATAATAAAAACGGATAGATAATGATAGTAATACTAGGACCAATAACAACAACAACAGCAAGAACAATAACAATGCAAGCTATTTTTGAACTGCAGCAGGCAGAAACAGCTAATTGAAGTCTGTCCCTTAAAAAAGTACTTTTGTGAAAATATAATAATTTTAGTTACAAGTAACAATCATCTTCATCAATATACAGTAATAATAACAATAGTAACTATAACATTGTATAGTTACCATGTGTACCCATGGTAAAAATGTGACCTGGTTTAACTTGTAACATCCGTTCTATTGTCACACGTTTTGGATGTAGAGCGCATAAACAATTGTAGAAATTTGCACGGCAATGCCTAAATGGCGCAAGTTTTGAACGCAGAACCCCAAACCTCGTACTGGTATACACCCATGTTTACTGAATTTTTAATAAAGGGGTGGCTTGGATGTGCGTTGCCGAGGGGGGTGTGAGCATAGCTTAACCAACCAAGACTTCAATAGTGTTTTTCCTCACACAGCAGCACAATGCACATCTACCCTAAGAAGAAATACAAGCAGAACTTTTATTTCAAAGTACATTCAGCAAGGGGTACAGACCTGTGTTTGTCTCATGTAGGACACTACATTAAACATATCACCAAAGAAAGGTAATTAATTTATATCTATTTAAAAAAAAACATAAAACGTCAAATTTTTATTTCTCTTTCTTCACATCACCAGAAAACTATCAAGTATTATGAAGAGTACTTGTCATAAATGACATCAATGCAAAAGATAAATACAAAAAAAATAGTTGTGGAAATATGCTAAACGTGACTCAGCTTTCTGCAGCAGGATACCATTAACATCCAAATGAATGAAAAAGAGACAAAATCGAGCAGAAAATATAAGAGCTCCTGTAGTGATTGGTGGAAAACTGCATCACAGGTTTATTCTCTGTTCTTTTCTAATTTTCCCTCTGTCTGAATTATATTTAAAATTCTCTTTGGATGTCCTGGAAATGTGCTCTGACTGCAACATCAGGAATGAGGAAAAGTGTCATATAAATTCACGTGGGAAGACTCCATGTATCTGTGTGTGGGTTTGATAGTGGAAGGTTTAGATTGTCTCTGGGCAGATGTCACAGTATTAAAACCACGTCGCTCTCTGAGATGCAGATAGAAGGAGATATGAAAAAAGGATATCCAACTCTTATCAAGGGTATGAGACTGCTCCTGCCACAACAAACAATTTTTGAAACTGACCTATGTCTCCTACCCAAAGGCAGCGCACAGTAAATCACATTAACCTTGCTAGCTGCCACAATGTTGCTTTGCTTTTGTAATGTGGATCAGGATATTAACCTGCCTAATTAGTGGAAAACATTTGCATTTGTGATTCCTCTGGCAAAAACAAGTTCAGTCGGATCTCAGCTGATTTTTTTAACCTTAACTCCCTCCATGTTGGATGCTTATTGTAATGCATCATCAGATTCAAAGAAAGTTCCAACCACACTTCTTCCTGTTCTTGCTTTAATGCTTTGTTATTTACTGTATTTACAAATGTTACAAACTTTGTGAAGAGACATAATGCTGTGTTCACACTGAACACGCTTGAGACAAGTGATATTGAGAGGTCAGGTTTATATACTTTGAAGAGTTCTACAAAAGCATCAGTAGTCACGTCTCCACGTCTGGGTACATGAGATCATTCAGAGACTCTCCCGGTACGGTGAGCTTCACCATTTACTATGACATTTTGGTTAATTGGAGTCAGCAGGTACTTCCTATTTAGAACACAAGGGGGGAGGGGTCGCTCTGTCCAGTGATTCTACAGTCTATGTTGCATCATCAACACATCACCCTGATTGACGCAACACATCTTCTTCAGTTCAGATGCTTGACCTCTGGATGTGTCACAACGGCCAAATCATAGCGTGACTCCCTAACCATGCTGCTGCCAGACTGCAGCACAGCGCCCATTGCTCAAATGACACCTCAGAACCTCGGATCCTACCTGTACATTGAGAACATGAAAACTGGAAGCCTCTGACAATCACTTTCAGTTTGACTGTAGCCCTGAGGGGAGCCTCTTGAGTGTCCCCCTCACACTTTCCCACCCTTCTGAAGTGATGTTGGAACGAAAAAACACCAACGTTCACTCCACCCGAGGGAAAGAGCGGTTGCTGGTATTCGAGGGACACTTCAAAAGAAACAACGCCAAAGAGAATTGTATGTATCATCTCTCCAAGACAAAGGCTGAGTGCAAGGCGTCAGATTTGGCAATACTCCACATCTTTAGTGTAGCTTCCAGTTCCTGATTAATATGGCCACTAGTCTGTTCTGGAAACCAGAAGAAGGGCTAACGGTCAAACCAAATGATGAGCAGAATGCCATATTATTTATTCTGGAGTAGGTCCTCATTCAAGAGTCCTGTTAAGACAGGACATTAGCTGTCCGGTACTTGGTGCAAAGACTGAAAGAAACCATGAATGTGGAGCAATTAAACAAAGAGACCATGTGGCTTTATAAAGATTGTATTCTGTATTTTTCAGATGGAGATTCTAACAGTCAGTCTAAAATGTGAAAGGGTATTTTGCTATATTGAGCTAATGTCTCCGTTCTTACAGCACCATATTAATGGCTGGTAGCTCCTTGTCACCAATGCTGTAATTCCTCTCAGATAAAATTAGTCTGCAAGAAGAGACACACAGAGGCAGCTTGTTACAGGAGTTAGAATGTAGAGCACAGCACCCACATCGCCGTCTGAAAGATTCACTTTTTAAGCAAAGGTTTTCCAGGGTCAAGCTGAGACAAAGTCTGTGCAGATAAGAACATGTTTAAGAAGATCAAATGCCTTTTGCGCTCGAGACTACCTGATGAAAGGAGTTCAAGAGGTGAGTTGTGTTAGAGACTGTCCCAGTTGACGAAACCGAAACGAGTTTACGGTAGAGACTGACAAACAAGAAACTATTGGACTTTTTTGTTGGAGGAATGGATGGTACCAACTGATGATTGCTTCTATTTTGGTAGGATCTGGTTTAATCCATCTGGAACAAATAATGTTTCCGTAAAAGGTGGCAGAAGTTGACTGGAACTCACTTTTCAGCTTCAATATACAGACAATTCAACAATAACAGCAGCTACAAGACTTCTTGAACTTGATGAACATGAAAATGGAGAGATGGGAGGATGGATGAAATCACTATCAAGAGCTTTGTTGATACATTAGTTCTCTTTTTGGATGAGACAGCCTCAAACTGTCTTTATAGAATACTCCCTCCTGGGAGTTTCCCTGCTTTGAGTAAATAGCTTTAAGACAGTTGGTTGGACAGGTTGGTCATTTGGGCTAAAATTATTTTTACGTAATGCATCATCGACCCATGAAATTGCATAAAATCTTCCGAAAATTGCCTTTGCATCTGGTCAAGTGGCAGACTTGGTATCTAATGTTATCCCAAAGGACAAGTCATCCACTCTTCTTCAGAGAGGTAAAGCAGCAGTGGTTGGCAGACTAATCCATTCTGTCATCATCACAGGAGGGTCTGAGGTCTGAGGTTAAGAAAAAACCTAAATGTTTTTTGTTTTTTTTAAAAAGAGGTTGGAAGTTACTAAAGGTCATCTTAAGCAGAGATCTTTGAACTCAGAGAGCAGACATTAAATGTTAGTTCATGAGAAAGTCAAAAGCCCAACTATAAAGGTAGGCTTGATAGCATTCAGTTAATGCTGACAGACTGCTGAATTGAGACTGGAATGACATTAGCGTAAAGGGTTGCAGGTGCATGGAAGTCTCCATCCATTATTTCAAGTGCCCATGTAAAACAGAAAAGAATCAGCAGCATAGCAGCAACAGAGACAATGTAAACTAAGAGACGGCCGATTGGAAGGCATTCCTACAAAATGGAACAGAAAAGCACTGCAGACGGACCAGAATAAATCCAACATTAATGGTTACAGGGGGATACTTATTTCCCTTAGTATAAATAAAACAAATAAATTCTTTAAAGTAATTTTTTTGATTTTCCTTGTGATTTTTTATCTCTCACTGTTCAAATGAACCCCCTATTAGAACAACATCAAGTTCCTTTTAGTTTAAGCAATCTAAAAATCAGCAAAGGATTAAATACTTACTACCTCCACTGTATTTGGAGTCAAAACCATGATGGACTCCATATTGTTTGGTTCTGCTTGAAAGCCCTTCACTTGTCAATTATCAATCAATTATTAATTTTTATCCATGTTCTTTTTTTTGAATGATCACAGTTTCAGGAAATTCCCAAATTTATAGAAGTATACCACACAAAGATGGCCTGTGTTTACAGAGAGAACATAGGCCCAAGCAAGTTCAAGGAAAAGAGTAGAGACCGTTTCTTGCAGATCCCCAGTTTTTCCTAAACACACTAAATATCAAAGAGCTGTAGGAAGGAAACACACAACTCTGGAGGCAAACATGACAAAGGTGATGCCCAGAAGGAGAGCAGACTCTGAGTGAGTGATGAGCAGATTGTTCAAGGCTGAATAATTAACAGGATGGGTAGTGATGTGGCATTGGACTAAAAAATAAATTAAAAACGTTATCATTAATGCCCGAAGGTTAGTTATTAGCTGAACAACAACCATTTGGCTTGCACACAGAAATTCATTTACGAGCAGAATAACTGAACTCTTACAGTTCACCAAGTAACCATGTAGGGATTCTATTCAGTGGCAAATATTAAGTTTAATTAACCTATTTAATTCATTTTATATTTGAACTTGAAATTACTTGTGTGATCTATTGATTGACAAATGACTGTTAAATTCTCAGTCCCACAGAAAGCTCAAAGCCATGGTCGGACAATCTCTTCATACTGGTTTGGACACCCGTTGTTTGTTTCTGGGAAATACTGAGGTGCAGTTATGTCATTGCCTCTCACAATGGTGACAATGAGGGACCAAAAAGTCACCACACATATTCCCCAGACTCAAGTTATTTAACCCTTCTTTGTACAGAAAGAGGGGAGTACAAAAAATGCAATTCTGATGATACATTTATATAATATAAGGCTCTACTTAAATTAAAAATAAATAAATAACGCCAATTCCAATTTTTTTTTTTATTCAGAAAAAAAAAAATCTTCTAAAACTAATTTCCAAAAACTGAGGCCTGCTGTGGCTTGGTTCTTAAAAACCCACTCTGATGAAAAGTTTGAGGTTTTCTTGTGATTTTCAAATGTTTTAGTGGCATTTTTCTCATGATGGAAAACGTATAAAAGCATTAAGCTCAAAATTGTATTTTTGAGTATGCCTTTATTCAAACAGTTGTGAATGAGGAGCAAATAAGAATGCGTAAGTGTGATGTAGAAAATACACTGGGGGGGGGAGGGAGGAGCCTGTAAGCTAGCAGGAGAATGTGAGCAGAGGAATGAAGGGAAGTGGGGGAAAGTTTACTCTGTGCCAGTAGTCCCGCCCACAACTCAGAGGCGAATTTCTAATGAACTCCTGCCGCTCTGCAGAAACTATGTCCTAGAAAATGACAGTTTTTTTCCTTCTTTTTTGGCTAAAAGTGGCGTAATCATAATTAAAAACCACTGGGAACACTTTCACAATAGATCAAAGGATGATCAAAGTGGTACTTTGAAAAAAAACTTTCAGAAATCATCAACAAAATGTGCCTCTCAGATGCCCCAATTTCCCCTTACCTCTTCGCCATCGTCTCTTCCCTTCTTCCCTCTCCTGAGCCTATCAGTTTAATCTAAGTCCCTCTGCAGCATGAAGCCAAAGAGTTCACTGATGCCAAGCTGAGTACCTTAATAACCCCACAGCTCTCCAGCCGGTTGCCAGGACTTGCCCCGCTGTGAATGATAACTAATATGACGGTTGGCCCAACTGAGACATGAAGTCCACTTTCTGCATGAGTGAAGAAGGTGAGCCTGGTCAGGTACTAGAAATCAGTCCTCCCTGTGGTGAGGAAAGTCACATGTAGGAGACGATGGAGTCTGTAAGTGCTGTGCAGGGATATCTGTGGATAACAGCAGCAATTATCAGTGGGATTCTTCACACACAGTGGCTCCGTTAAACATTAGGTATATGAGAAGAAAAAGTATTACAGCTTGTGTATTTAAACTTCACTTCCAGCCAGCTCCTCATCTAAGAGAAAGCCTCATTTGGCTATGGTTCACAGCAAAAATGCAATTTGGCTATCAGTACTTTTAGCTTTTTACACGATAACTGTTAAGTTGATTCAACCTCGCTCAATGTCTTTCCTCTCTGAATGCCACTTTTAGCTTTATTTTGCATTTTAATAATGGGCTTTTGATGGAAAATAAAATTTTACAAGGTCATTTTGAGTGTAAAAAAATGACCTGCTTCACTTCGCTGAACAAGTTCTAATATACCATAGAGTATCACAGGTGAAGGTTTAGAGTGAAAACCAACAGGTAGCGATAGATCTACAAACAATGAAATTCAAAAAGTGCTTCCTGGCCCGTGAAACGCAGACAACAGACAAGTGGTTGACAGGATAGAAGGCATTCTGCGGCAGAAACAACAGGCCTGGGATGTCAAGAAGCAGTTATAACTAAAACCAACTCCCACAACTGCTCAGGGAGGACTCATCGAAGCCAAAAGCACTGGTCAAGTTAAACTAAATGGACTGGCCCCCCTCTTGGCTCCTCTCCCTTTGTGTGGGGTGGGGGATGTGGGGCCTGGGGGGTCGGCTTTCGGGCGGTGGGGCCTCTGCCCTGGGGAGACTTGGGCCCAATGCTGGGGGGGGCGAGGGGACAGTTGTTTCACCATCGGGGGTCAGTCTGGTAGCTGTCCCCGACCTCCCCTCCTTCCTCATACGAACACTTATTAGGTTGGAGGGGGGGCGTGCTTGCGGAATACCTCGAGGGGGAGAGCCACTTGGCAGTGGTCCCCCCTCCCATGGTCTCCACACAGTTTCGCCCCCTTCTCTTGGTTTTAAATGCACCTTAGAAACGTAGGACCCTTGGTGGTGGGGTGCTGGGACATCACTGCCAGCAAGCAGGAGATGTCCTCATAGTGCTCTACCCTCCAATTTTAATTGCACCATAGACATTTAGGGTTCCTTGGTGAGAGGGTGATTGGACATCCCTGTAAGCAATCAGGAGATGTCCCCAGTGCCCTGCTCACCAATTTTAACTGCACCCTTTATTACACACACCCATCAACCACAAGAAACACACCTCAACATACACACACACACACAAATACATTACACAAGGAAGGTGGGGCTACTGATCTTCTGTCCCCTACCCCATCCCCGGTGGGGAGAACAGGACCTTCAGCAGCGGCGGCCTTGTCTCTTGGGTGTCGGCCTCCTGGGCCCGGCGGCCCCCTCCCCACGCAGGAAGAGGGATCCCTCAGTCCTCTGGCAAGTCCATGAGCAGGGGGATCATATTCCACAGCGGGGGTAGCTGACCCCCGCTGTGCTCTCTTCTGGATCTCCGCAACTGCCTGGAGCTTCGGAGCGGGTCTCCCTTGGGGGGCCCTGGCTCATACCTGGGGCTGGGGTGGGGGGATGCTCAGAACTCCTGGGTGGTGGTGGGCGGCTTGTCTAGGGTGGTGGGGCTCTCGGGGTGGGTCCCCGTGCTGGGCCGTCTGGCGCGGTGGGAGGGCTGCTTTCCTGGCTGGGCTGGGCCTTGCGCTCTGCGCTTCCGTACCTCACTGCGCTCGGGTGTTGGGGGCCCATGTGGTGGTCCTGCGGGCCCTGGTCTGGGTGCTTGGCCGGGCTGCCTGGCGGGCGGATCTCCTCCGTTGACCCCACAGTATGGGTGCAGGGGCGGGCCCTGGTCGGCGCTGCTGCCTCGGCGGGGGTCTTGGTGTGGGGATGTCTGGGAGCTCTCCCTCCTTTTTTTTTCTTTTCATTCCTTCATTCACTTCAGCTTAACGTAAAATTCACCTGAGCACAGGCGTCGGCTCACCTTTGCACCTTCAAATAGTGTGCGTGACAGAATGTAATGCTTTACATGTGTTGGTTGGTATGCACAAGTGTGTGTGTGTGAACTGGATGTGGACAAGTTTGTGAACACTATTGGAGCCGGCAAGTATGTTTGTAACAGCTGAGTGTGTGGACAGGCCCCGCCCATTTTAGACCAACATTCACTATTTTAATGGGTATAAGCTCCAGCATTTTGTTGCCTGTAGATTCGCAACTCTACTTTCCCTTTTCATTAGTCATCCTCTAAAATCTATAATCCATCGCCCCCTTTCTTTTTCCGTCCGGTCCAACAAAAAGAACACAAACAAAATTAATATTAATAAAGTTTCGTTTAAATTACAAAAGGGGCTTATACCAACATACATTTTGTGTTCGCTATGATTTATAACCCCCGATTGTAAGAGTAAAATCTGTCTAATGCAAGAGGCTCTCAGCTCATATCTGTCTGCTCAGCTGTTGGACAGGACAAGTTAAAAATAAATAAATGAATAAACTAAATGGACTTGTCTTCACCTGTCTGCTCAGTTCTGGGTCTCAAGTCACTACAGTGTCTTTGCAAGATTTGAAAGTATGACCAGCTTGTCTGATTACAAAATACAACCAATCGCCAATCTTCTTGCTGTTCTGTACTTGGGATTCAAAGAAATGAATCTGACTGAATCGGATTTCCTCGGCTCAATCCTTGACATTGACACCCTAGCACTGGCTGCATCTGACTACAACCAGTCACACCCTCATATCCTTATTGGCTCTAATACCCTCAATGACACCTTTTCCAAACACTTAAAGACAAGAGAGTCTGGTTATGCTGCTATCCACAAGATCCTTCAACAGCGCTTCAATCAAAGTTCAAAGGAGCAAATTGCTTGCTTCAGTCACTGTGCAATCAAGCAAGCCTCTCACCATCGCAGCCGGCCAAACCACAGTCCTGGAGGGAAGCCTGGTTGCGAGGCTGCAAGGCGAAAAAACAGTCATCCTTGAGTATCCTTATCTGGTGGACTCATAGCGAAAAGCTGTCTCATCAGCTTGCCACAACACCGGCCATGGCATTTGCCATCTGTGGTGAGCACCGAGTCAAACCACAACATCGAGTCATCGCAAGCAACCTCACTGCAGACCAACTTCAAAAACTCAGCCATAACCATTTACCAAGTGGTTCAAAACTTGTGATTAAATATATAAATAATACAGAAAAGGTGCATTATTCTGTACCTAAAAAAAAGCAGGAAAGTGACTTGTGTTACCATGACAACGAGCCGGACCATGTGTGAAATTGTCCACTTTTGTGAAAAAAGTAACAAAACTAAAGTACAAAAAATTGATTGAATGTTTATTTTTTTTGTAAGTGGCCATTGTAAAAGTGGAATAATGCCTGATGCAAAGTGGAAGACTGTCGCTTCTGACCTGTAATTAATCTGCGTTAATAAATAAAAACACATACATTTTTTTTAAAATTAATCGCGTGCCTTAACGCATTAACGTTGACAGCCTTTATATATATATATATATATATATATGTATATGTATATATGTATATATATATATATATATAAATTAGGGCTTAACATGTAGGGCTTATGGGGCTTTTATTATATCATTGTATTAACGTTAGCGTTTGATTTATATATGTATACATATATATCTATATATATATATAGATATATATGTATATATCTATATATATGCGTAGTATGCTTTGTGTAGTGCTGCTGATGGCTGGTTTTCCTGCTTTTAGTGGTGTAGCAGCCGAACTGTTTGATTATGGAAAAGGCTGGAGGGCCTTAAAGGCTCTGCACAAGCTGAGGAAACCACCCACCCCTCCTTGTCCTCAGCCTGATCTGACCCCGCAGGGCAAACACGAACTATGATATCATCACAAAAATGCCCCCCCACGCAGAAACACGAGAGCCTGGGACACACGCAGCTCCTTTAAGTTTGTTTTTTTTTCATTTAAACTTTATTTTAATGTAATAATCAAGTCTTCTCTCTTTTTTGATTATTTCTCTTTGCTTTTCTCTGACTTAGTGTAATAAATGTATCTTTGCACATTTTTAATGTACGAACAGCCTTTTATGAATGCTCATCATGAATGATGAATTAGCTTAAAATATTTGTTCAATAGTTGCAATTGTGAGCACAAGTTATAAGATAAAAACATTTTAAAGTGTCTATTTGAAGATTAAAAATCTCATTTACATCCAAAGTCCTGAGGTAGGTACAGAAACCACAAAAAATATATAGATATACATATATATCAAAACAACAGAAAGACAATAAGTCAGAAAAAGCTTAAATAAAAATAGTGGTGAAACAATATAGCAAATACAAATACATAAAACACTCAAATGAACTGGAAAATTAATTTGTGTTTTTGCAAAAGCCAGAGTAGTTAACAGTCTGTGTCTAATTAAAAAGATTGGAAAATATTAAATGAAATGGTTTCTTAAGAACTGCAATCAGTCAGCAATCAGACATATTGAAAAGCTAAATATAAATATATATATCAACTTTCTCCTCTTGTTTTTTAAGAAACCGTTTTCCTTTTTTTTCTCTTTTCTTTCTTTATAAGTCTGGACTTTTACTACCGACCTCTCTAATGTAACGTCTCAATGAAATAATGTCTCTGGGAAGCCAGATTTCCTCAGATTTCCCTTTTTTTGGTCATTCAAGTGGAGCCGAAGATATAATGCAATATTGCAGACAGTGCCTGAAGGCAGCCAGGCACAGGAGTCTGCCCACTGTTGCATGATGATGTGAGAGCTCCTTCAACAGCAGGTGGAGAATGACATTTGATGCACTTGATGGATGGTTGCTGACCCCTGCTGGCTCTAAGTGGTATTATTACAGCTTAGGTCTATGAACCTGTTCATAAATTGCAATTTAACTTTAAATAGAGATAAATGACTGGATTTTATATGACTGAAACATTATGAGATCAAATATAAAAGAACATGTTAGGAGTAATGACATTCACTTAACACCACCTAATTTTAAACATTTTTCAATGCACTGCAGAGAACCATCTGACTGTTTACCATGTGGTTAGATATTTATTAAAATAGGACCATTTAGACTTTCTGAAGTCATTTGACAGCAATTACTACAGCAAAAGTTTCCTGTTCACATCCAAACTTGACAGAAATAAAGTTACTCAAAAATCTGTGAAAAGGTGTTAAAAAGGATTTTTCAGACAAATAAAAGTCTCACAGGAGACTCTTTCACAGAGTAGTCATCATTTGTAGCCAAGTTGACTTCTTATTAGTTGGATCTGTTTCTGTCAAAAGGTAAAGGTGAGCATTTCTTAAAATAAATACATAAATAAATAAATATGCTTCTTTTACCTTTTTTTTAGGTTTAATAAGTTTCACTGTAAGTTCACTAATTTGTCTCCTCGTTATCCTTTCTAGCCTTTGTGTTTTGAGCCATGCCTGGATTGTGACTATGAGTTTGTCTTGCTCCTGCTGTCACTCATTAAACCATTTGCACATGGATCCACACGCCTCAGCGCCTTCGTTACAGGTGCATCTCTGTTGAACGTTCACCTATCAATCACAATGTTTACATCTCCTTCGTAATGTCTGCATCTTATGTCCATCCTTCCGCAAAGCAAACTTTACATTTTGGCTGCACTGAGTGACCCCTCCATCCGAGATCCAAACTACTATAGACTTCTTTATAGAAATCAACAGCCAGTATACAGTCATCCTATTTGTCAGAATACCCATTCTTGCTGTGATATCTTTGTTTTATTCAGAATTTTTATTCGTGAGATTTTTTCTTAATTGCAAGTTATTCCGTTTATAAACCGGCCAATCAGATGGCAATGATCTCAAACGTCCAAATGTTCGTTCTTTAACCCACTTTCAGTGGAAGGGGTGTGGTCTTCCAACCCTCCAGATTGGCCAGAGTTGTTGCCATAGAAACACTGATTTAGACCAACGGACCAATCCCTGTTTACTAACCTTGTCTAGCTCCAAATTGCGGTGTTGGTATTGCAGAAAAATGATGACTGAATTAACTGAATTTTGTTGGAGCCAGATGTAAACTGTTTTCTTTGGATGATGTCACACTCGCTCACTCCAGTTCTCTTGTACAGTCAATGGTGAGGACCATGATCTAAATGCACATTCAAGAACCCATGAGCATGTGCGCCACATGCCCAGTGTGAACGTAGATTTACACGTTCCTTTTGTTATTTAAACTATTGCGTAAAATAAAAAACCTTAAGAGGTTTTTCCTTTTTTTCCCCCCTATTTTCATTAGGTGCCCTTAAAAGCTTTATAACACTTGCAACAGGTCTGCCAAACAAACCAAGATGCTGATAAATGATTTGACCCGCTCAGTGCATTTGTCTGCATGAAAGCCATGGAGTCACATGATATGCTTTCATTCGTTTTCCACCCCAGCCATGCTAAAATGCCCGGGGAGCATTTGCTTTCCCACCCCTATAATTCACCTCCTCCTCTGAATGCACAGTCGCCCCACTTCCATCCATAACCGAATCTGCTTGGACAGAAATGTTTTATTCAGTGTCATGCAATACAGAGGCAAGATCTGCCTGCATGTTTGATGTTGAATTTGAATATATGTGACATCGCAATCTGAATGAGTTAGTTTTAAATTGGATCAGGTTTGCCGTGCTGCGTCTTCCTCTCTGCTACATTTAATTTAGTTTGTTTAACTCACCAGAAAAATGGTGTCATTTCACAACTGATTTACATGCCATCGAGGTGTGAGGATGTTTTTATTTCCTTTTTTTGGGAGGAGTCGTGGCTCTGTTTCCTGGAGCAAAAAAAGGAAAAAATGTACTTTTGGAAAGCGTTTGCTGGAATGTACAAAGGCAGACCTGCAGGATCATTATTCCGAGTTGGAAAAATCCCACTTGTGTATTCTCCGCTTGCCAGAGAATAACACTTGCAGATTATGTCATTATTGTCCAAAAACTGTGAACTCTCAACAATGATGCGAGGCTACAGAGCAGCCATCTGGTGTTCAGAGGCCTTTCCCTGAAATTACAAATTAGAGGTTTAGTCACACTGCCATGGCACCAGAGTGTGCTCTTGTGGCCTGTGACTGCGGTGTGTCCTCACATCAATGCTATATGCTTGGCTCCCTTTTAAAAAGGCAGAATTGGCACTGATACATGCACAGGAAAAGGTCTGTTCAGAGCAGCATGAAGGCCGTGCCTTAAAAGCACGTATGAAGTGGACAGCAGGAGGAGGCACAAGTCGTCTTTTTCTGATGCTATTTTTGTTTCAGCCCCAGCTGCTGTCTTGACTTCTTAGGGACATGGCACCAAAACACAAGCAGAGAGCCACTAATGACTCCAGGATGAGGTTGACATCATGGCAGAGGCA
Organism: Adrianichthys oophorus; assembly: GCA_036245035.1. Lineage (NCBI taxonomy): Eukaryota > Metazoa > Chordata > Actinopteri > Beloniformes > Adrianichthyidae > Adrianichthys > Adrianichthys oophorus. The sequence goes on along the minus strand of BSAI01000189.1, from coordinate 6,056,063 downwards.
CAGCTGCGGTGCTCATTGTAGCGCAGAGAATGCTGCATGGGTGATGTGACAACACAGGAGATGAAACCAAAAGGGTAGAAGGAGATGAGACGCACAAAATAACAAATTGATGTTTAACTCCTTGATGCCTATTGAGGCTAACATGCATCAAACCACTACAGCTTCAAAATTACCTTAATTTGGCTACTACATGAAAGAAAAATTCAAGGGATTTTTTATACTTTATTCAGGCATCAAAGAGTACACTTGTGGAATTCAACAGTTTGGGTTAAACAGTTTTATAGAAAATATAATGTAAGGATCAGTTTGATACAACAGTAGCAAGAAAACATGATTCTAAAATAAAACGCAGCTGTTCTCATCCTAAATTGTAAAATGAGATTTCCTGATAAGATCAGCGAACGGAAAGCAGCTCCAGCCCTCCATCTTTGTAATACATCTAAAATGGTTTAGGCATAAAGCCAAACTTAAGCCAAGCTTAACTTAACTAGAAAGTTTGCATTACCCCAAAAAAAAATAAACTTCAGTATGCTGAAGCTGCTTGGAGAAAATGCTGAAAAATAGCCAAAGAAGCTGAAGTTTGCAAAAGCATGAAGTTATATTAAAAAGACTAAAAAATTTGATTTTAATCTCCAAGTTACTTGATGATTTTCTCCAGGAAAATGATCGGCATGAAAGTGAAACTGGTTTTTGATACGGAGATTGATGTTCACAGCCAGTGCTAATCAGAACAGAATAAAATGTTTTCATCATTTCAATAAATCCTGAAATGTTCATCTGTTATTTTATGCATTTTGTGATTGAATTTTACACAAGATGAACTCATTAACCATCACCACTCTGTCTGTGACGGAATAAACGCCAGTCTCTAATAAACGCAGGGTCGGCTGACAATTTTTTTAAATAAACAACCCGGCTACTATTGGAAGATATACGGTATGTTTCTATATACCTCTTTTTTCTATAGGCGTGTAGAAGCACCGAGACCCTCCTTCTCAGTGAGAAGGGCCAATGCTCAGCTAAGGGCGCGAGATGAGCCTGAGGTAAAATCCATGGCCAAAGACAGGAGCACAGATGATCCAGCTGGAATCTCTCCTGCTCCGAGACGAGACATAATTGTGGTCCAGGCCGAGGACAGGAGCACAGAAGAGCCACCTGTAATCTGGAATCTTTCCCGCTTCCCCAGAGAGGAATTTTGAGGAACACATAAACCGCACTGCACTAAACAGAATCATGGAGAACTAAATAAAAAATAATAATAAATAAATGATAAAGAGTAGAGGAGAGGGGGATAGTAGAAGTAAATGAGAATAGAGGACAGGACTCCAGTGCACCCATACTTTAACCCAGCTTCTAACTTCAAGCAGCCTACTAGCAAATAATTGGTATTGAAATGTAATTCAAGCACATTCATAGTAGGTTGCATGTAATATGGCACAAATAGCAGATGATAATAATAATAACAATAATAGAAAATCTATATTTTTAGCATATCAATAATAATATCATATAATAATCTGAGCAGAGGCAATGTGCCGCCCTGGCTCAGTTTATAAGCCCATCTTCTCTCTGCTTAGCTCTGCTGAGAAATTTGTATCATGGATGTAATGAAAAGTATCATTATTTCCCCAAAACTTCATTACAGTGGGTGAGGTAGGGCATCGGTAAGTTAGAATATATCTGAATACTAGCTAGCCTGGCAATAAGCCTGTCCAAAGAGGAATGTTTTAAGCCTAACTTTGAATGTAAAAATGTTGTCGGCCTCTCTTACATGAGCTGGGAGCTTCCATAAGACAGGGGTTTGGTGGCTAAAGGCTCTATCTCCAACTGTGCTTTTAGAAATTCTAGGAACCACAAGCAGTCCTGCATTTTATAAGTGGAGTGTTCTGTTTGTTTGGTAAGGCACTATGAGATCTTTAATAAAGGATGGGACCATACCATACAAGGCCTTAAAGGTTAGCAGGAGGATTTGATTTTAGATTGAATTGGGAGCAAGTTAACACAGGAGTAATATGTTCTCTTCTGCTAGTTCCTGCTAACAAGTAATCTGTCAAAGTTTGAACCCCTTAGTGGAAATCAAATCTTGCTGTATGTTGATGACATTTTAATGTGTCCCCTGACAAACCAATACAATTTTTTTTTTATGTCTTCCTTACAATTATTCCATAATTGCATCCCTGCTGTGGAGATGCAGTGAAGTTTCACGTTTGTTCTGACAGGTGGTTTGATGTTTATGTTTGTTCCTCTGTGACGAAGCAGCGTCACAGGTTGCAGGACAGCATCTGAACACCAGCCTCACTTTTTGTTTCCTTTTTTTCCCGTCATCTCATAGTCCTTTAGTTTATATTTTGCACCAGACACATGCACACATACAGGCAAACAAGTCATTCACAAAATCATAGCTCAAATTTTGTTTATTTCTAAGGGTGCACACTTAGTTTTAAATAGAGTTCTACTCACCATCTAGGCCACAACATTCAAACCAGAGCATTTGTACACATCATCATATACACAGGAAACATGAAGTGACCTCATATGTCTGAGTTGAAAGGTTTCTTTTCTTTCTTTCTTCTGTCTATTTCATTTTTGTTTCATACTCTGTTCTGTATTTCACACGTTAAAAAATGTTTAATTATTTCTACTTTGGATTATGTATTATTGATTTCACAGATTTAAAGGCAGGAATTTGTTTCAGTAAATGTTTGGTTAATTGGCCTGTGGGAGGGGCTAAGCCTTTATAAGGAGGGAATATCTAGCAGTATGGGGAGAGCACAGTCCTGGTTGCAGTGGTGGCAAGAAGCGCTCTCTAGTGCATTGTGGCATTGTTGGTTTTTGGGGGACGATAAAATCCTTTTTTTTCCACCTTCCACCTTTAAACGTCTGCTGGCTTGGTCATCTTATGTGTTTCTGAGTGTGCATTTGACACTGAAGAACCCCGTCACATCCTCTCAGTGGATTTATTTTCTCTCAAGCGGAAGAGCTTTTGGATACTTTTTGCCAGTTGTTTGTTTTAAACTTTGAACATGAAGTGAATTCTTTTGAAATCAATCAAATCTCTAAGTTTCAATAGTTTCAGATTAATAAAAAGTGGATTTGTTGGTTCTGCAGAAGGTGACTTGGTAATTAGCTTTTTTTGGAGAAAAGACTGAATTTAATGTAGTTTTGGATGTGTTTCCCCACACTTCATCGCAATAAATTATATAGGGGAGAATGAGCATTACAAAGTGTTCAAAGATGACTGGTTTAGGAAATATTTGACTTTACATGGTATCAATATTGATTTAGATATTTTAGAATTAATATAGGTTATGTGTTTCTTCCAGCTTTTTCGTCAATGATTACACCTAGAAATTATATTTCGGACACCCTTTCAATTTCAGCTTTATTAATCATGAATCGTATTAGTATTGGTTGTTCTATTACCAAATATTATTAACTTTGTTTTCTTTAGGTTTAGTGTTAACTTATGCAGATCAAACCAACTCTTAAATATATTGAGTTTTTTTCCAGCTGCATCCAATAGCTCTTCCAAATTGTCTCCACAGCAGAATAGGTTTGTATCTTCTGCAAATAAAAATAGTTTTCAACAAGCTCAAGATTTCACAAATATCTTTGATATACAAGGTAAATAATAGCGGCCCCAAAACTGAACCTTGAGGAACACCAACCTTTACTGACAGTGTTTCTGATTTTACCCGATTTCTTTTTTTCAACATACTGTTCTCTGTTACGCAAATAACTGCTAAGCCAAGTTAGGACCAGGCCTCTCACTCCATAAATGGACAGTTTAATTATTAATAAATCGTGATCAACAGTATCAAATGCTATTTTTAAATCCAGAAATGTTCCCACAGCATGTTGGGTTTTTTTTTCTATTGCAGATGCTATGTTTTCCACAAAATTTATGAGAGCAAATGAAGATGCTTGTTTTTTCCTAAAGCCATATTGATGGTCTTGCAGAATATTATGTTTGTTGATGAAGGAGTCTACTCTAACATAAAAAGTTGTAATACTTTGGAGAACTGGGGAAGCAAAGAGATTGGTCTGTAATTCTTGAACTTTATGTTTATTGCCACCTTTAAATATAGGTATGACCTTTGCTTTTTTCATTTTACTAGGAAATACTCGGTTCAACATGGCCACTTCCATATCGTAGAAAAATAGTGACTGAATTGGCTTAATTTTGCTGGAGCTGGAAGTAAGGCATTTTCCATGGGTGATGTCCTCACTCAGTCCAGTTTTCTTATAGTCAATGGATTTGACAGTCACTTGTCTCTCATAAAGTCAAGACCCTGCTTAAGCCTAATTTCAATTTAAACTAAAATTGTATTGACGATGAAAAAAATTAAGTCCGTCGAGTTGCAATAACCACGAAATCTGATGAGGGAATCTTTTCCTACCTTACAAAATGTTTTCTTTCTGCAGTAAAATGAGTGGCCCATCAAGCCACCCGGTGGTGACTTGGTGAACAGACCTGGCTCCAATCACTTTAGTTTCAAAGCAGCTTCAAAAAGGAAGTAATAAAGGTATCCATTGAATCATTCAGGAAAGTTCTTCTAATGCTGTGACAGGCTTATGCTTTTCCTGAAAAACTTTTTTTTTTTTGCATATCTAAATTGTACTTTTTTTTGCAGTTTTTCCTCAGTGTGAACGCTTAGATATTGTGTTATCCTTAATAAATTTGAAAGCTGTGTAAGTGACACAATAAAGATCTTCTCACACAGAAATATCACTTCTCTGCTGTGCACCTCATCCTATAATCACAGGATCTTCCGGGTCAGTCTGGTCTGAGACTGCAGCTGGACAAAGGAAGACTTCATGGTGGTTTCTTCAACTCATCTTGTTTTCCAAATGAATAACAGACATGGGTTTTTGTCTGGTCCTACTATTGATGTATTTTACAACAGAGACAGGCTGTTTAGCTCAATGTGAAGATCCAGGTTGACAGACTTGTAAATGATGTGTTAGTGTAAGCTTTGTACAAGAGGTAATCAATAGCAATGATCAGAATCTCTGTAGCGTTTTTATGCTTCTCTAGTGATTGTCTATCAGGCCGAGGCAGCAGATGGATTCGGAAATGTAGTGTTTTTAGCAACTTTTTCTCAGATATTTTTAGATACTTGATGTCTGAACCAATAGGATTCTCTGCCCTTCACATGGGCATTCAAGATTTTTTGATACATTTGATGTTTTACCTTTTTTTTCCCTCGTAACTAGAATTTTAAAGAAATAGTACAAAGATCTGCTGCAACACAGAATGAAAACAAGAATCAACTTTTTCACAATGTTTGTAGAATTATGATATTTGCTGTGATTTTTATGAAAACATGTCACTAAATTTAGTTATTTAATGCCACAATTGCATGATAGGAAAAGTAAAACTTGACCAAATTAGTTTTTTTTTTATTTTTTAAATGCACACCTCAATATGTTCAAATAAAAGCTCGTTTTGTGGATTGGGGTTTTGACCATCCTGGCATCCCTAACAACAGTGGTATTCCAATACTTCAGGCTTATCAAGACCCTGACAGGTAAACTTACTGTCCTGGGCCAGGAAGCATTGAATTGACAGTTTGTAATACTTATTAAAAGGGCTTGAGGGACAAATAGTTCCTTATGTAATCCATCAGTATCTATTATATAATGAATGTATAAAACATTCAAACCAAACTGTATTTAAAAAAAGCAGTTTTAGAAAACACAATTCAAGTATAAGGAGATCAACCTTTTAATCACTTGACCCCATTGATACAAGTATACATCAAACCACTTCTGCTCTAAACTTACCTCAGTTTAGCATCTAAATAAAAGCAAAGTCACAAGTGTTTTTGTTTACAAAACTGGAAATAAATTCAAAAGTCAAGGGCTTAATGTTGCTTTTTACTCATTACCACAATTTAATGTTGACATAAATACCAATGATTTGCATGAAGCAATGGGTTTTCTAACAACCTACACTTGTAAGTGCGTTGTTACCAGCTACACTGATTTAATTGACTAATGTGAAAAAAAAGAATGATACCCTTCAGAGCAATCTCACCCCACCATGTTTTTGAAACTACTGAAGTGCACTGCAAAAAAATAAGTAAAGAACACTAATCTTTAGAAGAAAATCACCAGAAAGTAGTCAAATCATCTTTCCATGCAGCAAGTCATTTTTACCTAACAAGAAAGATATCAGAATCTAGTAACGAGGAGTTCTGAACAAGCATTCAAAAAGGGAAAAAAAAGCTAACTGTCGGATAGAATTACTTAAAACCCAATGTTATACAGCCCTATAATGATGTTTTTTGTTTTTAGTTCTGAGCAAATTTTTTAAAAGTTTTTACGTACCTTATTGCTCATTTTGATTACAGACAAAAAGCTAGTGTAATAAGTGGAAAGAACTTGTTTCAGAACAAGATGCCAACAAAATGAGAATGCCCTCTTAGTACAAGTTCAACAAAATTCTCAAAGCTTTTGTTCAAGAATCAAATTCAAACAAAATAAAATACTGCCACCCAAGATATTCTAAAATTAATGAAAGAGAGGGACCTATTACTGAAAAATGCAATCAAAAGTAAATCTTATAGGTACAGATATATATTTACAACATTAAGAAATGAAGTAGTTAAAAGCATATGGAAGGCCAAAGCAGATTTTTTTTCTTGAGGATTTTTTTCTTGAGAATGCCAAAGGGGATTCCAAAAAAATTTGGAGCCAACTGAAAAAACTTGAAGGAAAGGACACGAAACGTAAAAAAAGGTAAATGGACAAATTACTAATGATCCAGAAACAGTTGCAGATGCCTTTAATAGTTTTTTCATTTAATCAATTTCCTTAATTGCCAGTTGTTTTAAATCGAATGATTTGAATCTTTGTCCTATAAATGCTGAGCCCATATTTAGCATAACAAGTGTCACTGAACAATAATCTTACAAACAATAAGGTCACTTAAGTCAAGCAGAACAAAAGAATACTGTATTTGGTATGGATACTTTTGTGCTCAAATAACTCAGCTCAACCTTAATATTGCTCTTAACCATTCTCAATCAACCTATCTCCAAATCAGGAAGTCATCAGCTGTGATTCCAATCTGCAAAAATGGAGCCTCCATGTTACTTTCAAATTACAGGCCCATCAGTATCATTCCCGCAGTGTCCAAGGTCACAGACAAACTTATCCCCAAAAAAAAGATTTCACACCTCAAACAATTCTCTTCATCCAATGCAGTTTGGTTTTAGAGCTCAAGTCTCAACAGAGACAGCCAACGGCTCTTTCATAGAAAACATAAAGCATCTATTAGATCAGGGTGGTGTAGTTGGGGTTGTGTTTCTTGACCTAAAAAAAGCTTTTGACACTATAAATCATAAAAACTACTGACCAAACCAACTAAATTGAATTTCTCCTCAAAAACTATAAAATGGATAGAATCATACTTTCGCACATGGGAATAACATGTCTGAGGTGGCAGAGAATCACTAAAACGATGGAGCGTGTTGCAGAGTGGCTGGAACAGTCAAGTTTAAGTCTCAATGGAAACAAAACAGCTGCAATGTTCTTTCCTAAAACCAAACAAAAAAATATTCTGGCTGATGTTTTTGTGGCAAGAAAGAAAATAGAAGTTGTTGAAAAATTTGAATATCTTGGCATCTCAATTGATACATTCAATTTGAAATCCCAAATCCAAAAAGTATGTAACCGTATGAAGATTAACTTAAAATTTTAGATTCATTAGGGCAAATATGTCACTGCAAGCTACTACAATGTTTATCTATGCAATAATCCTATCACACATGACATACTGTCTCACTGCATGGTCACAGGCAAACAAATCAGCATTAAAATTTCTGGAGTCACTTTTCAAACATATGTAAAAATACTGGATAAAAAACCATTAAGACAATTATTGTGACAGTTTACAAAAACACAAACTATTATACTAGGAGAACATAATTAAGTGTCATTATTAAGTACTATGTCTATTTTATAAAATAATTAATGATATGTCATCCCCTCCACCCTGTCAGTTTTTTAAAATAAGATCCCTCTCCCAAAGAGTGACACGAAGGTCGGTTCAAGAGGACTGTAAAGTTCCTCTGCAGAGAAGAGCTTTTAGTCAGAACGCCTTCTCCGTAACAGCAGCACAAAAGTGGAACGTTGTTCCTTGTGTTATTAGAGAACTCATTGTATACACTCTCGTTAAAAAGCTCTTAAAAACTAGTTCATATCACAACAAACATGTCTACATTGAAAATAATGTATTTAATTGACGTTTTGAGGTTTGTAGGTTGACAATTTTAACAGCTGTCTGGGAGTACGGATGAAAAATAGCCTTTGGGCTAATTCTAGCACATTGCAGCAATGCTTTTGATGTGCATTGTCCCTGTGAAATAAACTAACAAACAAAGAAACAAACAAAAAATCTAAATCTTATTCTTAACATAAAACATTTTTCTTTCCATAATAATGGCAATGAATGCTAGTTCAATTTATCAGCATTTATTTAACTTTAAAAAAACAAAACAGTAAAATTTGGGATTTTTGAGTCTTAAATGACATATTTATATTACCAAGAGTTTGGAGCAAAAGTGTTTTGACTTGTTTCAATAAAAAAATTTCCACATTTCTAGATCCTAGCTTTAAATGAGACCAAAATGTAACGGCTGTGATGATTTTGAGAAAAGCTTGAACAAGTGTATAGCAAAGAGAAGTTAAAAAAAATACAAAACAAAAATATATCTTGAATGGCTAGAAACAAGATTTGACATCTTTGTGAGTATCACATAATTTGCAGCTTAGTTTCATGATAAAAAAAAACACTACTCTTGCTGTGCTGCATTGGGAAAAAAGATTGTGGACAAAGGGTTTATTATTTTAGTTTTTAGGGGAAAAAAAAGAAAAACCGGTTTTGTCAAAATCAACAACTTTTAAACTAAAAATGAAATCTATTTACATTACATTCAGAATGACTTTCAGTACCTTAGTTGTTTTGGATCAGTTTATTGTAACATGATTTGGATTACTACTTTTAATTTATTTAATTAAAATGAAGTACTTAGGTACTCATTTTTGCAACTTCATATAGCTTTTATAGTAAGTGACGCACATTGTGAAACTCAAACCATTCTAAAAGATTTCATTTAACAAACAAGTCAACCGTAACTTTATGGACTATATGTAACCAGCTCTGCTCCATCAAAACATGCAGCGTTTGTCTTCTTTTTATCATCACTGAGCAATTAGTGATGGCTTTGATTTTTAGTGAAGAAGCAATTATGTTGTGTTATGTGTGTAAAATGAGTGTCACACATGAGACAAAGTGGCTGCTTTGTGGTTATAGCACATGAACACCACCAGAGATGTCCAGTTTTGCAGCTGAGCTTCAACATTTTGTTACACAACCAACCACACTGTCAGTGACTTTGAATTAAGGTCAGCACATTTCACAAGCTGCATGCAGAGTTTAACGCCAAACAGGTGTTTTGATCATCAGGAGGGGTTTGTTCCCATGGTGATGCAAAGCAAAAGCACAAATGTTAAGACTTTGTTTTTCAGTCTAAAAAACTGTTGTTTTTTTATATTTTTATAGCAATATAGGTCACACGGATCATACTGTGTAAGACAGTGTGTTGCAACACATATTGTCTGTCTTGTCAACAACAGTTTGTCGTTGCAACAGGTAACAATGAAAAAATATAGAATTTTCTACAATTAGGCATATGTTATTAAACTTTAAAAGTTGCAAAGTTTTGTTTGCACTTTAACATAAATCTAAAAAATAAAAACCCTGCTTTTGTGTTATTGCAGACAGCCACATTCTGTTTTTGGCTATTCAATAATGTTGCAAAACGAGTACGAAAAATTGTCTCAACATTTAAAACTTTAATTGTTAATTTACTAAGGTTGACTTTCTCAGTTATTATCTTCCAAAAAATGTATGTAGGACTTTGAATAACCTGTTTGCATATTGGGGGCAGTGTGGTTATGAGTGCTCGCAAAGTCTTCACAGGAGCACAGAGAACACGGGGGTGGGGGGTGGAAGACAGCTCTTTTCCGAGCAACAGTGGAGAACACCACCTGGGATTCTTGGCCTGCTACAAGTGTTACAGCTCCATTAGTTAGCTGGGCATTTCTGGGTCTCGGTGTCTGCACAAAGCATGTGGACACTCATTCAGCTCCTCTGAAACTGCAGAGGGGAGTCATCAGCACATGGCGAGATTTACAGCGGCCAAGCTCAGGGCCATGGAAAGTTATGGATCCCCTTACCTTTCAAGAGCAATTTCACCCCGAATAGGATTAAATGTAATGGCATTTGACACCCACTAGGTCCAGCACATTGAATCTATCGGTTTTATCGTGCTAACATTTCAAAAGGTTGGCCTGTGCAGCAGACTGCTCAGAGATGCGGAGCTCGGTGACATTTAGAGGACCCGGGGTACCCAAGCTTTTAGAGCCAACTCCGGAGATGTCCCCCCTGCTCCCATCCTCAGCTCCATTACAGACACTTTTATAGACGCTAAACCTCAAACACTACAAATCATAACGCCCTGCCGCACACTCCATAGATTTGTAGATGGAAGACTGTGTTTTTCTTCCCTTCCCCCCTCAGGTCAGCAACCTTGGCATGACTATGAATATGTAAGCAGTTCCATTAGTGATATAACGCTCATTATCTCATATTGTGGGAAAAACTAATATCCCCCCTGTGTCATCTGTTTACTTCATGAAGGTAAATTAAACCCAGGACGGATTTTCTTCCTCTTTGGCGTTTAATTTTAATTTGTTTTAACAAGACTCTTCAAGGTCAGTAAATGAAAGCGCTGTGTTTGGAATGTGAATAGAGTGCTGCGGGGATCCAGCGCCGTTAAAAATGTGCTACATCAGTGGCATAGTGCAGCACTTGACCTGAATAACAATGGCTGTATTCCCTGACTTCATGCTTTGACTAAATAGGATTCTATGTGTTCTATAAAATCTGTTCTTTATTACAGCGTCATAAAGAAGAAGAAAATAACACCTTTGCAATGTTACATCAACTGTTTGAAGAAAAGGTTCAATTGATCCAAACAAGATACAGTTTTTAAGCTCATTCACATGTAGAAAATGTATTTAAGGGGTCAGGTTAGGATCATTTTAAAAGAAACAATAGAGAATAAGGGCCATGATAAAAAAATATGTGAATAAAGTCGTAAAATTATGGTAAAAATTCATAATTTCAAAAGAACAAAGTTATAAATTTACAAGAAAAATAACGTAATTTTCACAAGGAAATGCCTTGTTTTTTTTTTCAAAAATATTGTTGGCTGTGAAAGCCTTCATCCACATTATCCATCCACAACCTTCATCTAAAGAGGCCCAATGTCTTGCTTTTCTTCCTTTCTTCTGTCTTTATACATACAAAAAAACAATGCTGACAAACTAGAAGACTTAGTAATTAATTTCTTATTTGTGAAACAAAAGCTGAAATCACTGAAACCACTTACAATGCACTCATGTCACTCAGACTGAAACAGCATTTTAGTTTCTTGTTTCTGTTCTCTTAGTAAACAAACTTTTGCCTCATAAATTCACAACTTTAATCTTACAAATTATCAACCTAAAACTTATGAAATCATACCTTTATTCTTGTAAAATATTGCTTCTTTTACTCATAATTCTATGTGTTTATTCTTGTAAAAATACAACTTTTTTTTAATTTGACCCCATAGACAATCTTTGTCTTGTCTTGTTGAGGTCGGAAGCATTTCTTTTTTTTAATTCTCAGATGAGTGTAGGAAATAATCCTCTTATGTGTTGTTTTGTTTCCACTCAAAACAGAAACTACATCTTCATTACAATGTCCAGACGGATACAGAGAGGGAAACCACCAACCGGGACAGGAAAACTAATTAGGTTTACACACAGCTTCAAGGCCTCCATCATTCTGTTTTTGATGCACCCATTCACGTCTGTAAACAGCACTTTGTTAAAAAAAAAATTACTGCTTTGGCACAATAGATGCATTCCAACCATGGAACAAAGCCAGTTGGAATGAGGGGACTGCATTAGCAACCAAAATGAGATCATAAGCTGCATTTTCTGGGAGTCTGTGAAATCACAGAGCGAGAATGAAACGTCTCGGCTTGTGGAGTGTACATAGCAGTTGGCCGCCGTGGATGACTGTGTTAATATTTGGAGTTATTAGTTCTGCCACATTTTCCTTGAGAAGGAGCAGCATGGCAGGTCCAGACTGACTAGTGGTTTGTGCCGCAGAGAAGGATTCAAAGAAACAAATCCAAAAGTGGTGACGATCATTTCAAACTCCTGTCTTTGGTTTGCTTATTAATCCACGGCTGTGTGCTCACAACACAATCTCGTTTCAGCTGTTGAAACTTGAAATGTATCATATGTTGTGGCCACTTTTTCTCATACTCTGGGACTGAGAACTCTGTGTTTGTTGAAGAGTTTCAATTACAATGTCAGATACAACTATTTTGTTCCAAAATAAATCCATCATAGCTGCCGTTTATTTTATGGTTCTTAACTCATTGGTAATAAGACAGTGTCTTCCAGATTTAATATTTAAAAGATTTATTTTTTTTATTAACAAAGATTTATATTTATTTATTCATCATCACTTACTCTTGAACGGTGTGTTGTTGTTAACACACCTAACCCTTTAGCACAAATCACTGGAAGAACTCACGTAATTATCGAAAACATCTAGAAATTATTTTTTATTTGCTCAGTTATTAGTTAGTAATCAATACTTTAGTAGAAAAGTCAGTGTATAAGTTGGTGATGTATGAGTATCTATATTTCAGTATCTTGATATCTATACTCCCATCACTGGCTTACTAGCTGAAAATAATGGCAAGCAATATTGGGTCAATCCAGCCATAAAGTTTTGAGCCAGAGGCCAGGTCGGACAGGGAAAACGAATGCCCCCAAGGGGGCGGAGTGGTAAGAGAGACTTTGGCCCGCCTAGCCAACAGCTGCTTTTTCTTGCATTTGGTTTTTGCTCCTGATTTAAATTAAGAAATACTTAGAAACACATTTTAATCATAAATTATTTTATATAGATCCTCTATTATGAGAAAATGCCACAAGAAGATATTAAAAACGCTAAAAAGACTATTTTCATTGGATTGGGTCTATGAGGAATATCACATTTCCTTAAAACAAAAGTGCCTCATGTTTGTTTTACTATAAAGCAACAGTTTGGGTTCAGCAACCAAAGCTCACTTTGAGATGACTCCAATTTAACCTCGTTTTTGTATAAGATTGTGCGAATTACCAGAGAAACCAAATGATTTATAGACATTAAATAAGCAACCCTTCCTCTGCTTTGTCAGAGTGCCCCCTGCAGACTTACATGGACGTAGCAGCGGAGGCTTTTAAGCCATTCCTATTAGTTTACGAGTGCCATTAATGAGCTCTTCCGAGATTCGCTCCCAATTTGGCTGCAAACAAACATAAACACACTCGCTGTGCTGGAAATCCGTGAGAACATTGCCGGGCGAGGCCTGATGGCTCCCCCGTGACGGAATACTGGAGACTCTTTAGGGATGTGTTGACTTGGAAGAGCAATCCTTCTCCCCAAGCAATGACAAGCACTAAATTGAGTCTGTGGTTGTTTTCTGTTGCAGTTCTTCATACACCGCACGGCTGCAGAAGGTCATCAAAACAAAAGGGCAACAATCATTTCAAACAGTGAAGTCAGAAAGAACTCTGTTTGTTTTTAGAGAGGATGTTCACCCACATATTTGCCTTTTCTAAAACAGCACATTTTCCATTGGGGTCTGAGGAACTTCATGGCACTCCATATTTGAAAGTATTAAAACATCTTCAGCTACATCTTAAATTTCACAACCCCCTGTTAGCATATGGAGGCTTAAACAGATTTTAGGAACCAAAACATATGGCCCACTTTTGTTCGAATCTGAAAAAATATGTAATTGAGTTTTTTTGGTGTTTTTTTAGGTCCTTTTTAAACTTTTAATTTAGTTGTTTTAGCAAACCTGAGTATGTATAGTCTGCATATGTGTGTTGTATTGATTTTACTGATGATCGTTTGTTTCTGCTCTGAGTTCCGCTGGCAAAAGAAGTTCCAACCAAAGAATAAAGTAATTTGATTTGATTGATTGAAGCAGAAACATTTTAAGGACCTATATCATGAAAAATCCACTTTTTTGAATTTTTAAGTATATTATATAGTTCATTAAAAACCCCATTCATGCATTTTTGAGTAATCCTCCAAAAACCAGTGCTCCTACCCACAAAAACAAGCGGATCTTCACCGTGTGACGTAGACCAGTAAGAACACCCCCTACCAGGGAAGAGTCTGAGCTGCAAGCCCCACCCCCAGGCTAACACAAACACATCCACTTTCCCAGCAAAGCTAGCAGTGATCAGCAAAACGACTCATCGAAGAAGTGGTTCTGCTTGATCTGCAGAGAAAAGAACGGCTAGCTATTTTTGCAATGCAATGTCTTAAATAAAGAAAATGTTTTTTAGGCTGCAAGATATTTCGGTGTTTGTTCAGCCTTCCCAAAGAAAAGCCTGCTTATCCGAAATGACTGGAGTTTATCTTTGGGGGTTGGCGACAGACCGGCCAGCAACTTTTTTGTCTGCAACCGCCACTTCACAGATCACTGTTAACTTTGACCTGTATCAAAGTGGAGCGTCTGGGAGACTGATCCTCAGAGCTGGCGCCATTTATAAAATCAAACCTGATGAAGATGCCAGACCCGTAAGTAAATCGTACAACTAGCTGAATTATGCGGTATAAGCATATAATGCACAAGCTAATGCTACATTTCTACACATGTTGCACCTCAGGTATAGAAATTCCGGATCAGACTGTAGGTCAAGAGTGAAAGGCTCCTTGACATGGACATCCATCTTTAAAAAGTGTTGTTTGTTTTCATGAGCGAACAGGCTGCTGAGGTCGGCTCTGGGTTGACGCCATGATTTGGGCGTCGCCCACAAGAAGCGAAAGGTGGTGCCTCAGAGATCGAGTCATTTTACTTCCTGGTGTGAAAAGAGTCCACAAAAATAACCTAGATTTCATAAGTTATTTGTTCTTTAGTGTGCCAAAGGTACTTTAAGATCTTATTAATCCCAGATTGTTTACTATAAAAGGCTTCAGAAACACATAGTATAGGTTCTATAAAAATTAGTCATTTGGACTTGTTTTTTTAAGTTGAAGACGTTTCTCCTCTTGTCCAGGGTTGGCTTCCCAGGAGATCAATGAGCTAACTTCAGTTCGGGCCTCTGGGCAAGACCTTTCACACCACTGCCTAACTATGTACCCACAAGGGTGGCGACCCCTATGGGATGTGCCGAAAGGTGAACATTTTACTTCTTGTCCAAACAGGCTCAATTGTCTCTGAGATAAGAAGCAAAACATTTTCTAAATCAAAAACTAAGGAAACTGAATCCAAATGACCTTTTAAAAAACTTTTTCTGCTATGAAACCATCTGGAAGAACATGAGTCTACAGATATTATTGAGTCAAACAAATGTGACACCATCTGTCCAACAACTAACAGTTTCCTTCAGCTCAGAAATATCCCCAAGTCAGTCGTCAGCAACATGTTTGAAAATGTTATAAAAGCCTCAATCCTGTTGATGTTCACCTTTGGGCATATCCAGTCAGGGGTTGCCACAGCCAATAAGCTTTCACTGATTCACAGAATTGGTTTGGCAGAGAGTTTTTATGCTGGATGTCCTTCCTGACACAACCCAGGACCGGCACAGGGAGACCCAGACTCCAGCCCTTCCTGAAAAGCCTCAACCCTAATCTTACATGTCAATCCTGTCAAAAGACATTTCACATAACAACGTGATTAAACTTGACTTGGCTCTAATAAATAGTTGGATTTTTATCTTTGATAGTTTCCTACTACATGGCGGTTTTGTCAAGGAAAGATTTTTCCTATATGAGTTTTATTTACTCATGTTTAAGAGCTGGAAGGGCAACATTAATTTTTTATGTCTAAGTGCGTGTAATTCTTTTTTGATGCCAGGCAAACCCTAATCCCATGCTTTGATCCTGAAAAATCACTGATTCAACTCTTTAAGGTGTCATGCTGATATGTTTATTCAGCCTTTATGTAAACAAATGTCATGCAGAAAAGAGAACTGTGCAGTGGAGCTGCAGAGAAGATGATAGTGCATTTAGAGAGACGGACACAAGGTGGCAGTCAAAGTCTTTTCTCTCAGATCCCCCCTCCCACAGACACCTAAAACGATGATGTAATCCTTTTCATGCCATTCTTTCGCAAACAGGTTCTTTGCTCCTCTCCATGTTGAGAGTCTTGATTTCCAGTGATTGCTGATGCTACACTTGCTGTTATCTGCTGCTCCTGTGTGGTTATCTTATTTTTACGCAAAGCCTCACAATGCCTCTGTAATCAAATCAAAGTCAGGGCTGATAGTGCAGAGCGGCCCTGAGACATCCCGCCCCAGATGGAGGCGTGCATCCACTGCCAGCAACGCTCTCTCATGCATTTTAACCGTGGCTGTGACCTCAATAGCAATAAAAAACAATTTGCACAGCAGTCATCCTATGCTGCAGTCTAACTGGCACTTAACCTTTCGTGGCTGTGGGATAACTGACAGAGGAAGATGTGAATATGCCACCTATTGCCTGACAACACCCCACCCTCTGTAAAAATCTGCGCCTGGTAATATTGGCTCACTGGCAGATAGATTACAGTAGGAGAAGCATCTGCTGCAGGGAAAAACAGTATGATGGCTTCCTCCCAGGGGAGCAGTGGCTGTAAAAGACAATCTGAAATAGACAGTGTGATGGAAACAACCAGGCTTTTCTAGAGGAAACATACAGGCATCAAAACCACAAGTCCCACAGGGGAGTAAAACATGTTTTTCTTTAAATATTTTCACAGGAGTGTTAAATCTTTGCCACTTTTCTCTCGCTACTATGCAAACAAACCTTACTGATTCAGTTTGTGCAAATTTGACAGAATGAAAAAGGCAAAAAAATAAGAATAAAAATGCTATAACCACGTGCAAACAGTGCAAAGGATGCAACAAATGTCTTTCATTTAACTGTCTCTCAGCCAGTTCAAACCAGTGTTTTCCTCTGTCGCAGCTGGCAGCTGGGTGGGAACTGGTGGACAATCAGTTAACAGTTCCCCGGCCAAGTCAGTCTTTGCAACAGGCTCCACATGTACTTCTGAATTACAGTGGTAGTCAGTGTCTACTGCTGTGCTCTACAAAATGCAGCCGATGTTTTTGCACGGGGAGACTGGAAGTGCGTTTAGCTGATTCCACAGAGGTCAGAGCTCCACAAGGGGAAGAGGTTCCGGTTTCATGTAGACCCAGTGAAGCACTGAATTATACCTGCGGCAGTCCACAGTTTTTGTTGTCGTCTTTTCCTCCTTTCTTGGAGAGCTCTAGGATAAGCAAAAAAAAAAAAGGGAAATCTCTATGGTTGGAATTATGTTTTCCTTTTTTGGGTTTGCATGCAGTCTTGTATTGGACATATTTGACATTTCACATCCCCAGAATAGATCCTCAAAAATTACAGGGTTTGCTAATGTTGGTTTTATGCTACGTTCACACTGTCTGTGATTTGTGTGTCAGTGGCATCCAGTTTTAATGGCAAGTACATGTACAGATTCAATATGAGGTCCTGCAGCATTTTGAATGTGGCGGTCTGGCAGCAGCGCTAAATGGCATTATGGCATATTTTGGGCAGCACATTTTAAATATCTGACCTTTGGCACTGCGACAGACTGGCGACCAGTCCAGGGGTATCCCCTGCCTTCGCCCATGAGCAGCCAGGTTAGGCTCCGGCAACCCCATGACCGCGAAAGGGAAAAAGCGGTTTGGAAAATGAATGAATGAATGACCTTTGGCAAAGAAGACGCATCACATCAACCAATCAGGGACTCAGCTTTGACCCATTACATGTTGATGGCTTGATCAGAGGGTGGAGTCCAATACAACACTGGAGAGAGTCTGATCTTTCTCCTTGTGAACTTTATGACATATTTTTTTGATGTATCAAGACAGTATTAAAATGATTCTCTAATTTTATTCTTGTTTTTATTTATTCCTCCTCAGACTAAAGTGGGACAGCAAGTGGTCTAAACTTCATCACAACACTCCTTGGGGACCCCCATTTCTCTTGGTCATCCCTCTCCTAGGTGGGGGTAGCTGGCCCCTGCTGTGCTCTCTCCTGGATCTCCCACTAGGTGGGTGGGCGGTTGTCTGAAGCTTGGGGGCGGGTCTCCCTTGGGGGCCCTGGCTCGTACCTGGGACTGGGGTGGAGGGATGCTCAGAACTCCTGGGTGGTGGCAGGCGGCTTGTCTGGGGCGGAGGCGGAGGGGCTTTCGGGGGGTGGGGTCCCGCACTGGGAGAGATGCTCTTCTGGCTGGGCTAGGGCATGCACTCTCTGTGCTCCCGTGCCTTACTGCTCTCAGTAGTTGGGGGCCCATGAGCTCCTGCAGTAGATGCTGAACTTCAACATGGAGAGTCTTTGAATGCTCTCATGAACCCAGACATGGAGACGTGATTACCAATGCGCTTCAAAATGAACAAACCTGATCCCTCAACATCATTCGTGTCTTCCATGCATTGTAAATGAGATAAACAATCAATGCTTCCATGTAGTGATGAGAGGAAAGGCTTTGGATGGTAACTCTCCCCACAACACACGTTTTCACAATAAAACTAAACTTTCTTTTATCAGTACTTTTTTTTTTTACATTTTAACAATTTTTTGAATTGAAAATAGGAAAATAATTTTCTCATTACATGCATAGAGAGAAAACTAACAGCTAAGCTGTTTCAAGGCTGGAAGAGAAAAGGAATTTCTGAAAAACAAATGAACTCCATGCAGGGTGCTATCTCTATCACATGCAGCACTGAGGTTGAGATCTTAGGGGTAAGTAAACTAGTAAACTATCCAGATCAAAAGAAAGAGGAACTGAGGATAAGCTTTTTGACATTACAACCATATTACTTTAAATGCAATTTAATATATATGACAAAAAATTACAAGTTTCCCCTTTATTTCCTAAAAATTCTGTTAAAGCTATTTATCAGTAAAATATATATATTTACCCCTAAAAAAATAGATGGGGGTGGGGGGGTTACATGGTTAGGGTTAAGAAAATAGGTACGGTCAAGAGGTAGGGCTAAAGAGTAAAACTGGGTATCAGTCTTGCATGAGAGCAGTTGATTGTGACGGACTGGATAAGATCATATAAATACAAGCAGCAAATTGAGCTTCTTTCACAGAGCGATCTCATAGCAGTTGGGTTCAAAGTCCCCCTCCGAGGTACTTTAAGTACAGCTAATAATCCTCCACACCAAGAGGAGGCAATTGAGGTGGATTGGAAATCAGGTGAAAATGTCTTCTAGATGCTCAAAGTGAAGAATTACGGCAATGATCTGTTGGGTGTGGGGATCCTGGGACAGACCCTAAGTGTAGATGGTATTACTCTGCTGGCCTTGCATCACCATGAATCCTCCATAAAGAAGCTGGAAGAGGTGGCGAGAGAAAAGAAGATTTTGGCATTCTCACTGAGATTTTGACCCAAAGAGAAGTCATAAGAAACAGGAAATTCCCACTCCGATCATCTTTCAATGAGTTCCCAGTAGTCTTTTTAGTTAAGATTGCGACATTTTTAACCAAATCCAAAAACCTGTCTTCTTTTCTAGGATGAAGCAACCCCGCCTCCCCTTCCCATCACCTATTACTGAGAGTTCCCTGTTTACACGCTTTCCTGCTAGCTTATAGGCTTTCTAACCTCCAGCCTTACATTACCGGTGCAGCAAAAATGGCAACCAACATTGAAGCTATCCAGCCGTATATGATTTTGAGCCAGATACCAGCTCAGACATCGAAAACAATGACATGCATGGATCTGTTTGTCTACAAGTGGATGCATCGGAATGGAGTGGAGCAGGGAGGTTATACACTCTTTTTTTGTCTGCTACTGATTCACAAATATTTGAATAAAGAAATACTCAGAAATGCAATTTTAATCTTATTTTGTCCTCCATCATCAGAAAAAATACTAAAAAGGGAAAATTAAGTTTTTTTTTTTTTCTATCAGCAAGATTTGTAAATGCCATTTCAACAAGTTTGGTTATCATGAAATCTGTATGTTACATGTTTGTCACTTATCTGACTTGTCATTATACAGTAAATACTTCTCAGCCTTCAACAGTTTTGTAAAAAGTACAGAAAGTACTTCAGGCAAGTGTCAAAACCTGTTTGTGCAACTGAAGCAGCTTGTATAAATAGTTTCTTTAAGTTGAATGTCAAGTATCCAGTATGAGGACAAAAAACAGCTATTGAATTATGAAATCCTTGTCCACTATCTTCAAAGACCAACAATTTTGTTAACCCTGTACCAGCTCTCACATTTTTTGTAAAGAAATACTTAAATTGCATTCACACTGAAGGTTTGTTGAAAACTTTGTTTTTGTTTTGTATGCTTAGCCTATTTTCTTAAATGTTACTGTCATCAGACTCCAATGTGAACCACAAAGGAGACACGATCCGGTGTCTTCATATGCAAGTCCCAAGTCTGGTTAAATGCAGAAGTTTACGTCAGGAGGGGCATCTGACATAAAACCAAAACAAAATCAGTCTTTTAAATTACACACAGAATAGTCATATCAAATTGGTAGTGGCCCAGTTTAACAACTGCCACTGGTGCTGTTGACCTACCGGGTGGTGGAGGATATTGTCGGCAGAAGGTAAGGAGAGGAGAAAAGTGGGTTTGTATACAGAGAGAAAAAGGAAAGACAGTGACGGTAAGAACTTTGAATGCATGTACTTTGACAGAGAAAACCAAAGAATGGAATGACACGATGGATAGAAGAAATACAGATATCTTGTGTGTTCAAGAAAGCAGCACTTTAAAGCGCAGATGAATGAGTTCAAGATAAAGTCACCATACACCATGTGTGTTAAAATGTTCTCTGGAGCTGATCTGCAGTTACAGCTGTGCTTGGGAATCATTTGGTGGCTAAACCCCCCAATTTAACCCCTTAACCCCTTGAAATTAATGCTGAATGTCAAGTAAGGAGGCATTGGGACCCATTTTTGGTATGACCCAACCATGATTTCAAGCTTACCCAGCAACGATTGGTAAGAAAAAAGCAAGGCGCGTATGATGGAGGTGGGACTGAAAGGATCAGCTTTGAGCCCCTTCATGTTTCCTGTGATGAAGATGGATAGGACCAGGGATGAATCCTTCCGAGGGAACAGCTCATGTCAAGTGCTTTGGAGATAAATGCAGAGAAGCAGATTGAGATGGTTTGGACATGATGAGGGGAGGAACAGTGATTGTGTTGGTAAAAGGATGCTGAGATTAGAGCTAATAGGAAAGAAAAAAAGAAAGAGGAAGACAATAGAGGAGGTTTATGGACAAAGTCTAAGAGGATATAAGGGTGGTTGGTGTGAAGCAAAGAAGATGCAGATGTGCTCAGATAAAAGCATGAATCACTCGAAGGATGCACTAACTTTTAAAATAATAACAAATCCAAACCTGAGTTCCTCCTTTGCTGCGGTCTGCCCTGACTCACCTAATAAAATTTTTGCAAATTGTAGCTGACTAGACTGCATAAATGGGACTTTCTTATTTTATTAGCTAATAGATTGAAATAGTTTTCACTGTCTTTGCATAGTACTGTATTATATTTCATCAAAACACTCTTCTAAGAGAGGTGAGCCTATTCTCTTTTCTGTGTTGGTAGATCAAGATCTTCTGCAGAAAACTATCATGTTGGATAACAACATTTTTGGGCCAAAAACGACAAAGTAAGGCAATAGTTCATCTCAAAGCACAACAGAATCGTTGCTTGCAAGGAAAACAAATCCAACTGTATTTTTCTTTTAGTCATAACATGCTAGAGTTTTTTTAAACACTACTATTTGAAAAAATTATTATTACTGCAATTATTGAACATGACAGCACTTTGTAAGTGGTTACAAAGAGAGCGCAGACAGGGAGTTGTCAACAGTTGCTAAATTATCTTGATGCATGTTTACTCAAGTTTTATTTTGGCTGAGGAGTACATGGGGATTAAAAAAAAGGCAAACAGTTGTTTGAGCATTTTAAATTCTCTTTGCTGCACAAATATAATTTTTACATCAAATTTTCTACTCTGATTTTACATGTAAGTTACATAACTGTCATGAATGTAAGTTACTGTGTGTTTAAAGGGTAGAAGCTATAAAAATCTCCCCACATCTGTGCATGAGTATCCATAGCTCTGCGTCTCCGTGGGATTTAGCACCCACAAAGGTTAATGAGCTTAAACACAGCTCAGAATAAGAACATTAAACAGACTGAAGAGGAGAGAAAAGGGGGAGCAGTGCTGAGCAGAGAAGAAGAAGTGTGTAGGTGAAGTGTTGGTGTCACTCCGTTGGTGTAAGTCATCCAGAACATCTTGTTGTGGACTTCTGCCTAAATAAAACAAGGTATGATGTTAGGACAAATCATTAATGACGAGGCATGTTGGAACAACATAAATGGAGAGTGACTCAGCCTGCCAGCCTACATTTCTCCTCCGGTGCCCCTGGCGATGTTATTGGAGCAGAACTGAAACGAGGAAGTGGTGGAGCAAGATCTGCAAACTGTCTCTTGAGGTGGAGTTTACTCAAAAAACCATTATGTTTTACAGCATTATAAAGATAATGAGACTAGTCATTTACTCAAAAACTTTTCAGTAAGAAATGTTGACATGATGTGAAATGAATGGGAGATTTATGAATGTGCAAAAACTGAAACTTTAAGATCCTGTGTAACAGGCTGACACACAGCAAGAACAAAATCAGTCTTAGTCTATGAAGCTTAATTCAAACTGTCAGCTGGCTCATACATAATCTATCAGTCAATGAGATGATTGTCAGCTGGATCTAAAACGTGGCGCACTTAAAAGCCATATTCTTAAAAAAAAAAAAAAAGGTGCGTGTTATAATCCAGAGACCCTTATATGGTATGTGGATACATTCTGGTTGTGTTTACTGATATTGAAACAATTTTGAGAGGTACACGGCACTCTGTCAAAATGTTTGGTTGGGTTTTATTGTAAAATGTGCTAGCGCAGCTAACATGAAACAGCTTTGCACTTTTTCTTTCTTTTAAGTGTTGCAAACAAGGTTGGGAATTACAGGTATTGTGAATATGTTAACGCTTCTAATGTCGCTAACGTGTAGTGGTGTCAGACTGAGTTTTTTTTTTTTATGTGTTACTAACAGGCTTTGTAGTTAGCTTAGTTACAGTAACGATTGTTTTAGCGTTATGAGTCTGTTTTTATAAGTGTTGCAAGCAAGGTTGGGATTTAGAGGTATTGTGAATATGTTAACACTTCTATTGTGGCTAACGTGTTGTGGTGTTGGACTGAGTTCTTTTTAAGTGTTACTAACAAGATTGGGAGTTAATGTAATATTTGCTTTAGTGGTATTAGTCTGTAATTTTACAAGTTAAAAACAAGTTTGGGAGTTAGTGGTATTGTGAATAAGGTAAGGCTTCTAACATGGCTATGTTGGACTGTGATTTTTTTATGTGCCGCTAAAAAGGTTTGAAGTTAGCGTAGTCACAGAAACATTTTTTTGCCTGTGGCTAACAACTTTAACATGGCTAACGTGTAGCGTGTTACAAACAAGTAGCTACTGTGAACACTGACTTATTTCTGACTCTTTTGTCTCATTTAGTGCACCTCATAGTTTGTTGTGCTTGTATATGACATAAGTCAAAAAATATACCATTCACAGAAGGTGTGCATTATAATCCGGTGGAGCAAACAGATTAACTGAAATCTTTTTTCATCAAACAGGAGAAAAAAAGACTTAACAAACAAATGAGTAATAAAAAAAAAAATACTGGGACACAAAAATCTAATTTCTTTGGTCAAAGCAAATGTATGTTGTAAAAACAGACCAAAGAAACAATTTAAAAAAGGAAAAAGTTCAACTCAGACACATACCCCACACTTAAAGACACATGCACATACCAGAAAGATCAGAAATGATGGAGGGAACGGCCGTTCAGCCTGTGAAGAATGTCAGAGCTCAGGGGCTGCATTCTTCCCCAGGTCAGAAGGTGAGTGTTTACTAGTGTGTCATACAGATAAGCTGTGACGTGCTGGCAGCTGAGGGGCCTTCGCCTGACATAACAGGAAACACTAAGGACGAGTGTTAAGTACTTTCCACTTGTCTTCACAGCGGTAAAGTGCTAACGGCTGAGGCTTTTTGTTCAAGATGTCACATGAAAACTACAAAACACTGAAAGGCTTGTCAATTTCACAAATAAATGCATTTAAAAAGTCTTTTAAAGTACAATATTTTAGAAATATAATTTAAAGTAATGTGATCAGAACAGTGGAAAAAATGAATTATTATTCAGTTTTTGTTTTGTTTTTTAGCAGCCAACTTAAGGTAATGAATTTCTACAACGCATATGTGGGAAAAATTGCCAAATTTGTTATCATTTGGTGCCAAAGTTACCTTATTTGGCAGGTGTGATGGCAGGTGTGATGGCTGAGACAAGTAAGTGGTTCAGAAAACACCTACGTATTTTTGGCTTGCTGGCTGGATACAAATAATTGAACACAATACATTTGCCAACTACTGATGATAAGTCATGTTTCTCATCAGCATTCTTACAAAACACATAGCAGATACATATTGGGCCAAAAAAAAATCTAAAATGCACAGCAGCTCAGTATGCATCCCAAAAACACAAAAGTGTTGTTACAGTCTATAAAAAGAGATAAAGCTCTACGACGACCACATACACACACACACACACACACAATTTGCACATTGGCGTTACCTTTACCTGTAAATGAAGTTCATTCAGGACAAAACATTTTTGTGACTTTAGTGTGAAAGTTCTCCTTAGCTTCTTTTAGTCTTCCAAGTCTCTCAATCTCCAAGACGATGCATTGGACCGATATTGATCATTAATTTTTTGTTAATTGCTGTTTTGATTGAATGTCCAACTATAGTTTAGTCCAAGGAAAACATAAAATAATGGAATCCTCTTGAACTTTAACTACAGAATAAAAATAATCACAACTTCAGAAGAATACTTTAACTTTTATATGGAAAGAGAGCACATTTAATAAAAATGTCTATAACTTATAAAAACATTGTAATATACCATTATACTTGTATCATTCACTCCAAAGCTCAAGGCACACACTCTACCAAGTTTGCATGAGATTGTAACTGAACAGGAAATATGCAAAATGGAGAGATTTTGATAGTAAAAATGATTTAAATTGTTTAATTTATACAGAAATTGCATTTATACCACAGACCAGTGAACATTTTATTACTAGTGCACATCTCATGAAGGCAGGTGAGGATGATGACAGGTAAGGCACTGCCTCTCCTGAGTGATGTCCCTGATAGATGTTTTCATGGTTCATGGAATACTGTACTAATGTGTTAGATAACTTTGCTGTTTGCTCATGAAAAAGGGTTATACATTTCTGATTTTTTTCTTTGTTAGCTTCTGTTTCCATCTTCATCTGCTTTTATCAAATGTATCCATTTGTATCCACTTCTTACCTCTTATGGTTTCCAATGTGTATATCATCCATTACGCTAGGTTCACATCGCCTTTGGCCACTCACGTTCAAGCAACCAATTCCAATAAAAGTCTATGTACATGTGCATTTCAGGCTTCCATTTTCAAAACTCTTTTTTATGACTGTTTTCTGGCTTTGAAAATTGACCCTCTTCCAACTGTTGGTGGCGCTTGTAAACGGTAGAAAAAGCTCATCCAGCGTGAACACTGCAGGTAATAGGACAGTTTAAAACCACAGCCACATTGGGCATATGAAGCGTGAACATGCGCCACATACCGGGTTTGTTTGTAGCTTTAACTGTCCATTCTTCCCTTCTGTTGTGAATTTCTACTGCTGTTCTCTGCTATTTTTCTCACTGTAGTTTTACTTGATGGTTGAGGCCATCTGCCCCCCCTTCACCTTGCATGATCTGTGGAACCACTAAATGCTGAAACCACCAGTAATAGACGCCTTACTTCTGCCTGCTTCCTCAATTTTGTGATTGACGAGTTGAATTAGAGGCTGGAAGCATTAAAACTGACTCGTTATACCAAGTTGAAGTGGTTTCCATAGAAATCTGCATTAATATGTAGGTGCTAAAATAATTTTATGGGTAGAATAAAAAAAAAAGACTTCAATTCTTTTACTGGTCCTTTCTGGATGAGCACAGGAAATTTTCTATGGTTCCAGATTAGAGGCATGCTTCAGTCAGTGAAGTTGCCTGTTTTAGTTTATAGCTTTGATTTATTCAGACGTTTACTAATCACCTTTATGAATTTATCAGCTGCAGATTCCAAAGAAAAGGCTTGCTGTTGGTGAGGTGTCTGCACTGTGATCACTTCTGAACCAAGTAGGGCTGGGCGATAAAATGATAGCTATCGATATTGTAATAGTACTTTTTTCTCTACAGTAAAATGAGGCTATTGCTGTAGACTATTTTGAAGGGTCCGAAATTAACACTCACCAGTCGCAAGCTTTTTCTCCTCTTTGGCAAGTAAGTTAGAGGATTAGTCACCACATGGAGAGTAAATGTTTGCGTAAACATAGTCGTGTTTGTTAGCTCTTCTTCTAGCGAACTTCTTTTGTCCTCTTCTCCTCCACCAAATGCACGCAAGGTAAACAAAACACCGGCAACGCAAGACACAAGACCCCACTGACGCGTTCACTTCACCTGTGCAGTGTTTAGTTTGGCTGATGAAACAGCGGAAAATGTGGCAATTTCTTACGGAATCCAGTCAGAACTGGAGGATAAAGCTGCTAGCTTGTTAGCCGCTAATGCTATGCTGCTAACTAGCTGTTCTGTGTGTCCTGTTCGATCACGGACCGGTTTAAAGTCGGACAGTATTTTTACTGACCAGCCTGTGAGACATAGCGGATAAATACAACAAAATGAATTTATAGGACATTCATAAAAACTGTATTTTCTAAATAATAACAGAATTGAATCTACTGTTTTAGCAGCGTCTGTGTAGCAAAACACTGAAGAATGTGACCTGTCAGATGTTGTGTTCAATCTTCCCGCCTCCTTAAAGCTACAGCTTTAATTTCAATAATGATATATAATGACAATAACCCAAAACATTTAAACAGTTTTGGGGATTTTCTTTTGTTATGATAAAATATAAAATGTGATCACCTGGAGGTAGAATTAGGAAATCTCTATAAAATCTGTCCTTGTTTTCTCAGCATGTTTAAATTGAGTTTACAGTTAGATAACAGTAAAGATGTGTTCATACCATCTATAAATTATTTTCATGTAATTTCATTTTCCTAAAAGAAAAAAAATCAGAAAGATTTCAAAAAGGTAAAATGCCTAAGGCTTATCTGCGTAAAATAATATTACAATTTGGCTGATTAAATATTTGTTTGGCCAGCAGATTATTTTTATCAACTTGGCCAGTGTTTCAAAAATTAAATTTCAGCCCGTGAGTGGAAGTATTTTAGTTATTTAAAATCTGACAAAAAACAGAGTAACTTGCACTGCAAATTGTGCAGAAAGCATGTTCCTTCTAAAACTGGAAATACCACCAACCTTTTTTGAAGCAGTGCCACCAAACATGCTCAATCTCAGACTGAAATAAATGATAATTCTCCAGCAAAAACAACAAAGTTAAGACCTTCACAGAAGCAACAGTCTAAACTTCCAGGCGAAATTCAGAGGATTTGCTTTTAATACCTAGCTAATTCACAGGATGTTGACAAAAATGTTTAGCAATTTTATGTTTGTTCCCTAAAACTTACATTTGAATGTATTTGTAAAATTAATGTTTTGTTTTTAAATGGAACTGATCAAGCAGTTTAGTATTCTGTTTTATTTATGTTCTCTTTTGAAACTTGAAAGCTTTTGCTTTAATTTTCAGTTTAGTTTGTAATATTTATGCATTTTTTAGTTTATGGGGGAATAACTTGCATCATGTTCCTTCAGTGCATCTGTCATGTATGATAGGAAATAAAGACTTAAATCTAAACAACCTTCTGATGATTACACCTCTCTCCAATGAGCAACAGAGCGTTCAAATTTGACACATATAGTTATTTGGTTTATATTGCGATATATATCATTATCGCCTGACATGAAAAAAAAACAATATCGTGATATAAAAAATATTCACTATCGCCCAGCCCTGGAAGTATCAGAAAAGGCATGAGAAGGAGCAGAGCTGCATGAAAGAGCAGAGCGTCGAAACTAAAATTTCAGTGCCACCCCAGCTGCAGAGCAAACATCAGCACTTATTCTGGGCTCAGCTCCTAGGTGGTCCGAGGAGAGCTATATTTTAAGTCCTCCTTGACAGACTTACAACTCACAGACTGAGGCTAGATGTTGACTTTGCAATAGAGGAACAGTTTACGGCCATCGACATAAGGAGCACAGACTCAAGGAATCCCTCCCTGGAAAGCTGCACTTAACTCTGCTCACCCATTTTTCAAGACCAGGCTGGATTATGCCATCTATAAATTTCCCAAAACGGGCTCTTGTGTGCATATGTTTGTCTGTGTGTGCATGGGGGGGATGTAAAAGACTCTTTTGGTATTTTCTGCTAATATGCAAAGTATGCCTTAACATAGAGTATAATATATTCATAATTCTGTTTTATCCTCATGCATAACGCAGAACGAATCCTCAGGGCTTTCATTCATTAAGAACTGCTGAACATACATTTACTCACAGATGGTAGCATGTTCTGTAAACTGCCAGGAGAGACCCAGCAGCATTCCAGAACAATCCAAAGGAACAATTTGCTTTTGTTAATGTTTGTTAGGGTACAGCACAGTTACAGCCACCGGGAGAGGAAAGTTCAAAGTTCTCCCAGCTCCATACGGATGAAAGAGGTGTCGAAGCATCAAGTGGACCTCATCCATAATAAATGCAGGGCAGAAGGTGAACCACCAATGCAGGCACGGCCCGCATCAAGTCTTTCAGCTTAATATCTGCTTTCCCAACACTTACCAAAACACTGACTGAGTTTGACCAAAACCTTGTCAGGGAGTCAAAGGAGACAGCACTGTAAGAAGCAGAAACACAGCAAGAAATGAACCAGTTTGAACACCTCTTGTTGTTTTATCACCATAAATATGACAGCAAGGTCTCTGCATACTTTAAAGTCCCACTCCAATCATTTTTTATATTTTCTTTTGTAAAATAATTCCCAGTAGTCTTTTAATTATGATTTTGTGCAGTTTTTAGTCAAAATCAAAAAGCCTTTGTCATTTTTTAAGACATATTTATATGCCTAGTGGCAGTAGCTCATTAGAGATACATTTCTAGTTTGTGGGCGGGACTTTTGGCTCGGAGCAACCCCGCCCCATCCCCATCACTGGGAGCTCTTTGTGCGCATTCATGCTCGAGCTTATAGCCCTAAGATAGCATTAGCGGCGCAAAAATAACACTAATATTGAATCAATCCAGCCATACAGTTTTGAGTCAGAGACTGGCTCAGGCGAGGAAAATGAATGTGTGCAAGGGAGCGAAGGAGCAGAGTGGTAAAAGAGACTTAGACACGCCCATGTAGCTGTGTCATTAGTCTCAGCTTTTTCTAGCATCTGGTTTTCTGATTCAACAGGATTTGAATTGACAAATACTCAGACACACAGTTTTAATTGTAAATTAGCTTACATAGGTCCTGAATTACAAGAAAAATACAACAGAAACAATACAAAAAAAACATGATTTTCTTTGGAGTGGGTCTTTAAAGTAAATATTTGATGCAGTTTGAAAAAGTCCGATCTTTGCACTCTCACTAAACACGTCTTTGTATAACAAACCAGAATCTCTCGATGTTGTGAAGTTTTTTTATTTCTACATAAAGCCCCTTTTTTAAAATAAATGCTTATCAAAGTTTAAAGTACACTCAACCACATACTCTGTCAAAACAAAATGTCAAGTGTTTAAATTATATCTTCTAATGGAGCACTTTCTTCATTTTGTCAAAGCCCAACATGTTTTGTATTAATTACCACACTTTCAAGTACTAAGAGTTGCCATGAGCATTAGGAAGTGTCTTGCTCGAGGACACGTTGACACAGAGGACAGAGTGGGAACTAAACCATTGATCCTGTGTTCAGAGGTTGACCATTTTCTCTTCGTGCCATGGTTGGTCCAATAGAAAATTGGAGAGAGAGACTATAGTTGTGTTTCTATTAACTCTGAAAGTGTGCAAATTGGATGTGCAATAATAAATTTGCTTCATGGAAACACCACTATTTCGAAAAAACTCTGATTTATCGAAAAACGTTTTTGCGCTTGGATGAGGTGGTTTTTGTGGCGTATCGAAATTGACATTTTTCACAAAACTACAGTGGAAACACTTTTTCCGAATCAAATGCGCTTCTTGGAAGGAGGTGGCTGACAGAAATTTTAATGTATCTAATGTTATCAAACAAAAAAAATGGTCCAACTGCTTAATTGTTGGAATGATTGTTTTTTAATACCGCTGAACATGATGCTCTGGGTGTGTCTGGCTCATTTACATTTAAATACATTATCAATGGTCTAGCTATGCTACACGTGTGCCCCAGAAGCCGTGACGTCACCCAAAGACTCCTTTTTGTGAATCAACTTAAAACAATCATTGTTCTCATCCATGCCCGTGGCTTTGAATGACTTGTGTTTATTCGAATAATTATGATCAAGTCAAAATTGTGTTTGGGAAACGCAGCTTATGACAGTTTTTGATGAACATGTACCATCAATCTATATGAGGTCATTGGCGTTAGCAATCGTAGTAGGAAGCCTCCACTGTCCTCTCCCCAGACTCTTTGTCTAGAAAGTTTCTAAGGCCGTTTCTAGGCCAGCACAGAGATACAATCTTTACAGCATGCTTTACCCTCAACTTTTAACCACAGTTGGTCCTGTGAGTCACAGCCAGATTGAAAGTACACCATTACTCCCCATACTGAGGTTAGACTATCAACCAGACATTCTACGACAGGACTGCAGCACACCTTATGCCTTACCCCAAATTTACACGGATCCATCTGTGATGCATCTACATTGCACTGAGTGGGGAGTCCGTCTCACGGCTGTCAGTTAGTTTACGTTTGTCTTTCTTGTGTCTCCCTGGCTCCTGGAGGAGTGGTTTGTCCTGCCACCCCCATGTTGCGTAGTTTGTCCCGCTCTCTTTCTAAACTTTCTCAAATCTCAATCAGGATCAATGTCCTCTCCTTCCTCTTGATTAATGAATGTCATATTTTTCTGTGTAAATGCATCACAAGGTAGATGCAACGGACGGCCCAGTGTAAACTGACTTTAACAAGCGCACGTGAGGGGGTTGACCTGTACGGAGGCCGAAGGTTTTTTTTATTGTTCAGGTCCGCGATGAGTCCTGGAAAGCAGGGGCTGCATCTTAAGAGGATCGCAGGTGTGTCTTGCAGTTCTCTTGAGGCTCATGCGGCCACCTTAAGGGACATAAGGAAAATGGAATGTATCATTATGTGGTAAATGTATCGTGAAGTATATGAAAGGTTTTAAGGATAAAAGAAGTTACACACATTTATGACGTATGGTTGAAGCTGTTATACTGTAACAATGCAATTTCCCTTTAGTGGGATCAGCAAACTTCTATTCTATTCTATAGTTTGTACAAGATAGCTGCACCTAAGTGTGTATAGCTTTTTCATTTTTATCTTCTTGTTTTTATTTGTTTGTTTGCTTGTTTGTTTTTGTAGTCTTCGTAATGGGTCATGATGTTGAGCCAACAATGATGTTGGACACAATTGTTTAAACAAATAAGATAAAATAAGGTGAAAAATGCTTTTCGGTAGTTCATATTTAGCATGGTGTTAGACAAGCTGCTCACTACTTAAAGAACTTTTTTAGGAACCAGCAGTCATTCATATAGAAGAAACAATAATAGAGACACATAGTAGTTGTCCCACAAACTCTGCCACAGTCTGCAAATGGATGAACACTCAGTTTTAGATTGACTTGCAGTTAAAAGCAAATGTCTTGCTGGTTATTCATAATCTTGCTCCATTTGTAATCCCAAGGCCAAAAATATAACAAGCAGAAAAGTTGCATCCCTGATCTCTCCACTCCTTTCCCCACTATGCCTATAATCCATGCAACTCTAAGAAGGACATATAAATTGAAGGCTTTTTCTAAATGTAGAAAGAATGATTATCAAAATAAGTGATTGTAGGGCAGAGGAGCCCTGAGGAAATGTCTTTCAGTAGCAGAGTGGATGATGTGTCTGATAGAAAGAGGCCCTGGGCCTCACAGCTGCGTCTTATCTGTTGGCAAAATGTGTGTGATATGATGTGTGTCTTCACAACAAGTGGGAGTATGGAAATGCTTTGTCTTGATTTTATTTTTCTAAAAAAAATTCCCAGCCCTAGTTTTTAATCACAATAAACTATGTAATTTTGAGCAGGGAATAATGTATTGAGGTGGACTTAGCCTGAGCTTTAATAAAGGTTGCAGTCCTTCTGATCAGTTACTGCTTGAAGGACACCATCACAGACTTGGGTTTGCCAGGATTTGTCTGAGAATTATGCTCTGTGACAAGTATCTCTGCGCTACTTTACAGCACAGAGTCAGCAAATAGTGAGCATGTACTATATGGGGCACATGAATGGAGCTGAAACAGCCCTCTCTTTCAGTCTGAGCAATAAATATAAGGTTCTTGTATTTTTTTTTTACCTTCTGCAAGATGCTGCCTTTTGGGTTTATGCCTTTATTTTTTGCTTGCTCTTACAACAAATGCTGTTTAGAGGCACTTCCAAATTTTCTTCTTTACTGCATTAGCCCACATAAAGCTATGTACACACTTGGCATTTGACACACGTTCAAGAACGCTCATTTAGCCCATGGTGTTCACACTGGACAAGAAGGACGGAGATTTTTGTCTTTTTTCCTTTTCTACTGTTTACTTGCACATGTCCACCACATACTGTCGCACAGTTTGTATGGAGACCCCAATAACAGGCTTAAGAGCTTGCAGAGCGATGTATAAATGTGAGAGATTTGAATGTGGAATGATTTTACATAGACTTTTCATTAGAAATGGTCTTTCGAAGCCTGGTGTAAGCACAGCATCAGACAACCCCTAAGTTCTGTAGGGTACCTCATGGGAACTTCTCTTACAATTATTTAATCAATTAAAATGAATCCAAATAGCAGCCGTCTGTGTAACAAGTATTCAGTGGGACTTAGAGGGATAGGTCTACAGTAGGTCTTAGTGGTCAAACACAGCAACACAGATTAGCTTAGGAGGAAATGTTTGTTGGATGGTGTGAAGGTTGTTCAATAGATAAAAAAGCCCCAATTATTTCTTCTTTCAGGCAGATGCAAATGCATATTTCAATTTTTTTATTTTTCTGTCTTACATTTCTGTTTCTACAGCTGCTTTAAAATCAAAGAATTTTCAATGTACAATGAAATAAAGCAGTAACCTTTCATGATTTATTTCCTTTACTCTTTAAAATGTGGAACAGACTGTTCCTCATAATTAAAGGTCCAGTGCAGTGCCTTCTTTGAATCAAACCGTATAAAAGAGACTGTTGTTATCCGATTTATTTTTTAGGGAAAAATACACAGCGCTTTGCACAAATAGGTTTTAGTGAACTAAAGCGTTGAGACAGTTTGTGGTCTATAGTGGAATAGTTCTTTAAAAAAAAAGTTAATATTTTTGTTTCTGATACAGACACAAACGTAGCAAAAACCAATCACAAAATAAAATCTTAAGGGGAATCATGAAAATGGAAAGTATGTTTGTCGTACATGTGGTAAGTGTATCCTAAAAGTATTTGTAAGGATAACGTAAGTTGTACACACTTAGGATGTACGGGTGATGCTGTCATACAGTGTTGCTATGTTTAGTTGTTAGTAAGGTGCACCGCACACAAATGTTGCACACACGGGGTGTGTAGCTGATACTTTTTATTGAAAGACTCATAGAACACCCACACAATCTACACTGGTTGTCTAACTTGTTGCACACAAAGAGCGCGCACTTGTCACTGAACAGAATTTATGGGCTCTTTGCGCAGGATTTGTAGGGGTTAAAAAAATGAAAAACATTTGTACGGGCCACCTGCAAGTTTCTTGTTTTTATTGACATTTAATATCTTAAGGATAGGATACAATGAAATGCTTTAAGGGCAAATTAAACGAGGAGTATTATCTTTCCTTCAATGGCTGCAAGTGTGAAAATCTGTTGACACTGTGCACGTAGCGCTTTTATTGCATTCCTGGACGCACGATTAGCAATTGTTGTTCACACTGGACTAGCAGGGAGGGGCTTCTTTTTCTCAGAATCAGATCAGAATTCAATACATGAAAGATTTGGTAACATGTAATTCTGGCTGGGCACAAACTACAATTATTAGTTTCTCCTCCATGATCAATTTTCAAACGGTTGGCACTGCCATGACACTTCCATGACATAACTGTCAATTTGCTTACGTTTGGTGCGTAAAGCCCAAAAACATTCATTGAAACTTGAGTAGCAACGCATGAACACAAGAGTTTTGAACATGGAAGCCCAAAAACGGCTGTTTGACACACTTCACTGCTCACGATGAAAGACGAGGTTTAGAAATTTGTCACAGGAACCTACAATCTTTCATGGTTGGTGTTAGTCCATTAGAAATAATATGTATTGCCTGTGTTGACAAAGTGTGTAGTAAAGGTTTTCGTGGGTGAGCCTATTTCTTGCCATTAACTGTGGTGCCATGATGGACGGCTGAGATGCGCTCAGTGTTGCTTCTTCACTGCCCACCTTTCCTCACTCTGCTCTGTTGACTCCCTGTGATTTCTGCAATTGTTGACTTGTTTTTCCTTCCTATCACGTATGTTTCAAGTTTTGGGTTTGTTTGTGTCTCTCCTGTCCTCTCAGACTCCAACCAATGTAAGCAGATGTTGGACTACAGGAGTCTCATGATTTGATTTTCTTGGGTGCTTTGTTTGGATTTTTCGCGTTACCTGCTTTCTCCTTTCAGCAACGTGGGATGACTTTGGCGGTGGATCGGGTCTGCATTAAAAAATGAAGCAAGCTAAATATGGAGTGTGTGTCTGTTGTCACTGCGGTTGTTGCTGCTCTGCTCCAGGATAATGAGCCTCTGGCACGTCTGTCAGCCATGCAGTCACATCGCCTTTGCCTGGGTCCCTGCCTCCACATGCCATCTTTTAGAGATGAAGACAGGAACATGCCAGTATGAAGACAGGGGGTAAAGCTTTACACACTCGACTGCTGACTACCATTTTTTTGTTGAATGATTCATTGAAAAAGGGTTCACCGTGTAAACTCAGCAATTTTTGTGTTTAATTTTACCTGAGCACTTTCACAAATAGCCAGCCAGATGAATCTGCTGCTGTGTCTACAGTCCCACTCCAGTCATCTTTTGATCTATTTTAAAAACATTTTCAGTGGTCTTTTATGTAGGATTTTGCAGTTTTTAGGCAAAATCAAAAAAACATTGACGTTTCAAGAACATAGTTTCTGCAAAGCGGCAGTGGTTCATTAGAATTTAGAGTTGTGGGCAGGACTGTTCCCGCCCGTCCTCTTGCCCTCATTGTTATTGAGAACTCGTTCCGGGAGCTTGAAGTGTATACTCTACATCACAAAAAAGCTTTTCTTTAAAATTGAGTTTTTTTTTTCTGCTCCTGATTCACAATTTGAATGAGGAAATGCTCAGAAATGCAATTTTGAGCTTCATTTTCCATATCTATGTCCCCCATGATCATACATCACCATCCATATGTCACAACCAAATCTGAAGTTGGTCAGGACCAGGTTGGACCAATCAGTCCCTGATTGGTCAAAGTCCAACCTGAAATGTGCCTACAATAACCCTGTGTTTTGTTTGTAGAGCCTGAAAACAGTCATAGAAACTTGTTTGGATTGCTTTGAACATGGAAGTGCAAAACACAAAAATTGAAAGGGGTAGCTGTACTGCCTTATGCTGAGGGCAGTGTGAAAGTATAGTTTAAAGGCTGATTTACACTGGTCTGTTTGCGGTGCGTCTCCATTGAGTTGACAAAAAAAAAAATAGAACATTTATTAATCAACATCGCCTCTGCCATGTCTGCGTCTGACATCTGTCTCTCCACAACGTAACGCAATGAGACAGTGTAAACTAAGCGACGGTTGAGACAAACTCCCCATCCAGGTCTCCTGTGTTTAGCTAACAAATAAGGAGGAAAGTGTTGTTGTGTCAAAATAAATAATTTCACAGTGAGCTCAGGGTCACCCTCACTTTGTCTAAAACTTGAAAAAATGGTTGTCACTTAGTTAATTTTCTCAAATTATCAATCATATGCATTTGAAGTATTTTTTAAAGGTCCTAAGACCAAAGCTGACATTTGAATACAAAGCAATGCATTTTGACACCTGATGGCAGTTAATGTCTCTGCTCTACACAATCTGACCAGGCAGAGCTTCTCGATGCCTGGCAGCGCAATCCCTTCACTCTGTCACTGAGATTGTTTGGGAAATCTCTACCATTTCTTCCATACTCTTGCTGTCATTCAGACAGTGAGGGTAAAGCAAAGATAGATATAGAGACTGAAGTTCTGCAGGTTTTTAAATATGAAAGTGTCTCTTTCATGGAACATGACAGCATAATTCAAGGACACATACTTTGCAATCCAGAGATAAGCCATTGTAATTTTCTTATTGTAGTACGGATTAGCTTGGGCCTGCTAAATGTGGGTTGGTATTGCTTGCATATGTTGCAGTGCATTGATAGACCCCTACAGTAAAAACATTTTTTCTTTGCTTTTTAACATTTTTTGTGAATATCGTGCCCATCATTTTTTTTTTTAGATATTTTTTAGTATTTGGTCATGTTCTGAATTGTCCCCCTCCCTAAGTCATTCCCGGTTCATGATTATCAACAGCTGTCACCATTTCTGTTAATAGTCTGAGTCTATATAACCGTTGGTTCATCTGTTTATCATCCTTTTGTTGCATCCCAGTTTTATCTATGTGGTCAAGGTTTTGGGTTGGGGCAATATATATTATTTAATGGATTAATGCTTCAGAATAAAGACATTTTTTCACTGTAATTCAATTATCATGTCCTTTTTCCTGTCAAGTGTTTGTTTGATGAGTATTCTGCTTTGAATGGTATAAAATGATCAACTATCCAGTTTTTACAACAATTTTAGTTGAGATTTTTTTGTTACCTATTTTTGTTGCTTTCATATTATTTTGCTTATTCCCCAAATCTGTTTATTTATCTTTAATAATTTAAGTCAAATGACAAAAAGTTACTCTTGTGGGCCCACCACCTGCAGGCGAGTGCCTCATCAGCCCAAACCCCAGTCATGGAACTCGGTTTTTGGGACATGGAATGTCATCTCTCTGGGAGGGAAGGAGCCTGAGCTTGTGCGGGAGGTTGAGAGGTACCGGCTAGATATGATTGGGCTCACCTCCACGCACAGTCTGGGCTCTGAAACTCAGTCACCTGAGAGGGGTTGGACTCTACCATTCTGAAGTTGCACATGGTGGCGGGCGGGCTGGTGTTTTGGTTTACTCATGAGCCCCCAGCTCAACTGCCCAGGAGTTTATCCTGGTGGACAAGAGGGTCGCCCTCAGGTGGGGGACAGGTCTCTTACTGTGGACTCAAGCTACGCGCCAAACAGCAGTTTGGAGTACCCGGCCTTCTTGGTGTCTCTCAGAGGGGTACTGGAAAGTACTCCAATGGGGGACTCCATTGTCCTCCTGGGGGACTTCAGTGCCCACGTGGGCAATGACAGTGACACCTGGAGGGGCGTGATTGGTAGGAATGGCCTCCCTGATTTAAACCCAAGCAGTGTTTTGTTGTTGGACTCCTTTGCTCCGCATAGTTTGACCATAAGAATAGTTTGTCCAAACACCATGTTTGAACACAAAGGTGTCCATCAACACACGTGGCATCAGGACCCCCTGGCAGGGGATGGATGATTGAGGAAGTGGCTGGGGAGAGGGAAGTCTGGGCATCTTTGCCAGGACTGCTGCCCCCTCGACCTGGTTATGGACAAAAGGTACATTAATACCCTTGTTATGCATTTCATAAAAAACATATTTTAATCTTGTTTTAGCATTTAAATGACAAGTTATTCATTGTATCAGTGGCAACGAGGAGGCCCAAGCCAGGGTTTCATTGTGCCGATCCCAAGCCCAAATCAATTTAGAGGGTTGTGTTAGGAAGGCCATCCAACAACAAACCTTTTCCAAACCAAATATGCAAATCAGACCTATGCGAAGCTGATTCGCTGTGGCGACTTCTGAAGGGACCAGCCGAAAGGAAAAGAAGAGGTTAGTCATTGTATATTTCCATCAGGAGTTGTACATTTCATAAAAGAATAAAAATGTGTTTTCAAAAACCAATTGAAGACTTGATCATGTTGATGTTAGTGGGAGCAGAATTGATGCATTGGGCGGGACTGTTGTAGCAGAGTAAGCCTCCCCTCATTTCCCATCATCCAACAAAAATATTGGATATATCTAGTTGTACAGTTTTGAGCCAGATGCCAGCTGAAATGAGGAAAACAAAGACGTGCATGGATCTAGGCGTCTACAAGTGAAGGAGATAGATGTTTAAAAAAATCACTGTACAATGCCTTTGTACCCTACAAAGGCCTATTGTTATGTTATTTGTCACATTGACATATTCATAACATTGTCATTAATTAAATATTCACCTTTTAGAGTATTAAATAAATTTAGGGTTAAAGAAAAAGAAATCAACACCTACTTTACCAGACTGAGATCTATAGAGTAAAGAGTTTTGTCTTTAATTTACAGCTTTAGAGTCCAGTTTGGGAGCAACTGTGGCCAATACTATAAATGTAGTCTGATTGACTAATAAAGCTTCAAAGAACTCCATTTGTGGAAAAATCCACAGAGTTTCCAATAATTCCAGCCATGTGGGGATTTAAATTCTAAATGAAATTCTCAGATACCTGTGTGGGACTGCACAGCTGCCGACAAACACGCCACAGTGTGGAAACGGCACACCAAAACATCCCCTAGCCTTGATTACTATGCTATCGCTGATGCAAACAGATGTATGCAGATGAAGAAAGACTGGCATCCAGCGATGAACCCCCCCCCACCTCATCTTAATAATCTGTGCAGACCGAGTGTGCAGTGTTTCATACTGTACACTCTATCGTGCAGCTTTCTTGAGCTCACAAGCTGATTATGGAGCTTTGGCAATCCAAGCACTTTGAATTATTCAAATCTCCATTAAGCCAGCTGTATGAATATCGATGGAGTGGATGGATTAGCAAATGACATGTTTTTTAAAATTTCCCCTCTCTGACTTTTGCCGCCACTTGCCGGTTTTCTCAAACTGATAAACACTCAAATCAGAACCAAAGGTCTGTCAAGGAAAAAGCTATTTATATCATTGTGAATAGGAACATTTACGTGCGTCTTAAAGAATGAGGGATCGCATTATGCAGCAGGTTTGACAAATCCCCTCTTGTTTCTGGTCAGGTAAGAGGGCTTTTATGTGCCACCAGCTGAGGATCTGGGCTTTATATAAGGCTGAGAGGTATCTTCAAGTGGGTGGGCTTTGTGGAGGTGATGGATCTTCTCTTTTACCTGACAACAGACAGAAAACACAGAGTCAATACCAAATACAGAGTCAACAAACGACTAAAAGGTGGACTTCAAAGGTGAAAAATAAGCACACTACAACAAAAGCTTCATCTTGTATATGTATATGTAAATTTTCACGTCTATTTTTAAGGGTAGAACAAGGTGTTTGTTTTGTAGACCGCAAGCTAGCTTGGATTGTGGAAACCTTTCAATAAAGAAGTGAAAAAAATGGGGAAAAAAATCAATGCTGTAACATTTGCCCAGCGTTCATTCTGTCTGCAAGTTTGGCACAGTTGACAGCTGCAGCGTAGGTGTGAAGATTGCCGTTAAATGTGTAAAAACATCTTTTTTTCCCATCAGCTGACTCAAATTTGTTGCTGAGTATAATAGAAGAGTGAGGGCCGCTGGTCAAGTCAGGCAGAAAGAGAAGAGACTCTGTTGGTTGGGTCAGATAAGTGACAGGGAATGATGGGGGCTCTTCAATCCACTCTCAGGCATCAGCGGAGATGAATTCACATCTCCTGAACAGCACCATTATAGCAGTGAGCGGAGAGGGAATAGCTTTTTACCCAGTAACTGAAAGATGGCGTGGGTCTGCTTCATTTACTTCGTCATATAATTAC
This sequence comes from Adrianichthys oophorus, assembly GCA_036245035.1. NCBI lineage: Eukaryota > Metazoa > Chordata > Actinopteri > Beloniformes > Adrianichthyidae > Adrianichthys > Adrianichthys oophorus. The sequence continues at coordinate 6,015,877 of BSAI01000189.1, read as the reverse complement.
TGTTTTTCCCATATGTAGACTCATTTGCAAAGTTTTCTAAAAACTCACACCTTTCCAGGAGTACAAGTCACATTTTTTTGCATAGTTTGGCTGGTGCGACTTGATAGGATTTTTATTTTATAGATAGCAACAACCTCTAGAGGGCACTGTAGATGTGTGTATTCGTATTTGCTATTGACAGTGACGCAGAAGAAGAAAAGCTGCGATATTCACCACACACATATGACGCGCATTTAGCCCATGGTGTTCACTGTGGATTGTTGCGACCCAATTCTAGCACATATTCACCACCTGCAGTCGAAACCCAACACATGTTTATACATATTTACGTAGACTTTTCGTTGAAATTGTTTTTTTTGAAGATGCGTTGCTGAGCAGGGTTTGCATGTAGATTGGGGGAAATGTTTCAAAGTGACACATAGGAGGAAGATTTCAACAGATTTTGTGATTTAAAGTGAAATAAAGAGGGTAGTTGACTTGTTAGCAAGTTTTTTATGCCATAGTTATCTAAATAATTGTTTATTTTTTGCACTAATAAACTAGATTCCTCATGTGTTTCACAAAAGCTAAGCAAGCATCAATGTGGAGTGAAGTGTGCATATATTGTCTTGTTCCCATATTTTCTTTAGTTAATTTCTTCCAAAAGTGTGACCTATGTATGGTTTTTCTTCTCCTTCTTTATTATGCAATGATTTTGGTAATGTGACTTATATTTTGGAGTAGCTTGTTGTCCAAAAAATACAGTACTTGGCAAATAAAAAAAAAAACATTGATAAGTTGTTTTTAAAATATTTTTTGCTCAAAAAACAAAAATGCTACATTTGTAAAAATCCGCTCAACAACCACCTACCACAGCCAAAAACAGTGCAACAACATTATAAACATGAAGACATGAACATGAAGGTATTTGGCTTTCACATTAAAATACCAACTCGGCTTTGTAAAATGAAGCTTTTTCTCCGTCATGGCTGGCAAACTACCCAAAGCCACTGACGGCTTTCTGTCCTTTTCTGCCATGGAGCTTTTGACAAGTGACAGGTGATCTATGGATACTTGAAGTCTGGGATTTGAATCGGAAACAAGGTTAGCCAAGGCTGGCAAAATGAGAATTGATAATCAAATGATGCTGAATGAGGGGGCCTGTCAGCACACTGTAAGAGAGCTGACAGATTTAGTTAAGTGAGAAGGAAGGCATGGCAGATGAAATTTGGCAGGAAAAAGAATTGCTTGGTGCTTGAAGAGGAGTTAATCCACCCCCAGCTATTTCTGATGTTCTGCGAGTGTGTTCTTACTGGCAGGGTTGGTGGATGGACAGCTGAGGCATTTTATGAACGGCTCATTAAAAACACAAGCTGGTTTGATGCTTTGTCAAATAAACCTCACAATCTGTCTGCCTATTAGGAATGGATGTGGATAGGATAGATCTCCCACAAATTTAGACTCATCACAACATTTTCACTTTGTTCATTAAAAATGTTAATTATCCACATTTCTGCATAGACTTAGTACATTTAGCTCAATCACTTAAACTTTCATTTGACGTTTTTTCTAAGAAAAACATGTCTAATTCATTTAAACTTACTTACCTTTCGGCACATCCTGTCAGGGTTTGCCTCAGCGAATCAGCTTTCACTGATTCGCACTTCGCACAGATGGTTGTCAGAGAGTTTTACGCTGGATGCCCTTCCTGCAGTGTAAAATGTAAAAATATACTTGACCCATCGCTCCAAGTTCTACTTTTCGAGGTTAGACGTAATTGTCCAAGAGATTAACAAAACTCCACAAATGCAAAGCTTTGGAGTCAGTTAACTCAAAGCAATGGTGGGAAAGGTGGCAGCCTTTATAGTGTGTGTGGAAATGGGAAAATTTGACGTTGGGATGAAGATGAGAGTGAAGAGGAGGATTTTGGCTCCCCTAAAATGGAGAAAAAAACGGACCCCCCCATAAGACAGCTTTGTCAAACACCTACCATTTTGCCCCTTAGAGCGTGTCAAGCGACAGATAATGCCGGCAAAACAGGGACTTTGGCATCCCCAGCACTGACTTTTCAGAACAGTCAATTAGTTCTGGTGTAATCTGCCTCTTTTTAGTTCTTCCGGAGGTCTGTGTCTTAAGAGAGGATCCAATCACTGGCACAAAAGTATCCATAAATACCTGCAGACCAATTGGGCATAGTACAAATGCCTGGAGCCAGAGTGTCTTTGGCGACAGACTCTTGATATGCCTCTATTGCAGATGTCATGTCCTGTAACAGATTCCGATCAGAGCTGTTCTTTGGTATCAGAAGTTTAAAAAAAGTGATAGAATGTGGAATATTCAACTATGGCTTGAGGATATTCAGAGAAAATTCCTGCAAATCAAATTCGAAGAATACAACTCTGTTGATGAAATGATGATCCTCTGTAGGGTGAAATTTATAATGCAATACATGTGTGGTAACCCAAACCATTGGGTCTACAAGTTGTTGGTACGGACAGGAATCTCCAATTTATTATGTGACTCTGATGTGTACCAAAGGAGTCTTAATGGAAAGAGTGTAAAATCTTAGTATGTTAGGTGATGTAACGAAGCTGACATCATCACTTCCAAAAGGGCAAAATTACTTCACCTCTAGCACACTGGTAGCAAAGCTGCTAGAACAGGGTATTTCCTATAACAGAATAGCCTGGCATATGTGCCATCTCGACTGCAATCTGTATAGATACAGCCTTTTATTTAGCTTCTTCATGACATTAAAGCTCACTGTTTTGCTTTCTTAACACTGGAGTGTTATCAATATATAGTGGTGAAATTTAGTTTTGAGCTTAAATGCTTTCAAAGGATTAGCAAAAAAATAAAAATCACAATGAGCTGCTAGCGTGAGCACTGAGTGCTATGTTTACTACATGCTGTGTCAGCTAAAACAGACATAGGCCTACCACTGTTGTCATTTAGTCTTAAAATAACTGCCTTTCATTTTTTTAAAATCTTTTCCATGTGGCTGTTTGTAGCATGACGTCTTCTCTTGACAATGTGCCTCTGGTTGTAATTATTCTAAGCAGGGCTAGCAAAAACCACAACAGTTCTGTATTGCATTACAACATACCAATCACAATCATGAATCATGACACATTGTGGACATAAATGACTTCCACGTTGATTTGGTATGACAGCTTTAAACGCTGTGGATTATTTTTTGCTTTCCTTGGACAACATCTTCCAGTATTTAGGAGTCAAACTGCCTGCGCGCTGAGGGGCTTTCTAGCAGCCAGGTCATCATGGAATCTTGCATTCAGCTTGATAAAATTATGCATTAACCTTAGCCTAATTCCAGCCAAGGTTTTAAACTGGGCTGAAATACTCATCATGACAGTTGTGGGAAATTTCCTTCAAACTATGTCAAACCTGTGACCCTAAAGCTATCACTTTACTTAAGCATCACTCTTCTGAACAAGTAGGACAAGAGTAAAAAAAGTCCCTATAAAAAGCATTTATAGTGTCAAAGTTTTCTCAGTCTAAGTCCTAGTTCTTAGATTCATTTATATAGAAGCAGACAAGGTGTTGTACTTAGTTCAGTCCAAAAGCTTTTGAAAGAAGTTTTGCCTTTTCATATCGTCAGGAGATATCTAGTACAGGTTATACATAGGGGAACGGAATCCAAGATGGATTTGGGCAGTTTCACTATGAATAGATCTGCACATAAATTATCAGATGAAGGAAAACAAAAAAAACAAAAAATGTGCAGTTCACATAAAAAAAAAAAAAAAAGTAAGTTCACAGAAGAGTTTGAAAGATGTAAGAATTGCATTTCTTTATGTCTTAAGTTTCTTGGCGACTGTATACTGTGGCACAATTATCCATTGTTCATATTTTATGGGTCACAAAATTTGCTTTAATAGAAACTTTGCATTTTTACAAAGGGTTCTACTTCAAGCTGCACGGTGACCCAGTGGTAAGCACTGCCGCCTCACAGCAAGAAGGTCCTGGTTCGAACCCCAGCTGGGTCCTTCCTGTGTGGACTTTGCATGTTCCCTTGTGCATGAGTGGGTTTCCTTCTCCAGTCCAAACATATGCTTTGTAGGTTAATTGTGACTCTAGGAGTGTATGTGAGTGATTGTGTGGCCCTTCAACTGACGGGCGACGCCTCCTTCACCCAATAGTAGCCAAGACAAGCTCCAGTGACCCCATGACCCTGAAGGGAAGTAAGAGCTTACTCTGGCCAACTGGTATAGAAATAAGATCTGCAGATTACGCTAGCTCAGCATATTAGTGGTAGAGGTTGTGGGTTCAAATCCACATTTGTGCCATACCAATGACTAAAAATAGAGACCCCACATGAAACTCATCATTAACCCTTTAACAACTCAGCCAAAACAAAATCTGTTCTTTTTTTTTTTTTTTTTGCTGTTTATTGGTCTTGAGAGGGTAAAACACAGTCAATGTGTTTGATATGTTTTCTAAATGTGAAGTACCATTTGGTTGAGCAGGCAACTGTAGAGTTAAGGGTTTGGCTTGGGGGGGTTTTCAAACCAGGCCAGCAGTTGTTACTGCAGCTCACCGCTTCCATGGGACGTGGATAAAATGTGGAGCACACATTTTACACATTCAAGTGTGTGACAACTAAAGGAACTTTAACTTTTAGTCTTCATCACTCACCGGCTTGTACTGGAGGGTTGTCAAAACCCAATAGGGGGACAGACACCAATCGACTTTGAATCAATTACAAACCTTTTGTTTGCCAATTTGGATTATCTGGTTATGAATTTAGTTCCTAAAATCTTCACCCAGTACAACATCTTGAATGTTAAATCCAACCACAGAGAAAAAAAAAATGTTAGAGCACTAACAGTCAGGCAATTTTATATTACATTGAAGCTATTTATTGTTTTAAACCAGCCGTAATGAGGAAATAACAGGGCTTCCTCTTGGTTACTCCTTACTAGTTCATTTGTTTGACTCCAATGCAGCTTCATTTTGTTTGATTGTTTCTCTCTCAGTCTGGTGTCACACAGGTCTCACTGATTTCAGATTCTGTGTGCATAGAGCCCGCCTCCATGCAGCATGATCCTCATTAAAAAACTTACTTTAAGCCTTACAACTGAAGAAACCTGTAATTTCATCCGTGTATGCCATGCTGTGGTTGCAGATTCTGAGCAATTTGCTCCAAATAGAAAATGACTGAAGGGTATAATGATCACATTTTTGAAGGTTGAAAGAAAAAAAATCTGTTTGCAACATAACAATTACTGGAAATTTGAACTGTATGTGTAAAATGCACCTAATAGTTTGTGTGTATAGCACAGCAGTTATTTTAATATGCTAACTGTCACGGATCAAGGACAAAATGCTGTCTTAAACGATCACCAGAAACAAATAAAACCTCTAATCTTATGAGAATAAAGTCCAGCGGTTTGCACACTACCATTTCAAAGATATGAGTGCTGCATAAATTAGATTTTGTGCCACCCACCTGGTAAATGTGGGAGGCAGATATCTGCGAGAGTAACATGTAAAAATGTGAAAGGACGTAATTTCAAACATCAGGAGGTGAGAACTGATGAGGCCAATGTGTTTAGATCAACACCTGTTCTCACTCAACAGCTGCTTTGTGCTCCGTGCAGACTTGCCTGCACATCCACCACATTCATTCAAACAACATAGCTTTCAATTCCTCCAGGAGCCAAAGAACAAAACACCTGAAAATCCAATTTGGCAAAGTTGCCTTCAAAAGTATGATTCAGTTGGCCCAATCTTTGGTTGTTTGTTAAATGCAGTTGTGTTTGCAAACTGAAGGATTTTGAGCATCTGCTTTGCTCAGAGAACCCTACATGTTTGGCCATTTAACGGTCATTCTACAGTAAGCATCGTTTTGATTCTAACCAGTAAAACATTCTTTGAATGTTTCTACTTTGAAGTGGAAATATTTTTGCCTACATTGAAAATGAGGAAGTTTACTTTGGCAGAGCTGAAATCCCACAATGAACTCCAGAATCCTTGAATCCTAATGGCGTGCCAATGGGAAGGTGTTCGACATGATCAGGAAGATGAAGTTCTACAGACCACGTCATGCGCAGCGTTAACTGGCTAACTGTTAACAGTGTTAACTTGGACACGTATATGTCTTGAAGGATTACATACAATGACCTTATGGACCTGAACGCAACGCAGCAGGACATCCTGATAAAGGATCAGAGAGGAAGCAATACGTTCTGGAAAACATTTTTATTTTTAAAGGAATACAAGTTTTAAAAACATTATTTTTTATTATTTAGACTTTTTTGTTTTATTACTTGTTTTATTATTTATCTTTTCATTTATTAGCGGGCATATCTGTTTAAGAAAGTGGAAAAATGTCAAGTTTCACCAGATATTATTCACAATCTGAGTTCAAAGCAGCTGAGAGGAAAACTCTGATGACCCAGCATTCTAACAGCATTTAAATGCATCACTTACGCACAAATCTTGGAGACATGAAAAGAGTCTCACATAAGACTTGTGCATGAACGTGTTTTTGTGTGTGCGTAACGAGCTATTCGTGTGTAATTTTTAAGGATTTGTGCGTGTAATTAGTTTCAAGCTATTGTAATTTGATTTTGAGCATGTGTAACTCGTATTTTGTATTTTTTTAATTTTGTAAGTTTTGTACTTATGCACAAAACCCATTGAATGAGTTACAAATGAAGAATTACGTACTCACAAGTCAAGAAATATGCACGCACAAAGGGGGGGGTTGCCATTCTCTCTCCATAGACAGATTATAAGTATTATTGCTATGTTCACAAATACAATTGCCATCATGCAAAGGGGAGGCACAGGCAAAATCCAGATTTTTTTTTTCTTTTAAATCGATGAATGGAGAGGGTTGCAGTCAGGCGTGCAGAACAGCCCGCTTTTATTTCCTCCAGGATACTGGGCGAACAGTGGCACTTCATATAGACGGTCACCCTCTGGAGACATTTGCACACTGTCCAATCATTGCTGCCAGCCTGTGGTTGCCGTGCTGTTGACCAATTTTGTAATGGTGTCGTCCCCGTCTGTCACTGAGCTGCCAACACACAATCTTGAAATGTGGCCGGGCGGCCATTGACTGATGTCAACTTTCTGAGGAAAAAATCATCCGGTCCCTGTAAAATATAAACTTTTTCTTAAAACCCCCATGGCCACTGCGCGACGTGAAAAAATGTGACTGCTGCTTCTCGATTTACAAATGCCGCCACATGACCACCTGCCGAATTTGCTTACATTCATTTCAGTTGCTGAATGGTGGCATTTTAGAATATGTGACCGTAGCCCAAACTGCGTTCACACCGATAGAAATTTGTGGGTCAGGCGCATCCAGTTTAAATGTTAAGTCGATGTACAGACACAATCAGAGATCCTTTGATCGATTTGACCATGGATCTGGTGTGGAGAAGCAGGCTAGCATCAGTGTGTTTTAGGCGTCGCTGTGTGATTCACGCATCGCCATGAGAGTAAAAAAATCTGAACTTTGGCGATGAAGACACTTTGCGTCAACCAATCAGGAACTCAGCTTTGGCCTGTGACATGTCCATGATGTAATCAACGAGTGGAGTCCAAAATCAACATGTAGTTGTCTGTTCTTCTCCTGAATTTTATACTTCTCTTTTTTCCATTAAGACAGTAAAAAAAAAGGTCCTCTCATTTTATTCTAATTTTTATTTTTTCCTCAACAGAATAATGCGGGAAAGCAAGTCCTCGAACTGGATCACAGACACAGAAGTACAGCTGAAAGTGCCTTTCACTCAGATGCAGCTCCTGCAGTAGATGGTGAACCTCACCGTACCGGGAGAGTCTCTGAATGATCTCATGAACCCATATACACTAAAATGGATTCAGGACCCATTTTGTATGACATGTTTATCCATCATAAGGCTTTCTCCAGCTGATAATTACCAATCATCTTTCAGCTAATCAATCACAGTAATTCCATTCAATTTTCAATTCAGAGTTACAGACTAATCAATAGTCTGTGACAAAACAACAAAGTTCATAAAATCTTCACCTAGTACATTGTCTTGGCTTAACCAGAAAATTCAATCAACAGGTTTGTCTCAAGAGCAAAACCAACTTTATTATATCCCGTCCTTTTATCAGCATGTCAGTTCAAGCTGAAGCAGTAATATTGAGTGACAAAACGATTTTGCTGAGGCGCAGAAACCAACACAAATCGATCTTTGCTGCAGTTCAGCACACAATAAGTGTGATCCACGCTGCATTGAAGAATAGCAGACGACGGTAAAGGATGGCACAGAAGAGATTACAAAGGACAGAGCAATCTGTGTGTTTGTTCCTGCTTCAAAGAAAAAAATGCAAGCTCTGCAGTTTATGAAAATAATTGACATTAAAAAGAGCAGTTGAGCAAACCTTTTCCCTGACTAAATGAACCATAGTTAAAGAAATATTAGTGCCTTTGAGGTCTTAGATACCTTACACACAATTCTAATGTGACACTGAGATGGTCATAATGTTTAGTACTGTTCATTGCTATTACCTTTCCCATTATGCCTCTTCTTTGAAGGGTCTGCCCTTATCAGCTGTCTGGACACTGTCCTCCTCTCCTCTGCAGCGTCGTTAACAGTGATCCCATGAACACGGAATCAATCCAATATGGCTGGAAGGCTATTCCTGCTAATGGCTAATGAAAGGTGTAATTAAAGGGGTCAGGAGAGGCATTCAGACACAGAGAGGAGGGAGACGCTGACGAGTTCATTGAGATCATTAGAGCTGAAATGTGTCTGCTTCACTAGACTTCAGGTCATCTACATTATCCTGAGGATCTCCTGGTATTTCTGTTAAACCGAGTGGGTGGGATTTGAGGTTGATTGTGAGAGTATGGATGGAGGAAAGTGGGTTGATTCAATTAAAGGGAGTGTTGGGTGGAAATAATGGAAAAGGGGAGTGCTGAAATAGATTTTACGGAGTGTGTTTGTCCTTAAATTTAGTGCTTGCGTGATTTGTCAGGTGCAGTGGATGACCAATTGTCACTGCAAAGGATCTTGGGATATATGGCATTTATTCACGTTTTAAGCTGTCTTCCAACTGATTGTTGCCACTTTGTGAAATGTTTTTCCAAGGGATTCACTTTTCAGCGATTATTAGAAGAAAAACCATGCATCAAGGACTCCCCTGAAAATAAATGTGCAGCCTTTATTTTTAGATGCCTATTAATACCTCCGGCTAATTCATTCCAGCTCTCCAGGCACCTACCATGGCCTCTCAATTATGGATGAGGGGAAAGTCATTGGATTTTCTCTGCTAAGAGGAAGCTGACGGAAGTGGCAAGTCACTCTCTGCAGACAGGACACTGCAAAAGAAAAAAAAAAAAAGCAGACATTTGAAGGACGAGCTCTATCACAAGGGGGACACCTACAGCCGAGTAAAGCCATTTATTCATGCAGAACTGAACAAAATATTTGCAAAAATCAAATTTAAAAGGTTTTTTTTTCTTTATACATTAAAATACAGACAACATAAAAGTATGTAATTACACCTGTGCTCCTAAAACCCTGTGTGTTGGTTGAGAGGACTTTCCTTATAGTCTATCTCCTTTTCTAGCTGTCTAGTTCAGTTGCTAAGTCATGAAAAGAGAAAAGATGGCAGCTTACCACCTTCACAACAGAGGTGGAGATCAATCAATCAATCAGTTTTTATTTGTATAGCACTTTTCATATGAAACATAACACAAAGTGCTTTACGCTAAAATAAACAAAGACAAACATTGGAAAACAGGCTGGAAACGCTAATGGTTGGGACCTCTTCCTCTGTGGACAGCCACAAAGCCAGCCAAGTGCGGCATCACTGGCGGGGGCCCAGTATCACCACAGCAAGGTGGCGAGGCAGGTCCCCATCCAGAACTGTAGCAGCAGAACGGCAGCCGACCCAGAGGGAGAGGACCCGGCCGAGGAGGCACTGGAAATAAAAACAAAAGTAAAAATAAAAAGTAAATGCGGGTTATGATTAGGGTTGGGGTACCTGGTTATGGTTAGGGTACTGGTTTGTAGCCTGGAGGTTGGGGAGCCTTGATTTAATTGGATGAGCCAGCCATTTTTGACGCGGAGGGCTCCTTACCCATGCGTCAGTATGTGACGACTTGGGATGAGAGCGGGTTGGAATGTTAGCCGACCAGAACAGGACCAGAAGAACTGCCACAGGGCCCCCCAGTGCTGCAGAGCACAGACGCACAGGGGCATGGAGAGCGCAAGCCCCAGTCCAGTCAGAGAACAGCCCGTCCACTGCACCAGGGGGCCCCAGCTCAAAGCCCCAGACAAGCAGGCTACCACCACCCCACCCCCTGCCCCAAACCCAGGCACGAACCAAGGCTCCCCAAAGGGACACGCTCCAGGGGACCGCCCAACAGACCTGTGGGAAGGCCAGTAGAGCACATTTAGTCCAGTTTTCATATACAGTCAATGGGTTTCCTCACACTATTATATTGCCTCAAGTTAACATGGTCTCGTCATCACCGTTTTTGGAACTAGGAAAGGCCTTAAAAACAAATGATTACTAAAGAGTGATGCTCAGATTAATTCACATTTCAAAAATCATTACATTCTGCAGAACATATTTTGCGGTTTACGAATGATTACCAGCATAACATCTGTGATGGCATTTCCAAGGAGCTGAAGCTGTGTCTAATTACAAGTGCCTTCAAATCTGAATTTCTTTTAACAGCCTGACAATAACAGACTTAGCGTTTCACGAGACACAAGCATTAACACATAATAAAATATGGCAAAAGAATTCTGATGGGAAAAATTTTTTTACATTTCTTTTGTTAGAAAGATACTTCTATTGGAAAGCTCAACAAATATGTTCAACAGCTTGTGCTAAAACTGAAGACAAAAAGCTTCAGGCAAATGGAAGGCTGACTCGGAACATTATGAGTTAGAGTGGCTTGCAAAAGTATGAACACCCTTTGAACCTCTCCATTTTTCTCACATGATTTCAAACATTAATATATTTTTATCATAATTGTATATGAAAGACCAACACAAAGTGACACACACTTGTGAAGTGGAAAGAAACTTATACAAGAGTTCAATTTTTTTTACAAATGAAAAACTGACAAGTGCAGTGTGCAAAAGTATTCAGTCCCTCTGAGTCAATACTTTGTGGAAGTCCCTTTTGCTCAAATTACAGCTGCAAGTCTTTGGGGTTTGTCTCTACCAGCTTTGCACATCTAAAGACTGAAATCTTTGCTCATTCTTCCTTGAAACGCAATTCAAGCTGAGTCAGATCAGATGGAGATTGGATTCTTGATTGGATTTAAGTCTGGACTTTGACTGGGTCATTCCAACACATGAATACGTTTCATTTGAAGCCATTCCATTGTAGCTTTAGCTTTATGTTTAGGGTGGTTGTCCTGTTGGAAGGTGAATCTCTGCCCCAGTCTCAAGTGTTGTTCAGACTTCACAGGTTTTCCTCTAATATTGCTCTGAATTTGGTTCCATCCATCTTCCCATCAACTCTAACCAGATTCTCTGTCCCTGCTGAAGAGAAGCAGCCCCAGAGCATGATGCTGCCACCACCATGTTAGACAGTGGGTATGGTGTGCTTGGAGTTATTTGCAGTGTTAGATTTCCACCACACATTTCACTTTGCATTTAAGCCAAAAAGTTCCATTTTGGTCTCATCTGACCAGAGCACCTTCTTCCACACTTTTGCTGGGTCACTCACATGGCTTATAGCAAACTGTAAACAGGACTTCTTGTGGTTTTCTTTTAACAATGGCTTTCTTCTGCCACTCTTCCATAAAGTCCAGATTTTTCAGTGCATGACTGATGGTTGTCCTATGGACAGATTCCCCCACCTGGGCTGTAGATCTCTGCAGTTCATCCAGAGTCACCATGGGCCTCCTGGCTGCATCTCTGATCAGTGCTCTCCTTGTTCGGCCTGTTCGTTTAAGTTGACGACCATGTCTGTAGTTTGCAGTTGTGCCATACTCCTTCCATTTGCAGATGATGGACTGAACAGTGGTTCGTGGGATGTTCAAAGCTTTGGAAATCTTTTTATAGCCTGACCCTGCTTTAAATTTCTTCACAACGTTATCCCTAACCTGTCTGGTGTGTTCCTTACACTTCATGATGCTGTTTTCTCCCCAAAATTCTTTTGACAAACCACAGAGACTGTCACAAAACAGCTGGATTTGTATACAGAGATTAAATTACACACAGATGGACTCTATTAAGTTATTAAGTCAACATTTGATCAGTCACCAATCAAACAACTTCTGAAGGCAATTGATGCACTCAGAGAAAAGGGGGCTGAATACTTTTATACACTGCACTTTTCATTTTTTTATTTGTAAAAAAATTTAACTCTTGTAAAATTTACAGACTTACTTCACAAGTCTGTGTCCCTTTGTGTTGGTCTTTCACATAAAATTCCAATAAAATATATTTATGTAAGTGGTCATAATGTTAGAAAATGTGGAGAAGTTCAAGGGGTATGAATACTTTTGCAAGCCGCTATACCTGAGTTACAAGACGTAAGTTTGCCGGTTTAAAAAAACTGAAATGACAGAAAACTCACAAGGGATTTTATTGCTTCCTTTACTTGTTTGGTGATTGTGATCATTTTGAAGACTGGTATGCAGTAGCAGAAAAGAGAGAAGAGAATCTAAGGAGGGGATGACACATGATAAGTTGACATAGGAGGAATTGAACAAATTAGACTTTGTTTCTTTGTTGTGACTGGACAAAAATAAGTGGAAAGAGGTGAACTTTCCTCTGAAGTGATGCTTTTTATCAGTTATCACGACAATCAGCATATATACCACTTTCCTCCACTGCCACAGAGAGAGGTCGGTGCAGGCTCGGATGACAACACATCGCACCCCAGTCCACTTTTTGTGAAAAACAATTTAAATCTACAATATAACTGGATTAAAGTACAAATGATTGATTTAGTTTTTATTTATTTTGTAATTGACCATGTAAAATGATAATGCCCTTTGACATGTGCATTATCAGAAATCATAGACTTTGCAGAAGCTACTGTCTTTTGCAATCAGACCTTCGTGGTGTCATTTAATATCTGATAATGGACACCTTGAAAGGCATTATTCAAATATATAATAGTTATAGCTTAAAATGAGATAAATGCTTTTATCAAATAAAAACATGGTAATTTGTCTATAATTAATAAACTGCGATTCACACAATAATTTGACGATCGTAATATTTCTGATGTAAAGTTTCAACAAAGCATGCAGCTTAGGACTCTCCATTTACTTCTGCTGAAATCTTCAGCATTAAAAATTAATATCTTGGAAAGTTTCAACAAAATCAGAAACATTTGCTCTGCATTCACTTTCGTGTATAACAGGAAATACATAAGGAAAAGCAGGAAAGGCTGAGTGCCGTACATCGCTGCTTCTTTCCCTCCTGAGAAAAACTGCAGCAGATGAAATGTCTTACATTTTTCTCTAAGACTAAATCATACCAACTGTTTCTCACCCGCACTGCTTTTTGGTCTGCCACCAACATATTCATTACTCTTGTGAGCGGCAAGAGAGCGTATGGGTAAATTGGGTTTAGCTGGTGACCTTTTGGGATTTGATTAATGGGTCCTCAGTTCGGTAGCTCTTACACAGGTCTTGCGAGCCGCTGGGTGTTGCAGGGGTGAAGTGACAAGGAAAGAAACCCGGCTAAGATCCATACATCCCCCATCCTGTTAGCTGTTTTAAATTGAAAGGGCTCGTCAGAGGATACAGACCTCATCTAAAGGATTCCCCCAGCTGTTGCAATTCATCACCCCAGTGAACACGGCTTTAAAAGCGTGCTGAACATTTCCCTCTGTTTGTAATAAATGACATCTTACCAAGTAACTGTTTTCCTACCCAAGTCATTTTTGACCTTCACATCTAAAAGCAGGTTTTTTTAGGGGCCATTTTGCTGTTTAAATTTTTACTTCTAGGAGCTCAAAAGTCCATTTACATTTTCAGACGCTGAATTAAATGATTTCAAAAAAAAAAAAGGGTTTAGCCGAGTCAAATTTCCAAAGATGGTTAAATGCAAAGAGCAGAAAAACACCATCTCCTTGAATAACCTCCTTGTCCTTGAACTGTTTCAGACGCATAAAAAGAATGAGACCAAAAGCCAGACTAGATAATCAGGTTAACTTCCTCTTCCCTCCTATTATGACAAATTAAAGAGGTCTGGAAGCGATATTTTTCCCAGAGGCAGGTTCTTAGCTTGGTATTAGCTAACAGACTGGCAAATTGATTAGTATTGATTGCAGCCAAAGCCTTGCAGCAGCTAGCCTCGTCTGTGGTATTCTACAAGGACCTGCAGGAAAGGTCATAACATATCCAGGGCAGTCTAAAGGATTTCATGTAGCTTTATGGCCAAGGGCACGATGAAAAGATATTGTGGGCTTTTGGCTAACGCGATAACTTCTCAAGATTATGGAATAATCTTGAGAAAACAATAAAAGATTTTAACTCAATTGTTACACTTAAAAAAAACAGTGAAAAAGCAAATGCTCAGATAAAATAAATTCTAAGAATGTCGGGAACGGGTTATATTTAAAAACAATAAAATTCAGAGGCATTTCCTGTATTTTCTTTGTTGTTTCTTGTTGTTGCTTTTTTGATGCTTATTTTATTTTATTTTATTTTTTATTTTTTGTTTTTGTTTTAGCCTTTGTTGCTTTTGCCAACCCGTTAATGTATTTCTGTTGTTAAGAGATGGATTTGGTTAAAATAGCTTGATTGGTTTCACTAAATGAGGCAGCAATAATAAGTCTTCTTTTTGTCACCTTTCATTTTCACCAAAAAATAAATATTCTGCAATTTATTGTTGTGTGCTATGAAAATGAAATAAATAAATAACATAATAAATAAATACATGTTCATGATGGATTTGTTTTTGCATTTATTTCTTAAGGATTTTGACTTGAGGAAATATCAGATCTAGAACTCAAATTTGTACTTTTGATTATTTTTAGTTTATTAATTTCTGTCTCTTTGGTTCTGCTGTGACTAATACAACTGCTAAAAGGACTCAACATAATAGCGCAGATGACCTCATGAATTTACATTTACTTTTAACAAACACAAAGAGCAGAAAAACAAAATAACTAAAGATTTCTGTCAATTTCTTTGGCTTTAGGTGGTTAACTAAACTACAAGCAGCAACAGTTTGAGGCCCATGTGAAAAGACAGTTTGCTGTTTGTTAACTACAACTCTTCAGGAGTTTACTGTCTGGAAGTTCTGTAAAGAGTGGGTCTCTGTAGGACACCTTGGCATCATTTTTTCACACCATATGTCTTAACTTCTTTAAATATCAGCTTTTTACAGCTGTCTTTTAACTACATCATACTGCAAGCATCCAGAACATCCTGCCTCAGAGGGATGCTCTAAAACTAGACCATGTTATTTTAAGATCACTGTAATTTGTTACAATTTTTTTTAGACAGTTCAAATTCTTTGAAATCTCCCACTGATTTCTTTAACCATTAATGAAATCAGAGCATTTCTGTTGCTGAAATCTTTTATTCATTTTTGTTTGACACCAACCGCAGTGATTTTGTTGGATGGATCCACGTTCGCTTGAACTGCTATCTTTTTCATTGTGGCATTGATTTACTGCCAAACTCTATTTGGCTTCAATTCAAAATGTACTAAAACACTTTCTTATAAAACACACGCTTCCTCTCAGGCACAGACGCTCTGTGACCACAAGAGTGATCTCACTCTTTGAATGAGAACGCAGAGATATATGATACAAGGATTAAAGGCAGGCCTCCCACACTGATTATGTATTCCTCCTCAGATCTCAAGTCCTCACCGCAACACTGTTTGCTCTCACTATGCACTGCTGATAATGGAAATTCAGAACATTCCAATGTCACCAACTGAGGAAAACATCTCAGTAGAATTCACCGAGCGATACTTGCACAGAAACAGCATACCGCACATCTCATGAATTACTGCCATTCTTTCAAAGTGAATTGTTCTTTTCATAAACAATCTGGTCAGACTTTACAGGTCCATCTGCAGATTGATGATGTATATTCCATGAAAGAAAAACAGATTGTTTTTGAAACTGTTGACGAGATGCTCATTATTTGTATCTTACAGCCGACACTGTAAGACTCAAAATAAATCTCACAACAAATAATGAGAATTTTCCACTGAAAACAATACTTATTGGGAAAAACGACAAATAAAGCCATAACCATTCTGCATTCTTTCAGACAGTCTGTGCAACACAAAGGTTGTGTCCAAATGACCTCACTATGGTAAATGGTGGATACTTATGTAGCACTTTTCTACCTTTCTTTAAGGCTCAGACCAATTTACAGTCACTGTCCCATTCACACGCTAATGCCAAATCCACTGCCAAATACTGGCGCCAATCTCACCTAGAGCAAAATGGGGTTCTGTGTCTTGCCCAAAGTCACTTCGACACATGGGCGGGCAAGGCGGCAACCGAACCCACAATATTCCGATTAGAGGTCGACCGTTCTCCCTCTCTACCACTCAGTGAACTATGCTGGGCAGTTACCATTTTTTCGGGGTGTCCAAATTTACACTCTCAAATGCCCAGGAAATGTTCCAAGAATCTCTGCAAAAAACGAATGTGCATTGATCCTCAGTTGTTTGGCGCATGTAGATCACAATGTTTTGCATTTAAAGCGATTTGTCATTTTAAAAAAAAATAAGTAAATTAGATTTTTTATAAATCATCCACATTTTTATCAACACAGCAGAGTCATGGATATTGTAATCTTTGAAAAATGTTCATATTTGTTAGAGTTTTCTTCAGAAAATGGGCAACGGCATATTTGGCAAAAAAAAAAAAAAAAAAAGTAGTGAGTATGGTGTCTGAGTTGCATTCAACAGTCCTGCTCTATACTGTATAGTCTTTGACGGGCTATGGAGTAGTGAGGGCATCTGGACAGGTGAACTCTAACATGGAGTGTCTTCATTTTATGGTGAAATTACACATTAGCTCGATGGTTACCAGAAATGTTCACATTTCTTTGGATTTCTTTAAAAAAAGTTACTGATCATAACTGATGATGGACTGGCCTCTTTTTTTTAAGAAACTAAATTTGTTTGTTTTGCCATCCAGAAAATCTATCCCATGACTGATTATATGAAATGTATGACAGTCCTGTCTCTGGTGCATAAATCTGACCAACTCTTGTTTGTGTAAAAAACGCACAATGTGATAAAAATGTGTTTTTCAGAATCTCCAACCTGTTTTCACTGTAAAAGTGGCCTTACATTTTTTCCTTCATTTTATTATAACTATATCTGTTTATTACAGGCCGGCACAGACTTTACAAAAGCTTTGCAGCCCAGTTTACTCACTTTGAAAAATATTTGTTTGAAATGGCTTGAAACCTTAATAATAGGCAGATAAATCATCAAAAAAGATACTTTTTTATGGAAATTAGAAATGCACATCACTTAATGGAACAATGCAAGTGTGAAATGGACAAGTACATGATTATCACAATTAATTTGATCCTATTCATAATCTTATTCACTTTTCAAATATGACACATTAACTGTTGCTCATAGAACAAAACTCATTATATTTTCCTTAGAGACTTTTTTTTTTTCTTCTTTCTTTCTCATTGGTATGGATGTCTTGCTGCCTCAGTGATGCCTGCTGATAACTCTGGCTCACATTCACATTAGGATGAGTCACCATGCCAACAGCAAAGTTGTTTACATGCAGGAGCAGCTGAGCGAGCTTTCCAACTAATGCCTTTAATAAGACTGCAAATCCCCGTGGAGTTAAAGAGGAGATGTTGTACAGTCATGGCAAACGGAGAAAAAACTGGAGCAAAATGAAAACATTTCCAACACTTGGAAGACGCGGTCACAAATAAACAGGTTTGTAGTTGCAACGATCTCTGAAATGACGCAAAAGCTGTGATACCTAGTCAGTTTTCTTGAAAGATGCAGCTGTAGGAACTCTGCTTTCATTCTAATTCAAATGCAGGTTCCAAGTGAAAATAGAAATGGGAGACTTCTTCGGGAAGGTCATCCAGTTCTGATTGGAAGCAACAAAACTGAGTGACATCGAGGTTTTTCGTGAAAAGTGGCTACAGCTAAATCCAAGAAAAACTGGTTTCTACAGACTAAACTATCCCATTTATAAAAACAAACAGTTTGCCTCTGATTGATTCTGTGAGTGGAGTGCTGTGGCACTGAGCTTCCCTCCCTTAGGATGCCAGCCTTCCAGTCCAGCTAACTGCAAGAGGGACTTTGAGTGTTTGCACTTTGTGGACGACCTGACATCTTACAGCAGCGGGGGAGTCAATCACAGCCGCCTGCAGATCTCTATTTACACTGACTGAAAGGGAAACACAAGAGGAAACCGACATTGAGGGGAGTCCAACAAAAAGAAAACAAACTCGGTGACAATCACGCTGCTGCTGGGAATGGGACAGCAGGGCCGGACTTGAATGATGAGTTGAACGAGAGTATGTTTGGTTTAGCAGCTTAATGAGGATGAGCTGGTTTTCCTGTTAGTTGAAGAGACTAAATAAACTTTGACAACTGTGCAGATCAGAGCTGGAAAGTATGTTTGTTCTTTTTTTAGCAGGACATCAAAAAAACCTGCTTTCTGGCCAAAAAACGTTTTCGAGCACAAATATTGTCATAGTAGAAACGTCTACCAAGACTTCCTGGTGTTGAAGGATCCGAAAACAAGCCAGAAGTTCCTGGTTTAATGACCTCCCTGAGGTCCAGTAACATCCGTCTTGATTTGCTTCGTTCTTGCGTAACTGAACAACCAAGAAACCATGAGATGAAATGTAAGGGTCATCCGGAAAGCTGTGTGGTCATTGGTCAACACTTCTTGCCCCCTCGTTCACTTTGGTATTTAGAGGCAATAAGGAGGAATCTTTTTTTTAGAGGAGAGTTTTTTTTTGTTCTTTATGGACCCGTTATGGTGAACGGTCATTGAAAGACCTGGACTTTACTAGTAAATGCAGGCTGTTTGTTTCACTTGGCATGGAGGTGTTGAGAACTCAAAAGAGCAGGAGAAAGGACAAAGGAGACTAAACTCAAGGACTCATTCACACACTAAGAAAAACTACAGTTAATCTGAAGCTTAAACACAATGTGGACATAACACACAGGGGAAAGAAAAACCAGAACCTGAAAGCAACAGCAACTACAACACTGATAGCCCTGAGCTAAAAGTAATCAAGAGAGTAAATGATCTTTTGTGGGGTAATTAAGTCCAAACAACTATTGGATTTCCTAGTTTGCTTTCCAAAGTAATCATTTAGCAAAAACTGTTTTTTTCCAATAGGATCCCATTTGTGTTTTCTTTTTTGGAGATGAGATTAGGAAATAAGTTGATTTTTTGAAATGCACACATCCTTCGTTAAACCTTAGTAACGTGCAGCCATACAGGGGTTGACCGGCATGTGTGCTACAGGTTTTAGGATTGTTTGGGCATGTGGAGGGCTATAGACAGGTGCGGCCACATCTTAAAGGGAGCACAGGTGTGTCTTGTGTATCTGTAAGGATGAGGTAAAAATCCATACAACAAGCCTGCATCCCCCTTACTTACCCTTATGCTATGTTTAAGTGTTCGCTATGAACTGTTGCCTGCCGCATGCCTGTACCAAAAAAAGAGGGTTCGAGTGGTCTTCTATCTTGATATTTTGTGATTTTCCTGTTTTTCGCTCAAAACCAGCCCAAGTCCACCCATAAGGGCGCTTGTGATCGAGGCTTTAGCAGAACCGTTTCATTCCAAGCAATCAACTACTATGTTACTTGTCATGTCAAAAACGTTCACACGTGCTAACTCTGGAAGGTGGATTTATGTGTAAGTGAAGCACATCCGTTTGGGATGATTGTTTCCAACAGCCACAAAAGAAGCAGATATTTGTCAACATGTCAGTCAGCTGTGTGTAGAGGTGAGTGAACCCTTTCAACATCCTTTTTTTCTCCAGACTAAATGTGCTAATAGCAAAAATAACTCCATTATTTTGTCCTGGTTTCTTTCATAATTAGACCACATTTGCTTGTGAGCTGGAGGCTGAGACAGAAGCTCTGAACAGACAATTGGAAACAGATCAGGACGGGGGCTCATGAGCTAAAGGAAAGAGAAACTGCACACTTCTAAATTGGAATAATGAGACACGGCGATTCACCACTGAGATGCACCCTCGCAGTTACGCACACCACCAAGAAGAGGGGCTAATTTTCTTTATTTATAATCAGCACACCAGTTGTGGTTCTGAGAGTGTCTTGTTATCCTCTGGGGATCGGTGGTTGCAGCTGAAGAATTGCAAAAACAACAGAATCAATTAGCCCCCCCTTTTTTTCTAATCTGTTGCCTCATCTGCAGCAATGAAACAGGGCAGGTTATCCTATGTGAGTCAGTGGACATAGCTGTACATCCACCTGCCTTGCACTTTTGGCATAGCGGTATTAAGTGGCCCGCAGACACGTACATACTCCGTCTGCTTTAATCCAAAACGGCACATCGACCC
This sequence comes from Adrianichthys oophorus, assembly GCA_036245035.1. Classification (NCBI taxonomy): domain Eukaryota; kingdom Metazoa; phylum Chordata; class Actinopteri; order Beloniformes; family Adrianichthyidae; genus Adrianichthys; species Adrianichthys oophorus. The sequence goes on along the minus strand of BSAI01000189.1, from coordinate 5,995,401 downwards.
AAATGGTCATGTTTTTGTTTCCCTGCGGTCCTTTTTTGATGTTAATGTCCCTCTGAATTATTTATCTGTGTGTTCTCTTTGGCTTCTCCTCATGCTCTCTGAAGGAATAAATCAAAAGAGCAGAGCACACACACACACACACACACACACACACACACACACAGAGCAGACGGGGATTTATCAAGGGGAGTATTGTTTACCATGTTGACCTCCAGGCCCAGCAATATTCACGTCTGCACTTTGCAATCCAACAACTGTCTCTTCTAGTGGGGATGAAACAGGCCCACATGATTGGACAAAAAAAAGCATCGCTGCTGTTTTTTGTCAAAATCTTTAAAGAGGATCCTCATGTAAGGACTTTATGTGAAGATGATCCACTGTTGTCTTTAGAAGTGCAACTTATCCAATTTAGCTTAGTGCTGACATAACTACTGCTTTACATGACTAATGTCTTTTAAGATGCAAGCATGAATGTGGTCAACGACTGACCAGTTAGCCATGTCTTTTTACTGGCATTAAATGTAAATGCCAAACAGTTTGAATAATGTTTCAATTGCAATCCTCTGTGACAGATTTATGGCCAGTCACCTTGCACACGGGAAATATCTTAAAACAATATATTGAGTGTAATAGATTAAGAAAAAAAAAACAAGTGAATACACCAAATGTGTATTGAGTCAACCCAACTTTTGAATCACTTGTTAGCAAAATATTTAACCCTTTGTCACCTGCACCGCTATGGGGGGGAGTGACCCATACGGATGCTGCGGTTTTTGGGTTGTCCCGGCCATGGAGGGTCACGGAGAAAAGCGGCTGCATCTCAAGGTGAGCACAAGTGTGTCTTGCAGTTCCCTTGAGGCACCTTTGGTCGTATCAAAGAAAAGAATCTGCAGAAGAAAACAGAAATATCTAAAGGTTTATAATTGCATTCAATCCTTTTGTTTTTTCTTTTTCATTTTTGGCATCCATCATTTCATAGAAATGTTGTTACAAGAAATCCTAAGAAACAATAAGGTAAAAAAATGTAGATATTGGTAGAGAAAATGTTACAAAGATAAGGCTGGAATACTAACTAATTTGTGCATTCTGTTTTTATTCAAGGATTTAACAGAGAACTATATAGCATGAAGATGGAATGTACTAATGTCACATGTCTGGTAAGTTTTTTGTGAAATATTTGTAAGGGTAATATAAGTTGCACAAACTTATGTCAAACGGTCGATGCTGTCGAGTGCTGTTGCAATGCCAAGTTGTAGTCATTAGTAAGGGTCCTTTGTGACTGTGTAAATGCTGTATGCACAGGATGTGCAGGATGCTGAAACAAACTGCGCTCTGATTGGCTAATTTCCTAAATTCTTACAGTCAGGCTGCACACAAAGAGCATTCACTAATGACTTGAACAGCATTATTGGTCCCCTTGCACAGTGTTCAGGATTTGGGGGATCAAAATGAGATAAATCTATACGCTCGGTACTCAACTACCTTGCTATGGTTTAGAGTTAGAGCGGCTGACCTCTGACTGGAAGATGGCAGGTTCAGTTCTTGCCTCGCTCGACCATAAGTTGCAGGATCCTTGGATAAAAGCACTCAACCCCTCATTGCTCCTGGTAGTTACAGGTTGGCACCAGTGTTTGGCAACAGAGCCTTCCATCAGTGTGTGAACGTAGGTGTCCATGGGTGAATTGTACTGTGACTGTAAAGCGCTTTGGGCTTTCAAGGAAGGTAGCAAAACGCTAGGACAGTTCTAACTAAGGCCTAAAATGTATGTGTTGATCATTTGATCCAAAAGAAGTTTTGTAGTTTATTTCCCAAATACTTTTTAAAAACTGCAAGTCAAACAAATAGTTTGCTCTGACTACAAACGTCTTTTTACAATAGGAGTTTCTTGTGAGGTTATTTTGTTTTTGTAAAGCACTGTATCGTTCATTTGACAGGAATCCCATTTCTACCTAGTGATTGCATGAAAAAAACAAAAGCGCAGTGAACTTAAACCACTTTGCAGATGGAGCTTTTGAGAATTGCCCTCCTGGTATTCGTCAGAGAAAAGCTGAAATCAGGCTAAGAATCAACTGACAATTTAATAGCACAGTAACAAATAGTTGGTCATTTCAGCTAACTCATGCTGCAACCATAAAGTTTATGTTCTAATCTTGAAAAAAAAAAACTAGTGCCCATAATTGCTTTAGTTAAATGTTTTAAGGTGTTCTGATGCAGGCTTGAAGATCCAAATCTAACTGGACCACCATGAAATAGGCACGTGAGTATTGAACAACATTGTGAAGGAATTTCGTCCCTTTTTTTTGTACACCATCTCTTTAGCTCCTTTACATAACTGGGATCTTGCACTTCTGCCTGATTGTCCAAAGTTTGACTAGTAAACTATCAGAGTTTTTGAAAATGACTTTCTTTCTTGGCGCACACTGTCAGATACATATTGTCAGATTTATTTCTGAGCTTCTGTCATTAAACAGTGGGCCTTATGTATTCCTGAAGAAGGCTTTGATATGTAGTGTTCCCCCGCTATTGCCGTTCACATTTTGCAGTCTTGCTGTTTTTCTGTCAAAATTTTTATTTATTTTTTTTACAGTGCATTACTTTCTGCGTCCTGATTGGCTACAGACTTTGTCAATCTACCTCCTCGGTGTTGTCTCCTGTACACATAGCTTGTCAGAGTTAGAGAAAACTTTGATCGCAATCAGATCTATGTTTTCATTCTATAAGACTTATTTTTCTATGAAAGTTTTCTAGGAAACTTTGAAAATTTCAAGAGAGAAGAGTGTGAAAATGTCTGTCTGAGAAAAGTGTATAAAGCCTTAAAACATCTGTAATTCCACTTTGCAGGTGTCACCTATCGCAGGTTATTTTTAACAACATTTTCACAGTCAGATTAATAACTGCCTCCTATAAATATTCCAACCAGGTCCATGCGACTAATAGAATACTTTTGAAGAGTGTTTACATGTGCTACAACAGTGACGGTAGTCCACTCCACATTTCGAAGCATAAGGATCAGTGACATGTGTGACACAATGCATTCCATTCGTTTTCTTCTCATCACATTCAATAAAAGGACTGTCAGCTTTTTTTGCACGGTCTTGCATCATATTTAAATTGTGACTTTGAGTCATGATTTACTATCAACACTTCCTTAAAATGACAAGTGGAGCGGTGAGACTTGTTAGCTTGTTAATTGTGTCCAAATCCCCCAGGAGAGTCTGCAGACTCACAAGAAAAATTCTGTCTCTGGCACTCACAAAACCATCATCTAAGGGAAAGAACCCTAAAGCCATGGCAATATTTCAGATATTACCAATGAGATTTTTATATTTTACAATTTTCCTTTAAAAGTTGGGTTAACTCCTGTATTATACAATGAATTGTAAAAACTGATACTTAAATGCCAACTAGAGCTCAAAATAATGAAAACTCAGCATGAAGGTAAATGTATTTCTTCAGCCTGATCTGCTTTGGTCTTGTTCATATGGATAACACTTTCAAAACATGTTCGTTTTTTGATCCTCCACTAGCCATGTCCTGTTGACCACTACTTCTCAGTCATAAGAGGCTCATTTGTGAATTGAACACAGTCATTGACACTGTAAAGTCTGAAAAATGGCTCTTGCACTAGTTACATTAGTCTGAACATTGTAGTAAATTGGTTCAGACAAGATGTATTGACAGTAGACATGAATGTTGCTAGCTCTTGAGAACATGGAACTCTGAGTGGTCAAGCTCTGAGTGGTCAAGCGTCCGCTCTGAGACTTGGAGATTGTGGGTTTGAATCTCCATCTGGGGAATAACACAGACTATAAACGAAAGAGACTTGCAACTCAAAGTCATTGGATTGAAAACAAAACCAGTAGTCTATATTCATTCGCAGGGTGCTTTTCAATCTTTAATGTTTATTTGTTTAAATGTTTGTAAATAAAACAAATTGAGCTTTGCAAAAACCTCAGCTTGCAGTGACTTAAAAAACGGTGGCCATCTCGTGGGCTTCATTAATGACTGTGATCCCTCTCATTGAGATGTCAATATCCTAATATCCTAATGTCCTAATACCAATGTTTAAGCTAAGTCTTACCAAGAAGATCTGTCTAATTTTTAGTAAATCAACCTCATGCTTAAACCAGTTGGGTTTTCACTGGTAAAAAGGTTCAAACATCAGTGAATTCATCAAGTAGTGGGTCTTATACCAAATGTGACAAGTTCATTTGACTGGAATTCCTATAACTATACTGATGAAATTTATTTTTAATCTTTGTAGTAAAAAAAATGTTTCTTAAATGATTTTATTGTTAAACTAATTAACTGACTGAACGAGAATATTTTACTTTTCAAAATAATGGCTTTAGTTAAATGGAACCTTACACCACATGCAGTCCGGCTGGTCTAGGTAACACACACTGGCTACAGACAGGTTCTCGCAGACCTCTGAACCCACGTAGGTTCACGAGAGAACCCGCCATTTAAATAGGGCATCCTAGTAAACAAACCCTCATTCCGCCGTGAATTTGGAGTCCAAAACCATGTGATATCTCAGCACAGGCTCTGTCCTTTTTGTCGTTATCTTTATGAAAAGGATGTTTTGTCTCAAAAAGGATGAGGTAGTTCTGGATCTCTGTGATCAGCCTCTTGTCGTTCATGGTGTTAAATGGCCTAAATTAGGCACTACCACATACAACAATAGGAGTCTCATGTTTTCTAGGCTAATTGTCTTTGCCATGCAAGTTAAAATTATACAAATTGGAGAAATTAAAGTTGCAGATCGTTAGACTAAAACAGGGTTCAGTTTACCCATTTTGTGGCAAACTGGTTTGTAACAACAAGCTTCATCAAGCATTTCAGCTTCTGCTGCAAAAAGAGAATATACCCATCAAACATCAATGAAGTTGTTACATCCTTGGAGTTAAAGAAAGCAGGGAGGCCAAGCAATCTGCCGGAGGGACTTTCAGTCACTGCAAATTCTTAAATGACATATCTGGAGCAGGACTCTGTGGGGTGGGGAGACTTTCAGCTCTGTGATTGTGGTCTTCCAGATGAGCCAGACAGTGTTTGCCATTCAAGTGAAAGAGAAAAGCTGCTGATCATTTGGCAACTCTTGCCTCATTTTTTTTTAAAGCTTGAGTGTCAGTCCCTTTAGTTAACTGGCCAAGCTCAATGCGTATCTTGTTGTGGGCTCCGCTTTAAGGTTGTGGGCTGCAGGACTGAACCTATGAAGATAAACACTAACAGCAAGAGTGCAGAATGCTGAGACAAATCTGCACAATCGAACTTCTTTGTTAACTGAATGTGGAAGTTGTGTATTATCTTTGCCAGAAACAACAGAATGTCTTCCCAAAATAAAAGCAGTTCAAATGCCTCTTAAGGAAACATTAAAATCAATGTCTGCTTTGTCACCCAGATTGACGTCACCAGCATCCCACTTAGGAACCAAGCTAGAGGTTGGGGCTTGGAGGTGAGAGCTTGGTGGCAATGCCTCCTCCCACAGCACCAGACAGAGCTCAGTCCAAAGAGACCGTGTGAGATCATGTCACCATACTATGTTCACACCGGGCTTAAAAGTAAATGTAAACAAGCATATTCGTGCATTTTGGGCTTCTATATTCAAAACTCGTGTTCACACATGGTATGGTTAGCGTAGTTTTCAAATCACAGAACTGCTAAGCGGTCAAAAATTGATCATTAAAGAGAAATTAATAGTTGCAGTTTATGCCCGGCCAGAATGACATGACACCAAGTCTTTCATATTTTGAAATAGAGCTGTAAAAGAAAAAGAACTGGAGCGAGGTTTGCACTGCTTTGACTTTTAAGACCAAGCCTCTTCCAATTGTGAGTACATGCACCTGCATCAGGTAGTGACAATCCGGTGTGAACACTGAATGCTGAAAGCTTTTTTCAAAAACTCACATTCAACACATTCTTGAATTCGCCATACCTGCCCAGTGTGTACGTAGCTTTAAAGCCACTGCCTGCAGGAAGGATCCCAAAAAACTGCAATATGATTTGAGTGGCTCAACAGCCCATCCACAGATATGGATTCCTCTACTTTAGAATGTCACCGTTGGCATATTCTTGAGTTTGTGCAGGATGTTGGGCACAGTTTGGGATCATAAACCCAACTCCTCATGCAGGTATGGACTCTCTTCCAGTATGGAGTTTATTATGGTGGGAGGCAGCTGGCTGGTGGAGATATGCTCAAACCCCCTCCCAGCTCATCAGCCACAATGTGTTGAGGTTCATCCCAGTTTGGGGAACCGGTCTCGTGTGTTTTTGCCAGAGCTTTAGCTCCTGTGTTTACATTATTTGGATTACCATAACTCTTCAAATATTCAAACACAATTTCAGTAATTCCAGCAGAATCTGAAGCGAAGAAAAGTGGCTTTGTGATCGGAACAAAGCCCAAATGAAAAGTCGCTTTTCACCACATCAGAATTGGCTGATCTACGTTGATTGAGTAAATAATTGAAGAGTTGACGATATGTCTAAGAGCACATCTCCAGTGTTAAAGGGTTCAACCATAGGAGGGAAGTACTAAGTACTTCTGGGGATTCTATTGAATGATGTCATCCAGGTCTGGCAAACCCTGGTCCTCAAGATCCTCACCCCTGCCTGTTTTCTCTGTAACCAGCTTTCTCCTGATTAGCTGAGTCAAGTGATTCCACATCTTGATTGACTGAACACACCTGATTTAGCGAGGCAGCATCAAGCAGTCCAGGGAGAGCTGGAAAACAGGCAGGGTTGTGGCTCTTGAGGACCAAGGTTGGCCAGCCCTTATGCAATCTAAACCCATGCAGTGCTTTGTATATGGACTTGTGAGTGGTCACAGTTTGTCTGGGACATAAATGATCAATCTCCACTATCTGTAAAGCTTTGTATGGAAAAAAAAGTACCAAAGATGGATAAGAATCTTCTTCAAGGACCGTCTTTGAGTTTACATCAAAAGTCCAACCACAGGTCAATTTTTTCTGAAAGTTTTAGTTCAGAAAAGCAGTGCTACTTGACTGCTCCACAGTAGAAAATCAGAAGTTATCTTCTTTTTAGAGAGGTTGAAATTACTATGAATTATAAAATAGGGCTGTGCTATGACTACAATCCATGTCGGTGCCTGCTGGCAAGAACTTTATGTAAATAGCAAAAAGAGTCAAACAAATTCTACCCCTGCTAACCCTGTTATCTGTCTTTGCACTAACGTGTGAATGAGTTTAAAACAGGAATTTCAATGTATTTACTCAAGTGCACCGAGACTACTTGTCTGCTTTCGTGCCGCAGGAGTTGATAAGGTGAAAATTGTTTAAAGTTGCCTTTTGTTGCATTCTTTTTTCTGCCATAAATAAAAACAGATGCATGGAGTGAAAAGAAGAAAGCTCCAGGAAGAATGACAAGAAAACTGTTGTGTACGTGCAAACGTATCCTGGGCTATGACTCACCTTGCAGAATTTTTTTGTCCAAGTTGAAAGGGTACTAGCATTAGGTCAAAGACCAGGCCCTAGTTCCCAGGACCCAATTGAATCACTGTGATTGCTTAGCCTTTTTATAATTAATTTGAAAAGCTTAAGGGACTTATTAGCTGCGAGGAATGCAGGCTTGAAGGACAAACACTAATTAAAAGTTGTCAAGGATCAGGAGCATGCCACTGTGCCGTATGACTTTTCTGTTGGAAAGAGCTGATTACAATGCTGCGCCGGGCCTCTGTGGTTCTGCTATCGTGGGAGTTCACACTCTTCTCCACTGAGCAGCCCCGGCTGTGTTATGAGTCCGGATTAAAAGTCGAACGAAATGAATGCTGGAAATGCTGCTGATGGGGTATTTTGAACACAAGCTCATATTTGAGATGGCTACTCAGCTGCATTGTTTGCAATATCTGACCCAACAGAAAACCTTGACTTCATGGGATGGGAGGAGTGTCCCTTCCAAAAATATTAACACTGGACTGATGATCTCTGATGTCATTCATGTAATTGTGGGTGGCAAAATGTCAAAGGTGAAATACTCAATTGCTGGTTAGAGTGTTTGATTGGGTCATCTGTCTTTCAACAGCTCCTTTTAAATAAATGACTGCTTTCCTGCCACACTTCAACATATCTTTCTTTAGACTTTGACAAAAAAGTGCAATCTATTGACAAGACAGCACATTTACAGTGGTTTGCAAAAGTACTCACACCCAGAATGTGAAAAAATGTGGAGAAGCCCAAGGGGTATGGATACTTTTGCAAGCCACTGTATATCTGTGACGTTTTTTGTATAAAACAACAGTTGGTAGAAACCTCAAATTATACAGACAATATGACATTTCTCTGGGATGGTGAAGCTTCTTTTTTTATAAGGTCAGGTTCAGAAAAGGTGTAGTGAAACATCCTCATATTTCCCTTGTATGACTCAGACTCCCAGAGCTAAAAGTATAAATTAAACTCACCGACGCCCTCAGTGCAGGAACAGATTGCCAAGCTAATGAAAACTTCCTTTAGGGTTTTTCTGAAAGTCCTCAATTGCCTTTTTTAAAGTTGCTCTCTATCTTCCTGTGCTCTGCTCACGATTTCCTCCTGCTTTCACCTGTGGAGTATCTGCTGCTGTCTCCAAGGGGGAAATAAGCTTACAGATTTGATTGGAGAAAAGAGGAATTTAAACTCCAAGGGCTGGCTACTGTTATTGTTTTTGTGTAAAGATGCTGTGTATAGACTTGTGTCAGTGTGTGAAAAAGTGCGTTCACTGTTTTCTTTGAGTTTTTAAGTGTTTTATTTCCACTCATTCAACATTTTTATGTGGAAATTGCAGCTCAAAGAATGTGATCTGATCCTTTTTTTTTTTTTTTTTTTGCAGGATAACACACAAGCAGTTATCACACATCTTGCACTGTTCTTAGTTATGCTGAATTTCATGTATTTGCTTTGATATAATTATGTAAATTTTCCACATCTTGGCACACAAACTAACAAGTCGCTGCAGTAAAGTAAGCATCAAGCATTTATCATTTCCTCCTTGGCTTTGGACAAAACAATCAACATGCTTTTTCATCAATATCACTTCTTCCTGTCCATTGTCATCACTGTCATCTTAACAAGGAGAGGCATGAGCCTCAGGAAGGCTGATTCACAGCCTAATTGAGTGAAGCCAGTTGAGATCATTTGAGGCTAACCACAATTTCTTTCAATGAGGTTTTGATGAGCTCAAATGAGTGGTGGGCAGGGGGTGAGTTGTGTATGTAGTGCTCATTAGTTCAACACTTTTGCAATACTTGAACGCAACAAGGAAACTGAGTTTATTGATTTTTTTTTTATTTTTGGCTTTTGGACCAACATAAAATATGTTTATTTCTAGCAGAAAATCATTTAGTTTCACAACTAGAAATAAGTAACAGTAATAACTGCACATTTAAAGTGAATGTTTCTTTGGTTGGCTGCGACTGCTGCTCACGAACACAAAACTTTGCAGTTACACTGCAGGTCTTCTTGCACGACTCTAATCTCTTGGTCAACACCATTTTTTTTTTTTTTTTGTTTGACACTTACCTTTTGATTGCAACTCCTTCCAGACTCTCATGTGAACAAATTGGAATCATAAAGTATAAAATTCAGGAGAAAAGTACTAGATCCCTTGCTGATTTTGTAGGTGCCCACATATCCTAATAAGTAGGTTAATTTGAACAGTAAGATTTTACGTTACGAGATTTTATCCATCCACACAGTGGATAGGAAGATGAAAGCATGAACCCCCCCCTCCAGCAAAAAAAGCATAATGTTTCTACGTCCATGCTTGACAGTGGGATTCTGTGGACAGGTGTCTTTTCTACTGGTGATTAGTTAAAACAGGTGTTTTCAATTCAGGTGACAGGCTGTTAGGAGAGTCTAACTGGTGATGGCTTGAGTGAGCATTTCTATGGCAACCACTCTCACCAATCAGGAGTAAACTTGAAAGTGGGCTGGGGGAAATCTGTCAATCAAACGTCTTGAATGTTGGATGTGGGGGCCAGTTCAAGCAAAGAAAAGGTGACCAGCAGATTAATGTCAGCACAATCCCTAGACTCTATCTTTATGCTTAAAAAGGATGGAGGGTCAAATCATTTTTAAATGAATGGATTTTTAAACAGAACCCTGAACCTACATACACACTACATGTGATGTGCATTTTAGATGCAGTTTTGCACTTGCTCTAACACATGGTGTTCACACTGGACTGTCAGTACTCAAAACGAGCGCATGGACCTACAATTGGAAGAGAGCTGGTGCGAAACTTTGAAGTGGTGCAAATTTTGAGAATCTTGCTCCAGACTTTTTTTTTTTTTTCACAGTTCTATACTGATATATGAAAGACTTGGTGTCATATGCTTGCGGCTGTGCACAAACTGGCTCAACAACTGACTGAACACAAGAGTTTAGAACATGCACATGTTTGCACGTTTACATGGACTTTTCATTTGAAGTGGTCACTTAAACGCGTGTTTCCGAGCCTGGTATGAACCATCCCTAATATGTAATGCGCATCTGGTCTTGCACTTCATTATGTGTGATTTTATTTGGGTTTTTTGAAGATTATATTCACAAAAATTATCATTATTTCTGTTTTTTGATTGTATCTGTTAACATTAACACATCTGAAAAATGTGCAAAAATCTGTTTTTTTTTCTTTTTAGGGCTCATTAGGAAAATTTCATATATCTTCTAAGTTCGTTTTAGCTCTATTGTTTTGATTACACTGCGTTCTGAACTTTGTATTTTATGTATTAAGGAGGAAATGGTGATGTCATAAGGATGGGAATGCCTTAGGGGGGGAAATGTTAAGAGCAGTTCTTGAATTCAAAACAGTCTTGTATTACTCTCCCTACCATTCAGTCATTTTTCAGTTTGTGAAAAGGAAAGCTGGATGGTAGGGCTAAAGGGCAGATAGAGAGTTATTTGCAGCTAACAAAGCTATCATGGTTATTATAGACCAACTCTGCCACTGATAGTCATAGTTCACTGTAAACCATTTCATTGTGTCTGTGCATATGACCAACTAATTCAGTTTCAGTCTTTACATCTTTTCATTTTTAAGTCAAACTAAATAATATGCCAGTGTTTGCTAGAAAACTGATGGAGCCTGTACATGTTGTAAGAGTTCATTGTCTTGCCAAAGGACACTTTGACATGTGACTTGAACCACCAACCCAACAGCTGCGCTACTCCAGCAATTACCACTTAAAAAGGCTTTTTTAAAATCTTTTGTTTCAGGGCTTTGTGCGGTACTTCCTTCTAAATGTACATCTGCACCAACCACGCCTGCAGGAAGAATTATTTAACTGACTCCAGACATTAAGATAATATTTACATTGGCACTGCCGAAAAAAAATCCTGCAACCCCTGAGGTTATTAACAGCAATTATGCCTCATAAATCCCTGCTCTCCCCCTGTCGAACATGCTATTGGCCCTGCGGCTCTTATTTGAAGTTAGCATGCTTGATCACGGAAAAGGAAAGCACGAAGATGTAAAGATTAGTGAAATCCACCCACTTACCAGCTTAAAAGAGGTTGGCGTAAGTTGGTATGTTTAAGAACATCAAAGCCTGGCTGTGTTATGAGAGGAATGAAACATTGTCTAGGCAATGGGATGTGACAGTGTTGAGACAGACAGCATCTTCAATACTGGATTACCATTCAATCAGCCTCATTTGTAGCTTCTAGCCTCTTGGTGTCCCACTGAAATAAAATGCTTACCTTAATGCTCAGACTTCTCTATGTAATTGTTTAAAAACCACTTTATTCCTTCTAGAAGATTCTTTACCTGATAATGTTTGAAGATTAGATCAGAGCTACCTTAGAGACCAGGAGCTTTTTTTCTCAAATGAAAACATAGTTAAGGGTTAAAAAGTCTAAGCTGACAGGGCTTCACTTGACAAAAAATCATCTTCAGTTTGATCAGAGCTTAAATCCTTTGGATATGAACTCCCCTCTTGTCTGATGACACATCATTTAAAAGTGGCTGTGAACTCAGCTCATTTTATGGCTTCAGGCAAGTCACCAAGCAATGGGATGTGGTTCACTTGTGGGTTAGTCTGCAATGTTTTCAAGATTTAATTAGGTTTAATTTAACCAAATTGTGTGAGTTAGCGTTGATCTCTGCAGCCCTATTAGGTCAAGTTAGTGAACCAGTTAGTTTAAATCTATGACATTTATGGCTTGGATGTATCTAAAACCTTCCACCTTAATTGTTGGAATCAGTCTAACTAAAACAATCAAGTTCTAAAGTAACTATTGTATTTTCCAAACTATTAGGCTTACTTAAAAGCCGTGATTTTGTTCATAAAATGAGATTTTGCCTTATAATCGGAAGCACCTTATGTGTGTATTAATTCTGGTTGTGCTTATTGATGTTGAAGCGATTCTGAGAGGAACACGGTGCTCTGTAAAATTTCAGTCTGTTTTTAAACGAGTTGCAAACGAGGTTGGGTGTTATTGTAAATATGCCAACCCGACTAACATGTAGCGGTGTCAAAGTGTGGCTTATTTTTTTGTTACCAACAAGGTTGGTAGTTAGTGTAGTAACAGTCACGTTTGTTTTTGCGGTATCAGTCTGTTTTTCTTACTGGTTGCAAACAAGGTTGGGTGTTACTGTAAATATGCTAACCCCGCTAACATGTATTAATGTTGAACTGTGTTTTTTTTCTAAACATAACTAACAAAGTTGCGAGTTAGCCTAGTCACAGTAACGTTTGGATTAGCGGTATCAGCCTGTTTTTTATATGTTACAAACAACGTTGGCCGTTACAGATGTTGTGAAAAAGCTAACGTGTAGCATGTCACAAATAAGTTGCAAAATTACTGTGAATGCAGTTGATTAAGTCTGATTGACTGGTCTTACGTATGACTATTTTGTCTCAATGCGCCCTATAGTTTGGTTCTTATATTTGACACAAGTTCGAAAATATTCTATTCATTTATGGTGTACCTTACAGTGCCGAAAATAAACTAAGTCATCCCTGATGTTCACTATCTCAAATAACTGAAAGAATATGACTGATAGCAAATATTTAGATTAGAAGCTTTTGCAGTTCAAAACCAGAGAACCCAGAGTTGAAGCTAACTAATTTGGTTTGAGTAAAGCCTCTGAGTGGCCTCACTTTAAATATGATTCCATGTGTTCCATGAATCCCTACTGGATTTATGAGTTCCCTTGAAACAAAATATTTCATATTGAACGCCCACACTGACAAGTCCACAGAGGAATTTTTGGAAAACCAAAAAGCCCCCATTAGCAGGCCCACTTCAAACTCCTACCTTAATACGGTATGCAGGAATATCCTATCATTTACAGTGTGCTTGCTGTACACTAAATTAAAGAAAATTATTTTTACAGAATTTTTCCTGAAAAGAAAGTAGAAATGTATCTCTGCTACCGTAGTTGTTTTTTTAAATTCATTTTTCTGTAATGTAAACATAAAATGTTTCATGTCTTGAAGTGCAGTCATGGTATCTCTCTCAAAAGTTTTCATCATTCATCCAAGTGGCTTCATTATCACCTCCCATGACATTATAGTGGTGGGGAAGTTTGAGGATTGAAATGATTCTAAAAGTTGTGCTTTCAAAGGAAAATACCCATGGCAGTGTCTCCTAAGCCAAGACAGATAGTTACCTAAGACAGGTCGTAGGTAACAAACAAGACTCAATACAGTTCAACCCTAATAGGCAAGGTTTCCATAGGCACCCATACTACTGTCACCAAGACAATACCCTGGAATCAGGCTATGAGTTTGGCCTGAGAAGAGAGTCGCTAATGGTTGGGCCTGGGACCCAGATGAGCTCATGAAGAACCACCTTCCCTGTTGGTTTACCAACACTAGGTAGGAGCACAAGGGCCAGTGCATTGTAATTTGGGTGGCAGTTAAGCGTAGATTCCTTGACACCGTAGTTCATGGAAATTGACTCTACCTACGCGGAAAAGAGGCTAAGCTGAGCAGTCCTGGCTAGAAACCTTCACATCAACAAAGGCCACTTGTGGCACAGGTATCTCTTTTAGAGGGATTCCCGGCATGTCCCAACAGGAGGAGGCCCCAGGGAAGACCCAGTGCATGGCAGAGGGACTATGTCTCTCAGCTGGCATAGGAATACCTTGGGGTTCTCCTGGCAGAACTGGAAGAAGTTTCTGTGCATGGGGAGATGTGGTAATCTCTGCTTACATTGCTGTCAACATAGTCAGGTCTTGGATAAGTGATGGATGGATGGACGGAAAGACAGACAGATGGATGGATGGATTGTATGGATAGTGGATAAAAAACAGCAGGGGAGGCTCTCAACAGGAGCAGCTACAAGAGTCATTTATCAGTGTATAAAAATGGCAGCAGCAGTAGATGAGTGTGGTACTTGGCCTATTGCTCCACAATATAATAGTTCAACCTACTCTTTATGTCCTGAAAGTCAAAAAACTGCCATGGGAAAAACAAGTTCTGCATTTCTTTTTATTCTGTAAAAAGAGAAATATTTCACTAGAATCAAAAGAGATGAATCATTTCAGAGAAATCATCAAGAGAAAGAATGTGTCTGGCAAAACAAGAACAGCATCTCACTTACTGATGGTGCATTTGTGGTGACATACTGTGTTTGTGCATATCTTTATCCCAATGACAATCTCAGTCAGTCATCAGGAGCTTTATTATCCACTCTGACATCAAATGTGCCGTTTTACTCCTTTGGGCATGCGGTAACATTATGAGCTGCTCGGGAAATCTCTTTAATTAACATTAAGGAAACTATAACAATTTTGATGGAGTTCATGATGAATACTATAACAACATCCCCTTTATGGACTGTAAAGCATAACACTTTCTATCATACAACCTCAAGTGTAAAGTTTTATAGTTCGTGTAGTTCTACTGCAAAACGCATGATGCAAATAACCTTTCAGAAACAGAGCCTGTAAATTATCTGTGGTGTTTACGGGACAATTCACCCTTCGGTGAACTTTCTCTATGATGCTGTGATTTCCAAAACTTCTATGTAGCAAATCTGGATGGATACACAAGGCTTTTCTCACTTCCTTAAACTATCCACTATCTTTCATGTTTTAAAAATTCCAATGAGAATTTGAAGGACATGAAGGTGAAACTTCATTAGCATAAAAGGTTGAGGGAGCTATTAATGTTATTCATATTGACAACAACTCTGGCCAGAGCAGGTCAACAGTTGACCAATCAGACTGTGGTGTTGCTTGAACTTGGACCAGATGGTTTTTCAAAAGGTCCGAGCTGTCAGGGATGCCCTCAATGTTCTTGAAAGGCTCAAGCACAACAATTCATTAAATTAAGATTATTCTATTAATCCTTTGCATTTGTTACTTTTGACAACTTTTGAGTTTCTGATGATTGTGGGCGGACATTTATTGAAGGCCCCCTAACATTTATCACCCAAATATTCTGCAAAACTCACAAAAAATTAACATTAATCTTTTAACAATTGATTCTAACTACCAGTATTTTTAGAGGAAGTATTACATTTATCTCCTCAACTAAAAATCAAAAACAGCAATAGACCTAAACCATCTGACAACAGTCTTTTCCAATACCTTCCTTAAAGCCTTGTCCACATGCACCTGTATGTAGAGTTGAACCAAACAGGTGCTTGTGGGTTTTTGGGTTGTGCTGACCCATGGAGGGTCTTAGACAGGAGCAGCTGCCTCTTAAGGGGACTTTGTCCCAACGGACAAATTAGGATTCACTTACACGCAAACTGTTCCAAAAAACAACAGCGCTCTGCTTATGTATGCTTTATGCTTTAGAAGGCACATCCACTTAGCTAACTGCTGCTGTTTATTTTGAATGCAGAAGCACATCTTGTGTTTTCTTTGTTTCTCTAAAAATGACAAATAGGGATTTCACATCAATTTTAATTCACAATGACTAAAGACAATGTATTTATTGTAATTTGTGAAATATGAGAAAATATACAGTGTTTACAGTAAACATGTGTCCATTAAAAAAATTTAAGAACAGTCCATGAGAACGTTTCCTTCGTCTAAATATTTAACTTTTGCTTTTGTAAGTTTACTTTTCAAATATGATCATAAAAATCCACTGTTTTTGTCATTTCACCGGTATTGCCTCATAACTAGAGTATTTAAGAACTATTAGACGCAGATTTTCTAGTAGCTTCCTTAATAATCCATCTTCTGTCAAATGATTTAGTGGAGTAAATCCACCAGAGCAGTTTATTCAAACACCATTTATCAGCGTCCTGTGCATTCGCATGACAGCTAAAAGTGATCGCTCAGGTCATGCAGGGAAAGAGCAACTGCAAGTCAGTCTATTACTTTCACAAAAAGCTTTCGCCTGCAAATAGCCAGACAGACACACACACACAAACCCTCGGACAAACCAAGGACAGTCATGCAAATACTCAGCACAAACAGCGATATCTCCTCTCTTAACATGATCACAGAGCGAAATGAGGTAATGGACGATGGCTGCTGCCTCAGCAGCTCCGGGCCCTTAAAGGAGCACTGGCAGCAACAGCAGGCAGAGGTCTGATTGTGTTTATAGCAAGAGCAACATTGTTCAAAAACGTCTCATATCCAGTGAGCTGCTGGCAAAGCAGAGAGCTAAAGCATAGCTTTGTCTCTTCTGAAACGTCCTAAGGAAATCTTTAATCTTTTCTTTTTTTTTTTTTTACACTGTGTCAAATAAGGACAGAAGAGTACTTGAGCCAATTACTATCAGGTCACTAGTCAAGCTGTAAAGCAAGTCATTTAGTCTCATTAAGGGTGCCGGGTTACCACACGGCATTGGGACACATGAAGTTTCTAAGTTTGTTTTCTGGCTCTACATACAAAACATGTGACCACTGACTATGCATTGGAAGTTAAACCAGTTGAACTTTGATCAACCAGGGCCTTGAATTTAGTATTAATCTATAGGTAGCGTCCTTTTTAGTTTAAGGAAGTGCCAACTTTTTGACAAGTGATTATGGAGGAGAAATTAATAATCACGGTTTCTGCCCGGACGGAATTACATGACACCAAGTCTTTCATTTATGGGAGTAGAACAGTGAAAGAAAAAGCCTGGAGCAAGATTCACGAGGTTTGCATCGCTTTGACATTTCACAACAAGCTTCTTCCAACTGTAGGTCCATGTGCTAGTGTCGTGTAGTGTCAGTCCAGTGTGAACACTGTCTGCTAAAAGTCTGTTTAAGAACCTGCCTTCTTAAACACGTGTGTTCTTGAATGTGCATTACATGCCCAGTGTGTATGTAACGTAACAGAGAAAATATATAACAGTTTTCAGAAAGTGTAGGACTTTGAAAACTACTTCCTCTAGATACTAAAACACCTTTCACATCAAACCATGTGAAAACCCAGGAGCCTCTGGTATCACACTCTCATTGTCTTCAATTTTCAGAGCAGAGTCCACACTGAGCTGTCTAACAACAACCACAAGACTAATGAGGGAAAATCTACCACAAGATGGTTTTTGTGAGATCTTGATGTTGCTTTGTTGTGGTGCAGAGCTGCTAAAGAGGCTTGGTGTGGTGTGCTGCCAACCAGCAGTCAGGAGTTTAAGTGGAAACAAAAGTAAAACCCTGAAAGGGCCTACATTACTCTATTTATCCACATATATATTTATATATTGCCTTTGGCACACTAAAAAATGAATTATTTATTAAATACTAGCTATTTTTATGAGCTTTGTTCCTACCAGGAAGTAAGACGACTCGATCTCCGAGGCACCGCCGTTTGGTCCTTGTGAGTCCTGTCCATTTCATAACATCATCCTAAAGCCTGCCTCAGCAGCACGTCTGCGTTTCACCCATGAAAACAACCAACATCCACACTATTGCAAAGATGGATGTACGTACAGTGCAAATAAAATGAAAGCGTTAGCTGATCACCACTAGCTTCACGGAGAAAGTGTGTGCGGGTGTTAGTCTAGGGGTGGTGCTGGCAGCGCAGACTCTTCCTGGAAGGGGCTGTTCTCTTTTGTCTACCTTACAATGTGAGGACCCGCTTGTTTTTGTGGATTGGGAGGAGATGGTGCCCAGAGAGCAGGGTTGTAGAAGAATGCTCAGAGATGCATGAATGGAGCAAAACACCAATTTGGGGTTGATTCTTATGAGGAATTAACATTATAATACACTTAAAAGCTCAAAAAAGTGGATTTTGCTTGAAGGGCCCATGAACTAAATGGTTGCTAGTTAATGATTACCATTTTTCCTGCACTATAAAGCACACCTGATGATAAGGCGCACTGTCAATGAGTGGTCTATCTTCAAACTAATCTCATAAGGCACATCCAACTATAACTCGCATTCAGGGAGAAAAAAAGGGTCAAAGATAAGTCCATCAGTGAGTCAACTTTATGTGTTTACAGTAACTCTAGAACTAGTAGCCAGATCAGAAACGTTAGAGTATCCACAATACCTGTAACTCCCAACCTTGTTTACAAAAAAGACTGATACATCTAAAACAACTGTTATTATGACTACACTAATTTCTAACTTTGTTAGTAACATGTAAGAAATTACAGTCCAACACTGCTACGTCTTAGCTGCATTTGCAGATTTACAAGAAGACCTAACCTTGTTTGCAACACGTCATATAACAGACTGATGCAGCTAAAACCAACATTACCGTGACTATGCTGACTCCTAACCTTGTTAGTAACATGTAAAAAACAACACAGTCCGTGTTAGCATATCAACAATAATATCGAACCTTGTTTGCAACTTGTAAAAAATTTGGTAGAGCACCATGTACTTCTCAAAATCGCTTCAACATTAGTAAACATAACCAGAATACATCCATTAATAAGGGGCTCCAGAAATAAGAATATCCATGCAGTAATCCATTTAAGGAAAAAAATATGAAAAGGAAAAAACATGTTAAATCGTTGTTTTGGCAGCCTTTGAAATTGCTATCAGCCCTGCCCTATAAAGTATCACAATATTTCACAGAATAGATGTTTTTTTCTACACCCTAGTTTGTTTACAAACACTAGGCAAGCAGCAGCTGAAGAAGTTGTGGGACTGAGGAGGATTTCCCTGTGTGTGTTACACAGAGGCCTAGCTGTAGTGTCGGCGGACAGTTAAGCTCGGAAAGCAATTATTTCAGTCTGCTGGCACTGAATCTGATTGCGGTACCATCCTAAGGACAGTTGGTCAAACAGGTAGTGGGGGATAAGAGGGGTCAGCCATGATGGCCCTGGTTTGCAGAGGCAGCTGGAGTCTGATGGGTCCATGAAGGAGTGAAAGAGAGAGGCAGATGTTTTATTTTGGAGTGATGACCACGAACAGAGGGAGAAGTAATCATGCTCTGTGCAGTAAAGAGAAAAAAAGCCAGTAGGAACTTCCTACCCAGGTTGTGTTTTAACCAAAGACAAGAAGGAAATGTTTCAGCTGCTGAGCCTTCTTCACTACAGACATGATATATGAGAACCAGGAGCAGTCTATATGAAGATGAGGATGCCCAAATACTTGAAAAAGAGACTTTGCTCATGTTTTTTGTTTGTTTGTGTGGGGTTTTGGACCCGGGACAATGGTTGTTTTTTGTTGGTGTTCACTTCCTGTTTAATTTTGTTGTTGGTTTGTACTTCCTGTGTTTCACATCACTGCTCTTTCAGGTCTCTCGACACTGCCCTCCTAGTGTGTGGTCTCTCCCTCCTTGTTTGGCACACCTGTTTGTACTTACCTCATCCTCTCCTCCTGGTTATAAGTCCTCGTCTCCCTTGCACTGGTTGTCGGGTGGTTTTGGTAGCTTCATGAGCTTGTGTTCAGTTTTCGTTACCCTGATTCGAATAAAGGATAGACTTTGCATTTACGAGTGCCGTCTGCATCTGTGTCCCCACGTCAACCTTGACATTTTTTGGGTTTTTGTTCATGAGTGTGTCCTACCAAATGCATTTTGCCAAAGGAAACCGGGCAGCACAGATTAAAGGCAATAGTGCTTTAAATTGAAATGAGTTTAATCATTCGGAGCAGTTCTACCAGCATGTACTTGCAAATGTTGGCGCGGAGGTAGTACTGGTAGTTAGAATCAGATGTGCCTAAGCAATCAAAAGGTATGGGCTTAATTAAAACAATTCCTCTCAAAGAAAACCTTAATGAAATAAAGAATGATGTGAAAATTGTTGACAAGAAGGTTTGGTTATTTTGATTCTTTTATTTTGACAAGTTTTACGTCAATGACAGATTGGACTATGAAATAATGCAGTCTTCACCAGACTTGAAGACGTTAAAAAACAGAATTAATTTTAAGTTTTTTTTTTTTTTTCTGTACCTATGTTCTCTATTTTTTCTCAGAAAAAGGATTCTTCTTTAGCTAAATGTCGGGTTGCAGTAGACTGTCCTGTGAAAGCATCTGGTCAAAGGTTTCCAATCCGTCAAGGAGTCCCGATATGAGAAAGGATGTCAAGGTTAGACATAGCAAGTGAGGGTTTGGGGTAATTTACCATATAGTGGTCCTGCTGAATTATCACCAACATGTGTTTATTTTGACCCATGACCATTTGTGGTCTGGTCATCTCGGTGTTACAAAAATGATTCAAAGCATATTTTGAGGCCATGGATGAAAGATGTTGCACCAACCTACACGCCTGATGGTAAGAGAACAACTGTTCCTGCTGCTGGTCGACTATGGGGTAAGATAACTGTCAAAAAAGAACATCTACCCAAAATGTCAATGCTTCTGTTGTAAAGACAATCTGTCATAGTTTTGACTCCAACTTTTGTTTGTCTTGAATACGAAAGTTAACCCGTTAATCTGCTATCATTATACATTACAGGGACACAACGAAAAAAATTAGGTTGTTGCCAGAGCTCTGTTAAAAAAAAAGAAATAAAAAAACAAACAAATACTGATAACAGTGATCCACCGTCGCTTCTCCAGTCCCTTTGTTGCCAAGCGATAATAGCTGATTGTGCATATAAACAATGCATCTTAAAATAGTCCAAAAAAAACATTGAGTGGGTAGTGCAGGGCTGGACAACCCTGGTCCTCCAGGGCCTCAACTCAGCCTGTTTTCCAGTCCTTCCTGACCAGCTTTCTCCTGATTAGCTTAGTTTGTAGATAAATGTTTCTAAATTGACAGAAAAGAAGGCAAACAGATTCTGTTTATTTTTTTAAAGAACCAGTGAAAAGATGATAGACGAGGTCATGGATGACAAGTACTTCTTCTAGACTGTATAAATTCTATCTTGTCTCAAAAGCAACTTTGTAGATCATTTTAAATAAAGATTATGCAATTATTTACTCACTTGTTACTGAACATGGTGAGTTACACAGTACAGGCTGCAGAGGTGATCTTGAACTACATCACGCAGGCTTCACAAAGACTACTAAATCTTTTATGTTTTTTTTTTTTTTTTTTTAATGCAGAACGTCCTAAAAGATTGGTGGCTGTCGCAACATCTGAGAAGTAGGTCAAGCAGTGCTCCAGTATCAGCACAAGCTGAGCCCGATCCGCGTTGTTGCACATGCAAAACAGGTTTAGTTGAACTGGGGCTCAAACGTTATAGTTAAGACTTTTAAATCCATGCAAATATTGAAGCTGGTGTTGATAACATATACGAATAATAGTAGAAATCTTTGGAGTGCAATAGCATCTCCCATCAAAGCAGTTCATATAAATATAAAAATTAAACAGATTAATATTGTTGTGTATATATATATATATTAAAACTGACATTTATTTTGAAGTAACTGGCTTTCTTAGAAAGAAACTATTTTTTATGGAATTATGGAACCCCCTTGATTGCACACATTCTTAACAAGTGACAAAGTTTGCAAAAGCTGAAAGCTTAATTTGAGCTTCACTGATATAAATAGATGATTCCGTTATAATAAGTAGTGGGAAATGACGGGGTTGGGATGTCTGTGCAGCATTTTGCACTACGTGGTTGAAAAAGTTTTCTCATTTGTAGGAATCAAAAGGTTGGAACAATGAAACAAAGCAGGAGTGATTAAATAAAAAGAGCAAAGACAGAGAAGACACATGACACATGTTATTGTGGTGTTTAAATAATTATATTCATCGCTGCTTCTGTCAGAACCTAAAAAGTCTAAGTACCCCCTCTGGTTCTTCAGTGAATAAGTCAGCTACTGAAGGCCTAATCTGCTGCTTGTTCTTGTTCTTTATGCAGATGCTGCAGGAGGCGAATCGTCACAACCAGCATTGTCTGGTATTTTTCTGAGGAGGATAACTGGAAAATTTGCTGCAACCTGCTCTGACATATTTGTGACTACATAATGGGGAAAGTGTCAAAGAATTATGAGAGGAAATCTGGGATGAAAAACTCACCACACCTGTTGTTTGTCTCTAATTTATTAGACTGTAAAAGAAACTTTTTCAAAAGGTCTTTTTCTTTTTTTTTTGGACTCTTGATTTTTTATATCCTTGAGTTTAAAATGATGTGCTCAGAATGCCGGAAGATCAATCCATCCAGCTTGGAATGTCCAAAGATGAAATGATGCTTCTGGAACACTGGAAGTTAGTAAGGTTAAAGTCCCATTAGTTGTCACGCTTGTAGGGGTGTGAAATGTGTTCATCCCCTGGGGGTGGCGGTGAACTGCAGACACACTACAGCTCGGGAATTATGCATTTGGAATGTTGAGAGTTTATATGATCCGGTTTGGAATGTCTAAAGTTGAAATAGTGGCCCAAACAACAGCATCTTCAATAATGGCTCAGTATATCAACTATATGAAGGATACAGCCTTCACCTCAGATCGATAGCAACTATAGCTCATAGGCAGAGTATTGACAGTGATCCTGCAGCCTCTGATTGTAGTTTATCTGGTTTTTGGACTCTGGGGAGGCAGTCCCAGCCAGTCGTAGACCTCCTTTTTTTCCTGCATGCCTTTTTCAGCTCCTCCAGGAAAACATGGAGGTGTTCATAGGCAAGCAGCAATATATCATCTCTCCAGTTTGTTTGAAGTCTGTTACAGGATCTCCTCCTGGTTGGAAGTGACTGCAACAGCTCACCAAAAAAGATGCTATTTTTACCTAAAAATTCTCAACATAAGTGCAAACTCCTGAAAGCTGGCTGAGCTTTATCCCCCTAAAATGCAAATGAAGTGTGCAGAAATAGTCATGATTGTTCTCTAACCTTTGGTCATTTGTGGTTTTTGAGAAGCCTTTTAGAACGCTGTGATAAACAGCATGCAGTATTTCTCAACAGCTACTGTACATTATTTGATCAGTCAAAGGAGGATGGTGCAAAATATAATTGCAAAGACTTACAATTGAACACAATGATGCCTCTGAACATGTGATTAACACAGGAAGGATTTCAAATATTTTCAAATGGTTCATGTATGTCATTGTTAAAACATAACTCTGTCTGCAGGAGCTGTGTGTGTTTTTTTTATTCTGCTTTCTCTGCACGTAAAGTCAAAGTGTCCTGACATGACAGCTCTCTTTGTTATCATAAATTAAACAGAGGCAGCTGCTGCACTGTCATAGATAACACCATCCTAAACTCAGTTTCCCCTTCACCAGCCAATCATGCTGTTCCACATCAAACACAGCACCTTTCTTCTCCAGACACCAATGTGAACAAAATAAGTAAAAAACTATAACATAAAAACAGGAAGTGGTTTGGACACAAATATCATTCTTTCTGTGACGGAGGGCAAACACCAGGCGGGCTTTAAAAGCACCAGAATAATACATGAGCTAAACCGCTCTGTGACTCTCTTCATCATCTTAATCATCGTCATGGCGTCATCACTGCTCCTTTCTGAATGAGTCTTGGATTTCTCTTTCATTCAGGCTGGTGGGGAGCTGCAGCCTTGCACCCTCCAGCTGCCATCTCTTCAGAAGCAGCGTGTTTTGTTTTTAAAAAAAAAGGTAAAATACTTAGAATCAGAGGTACGTATTGTATTTGCCGCACCATAAGGCGCACTTAAAAGTTTGAAAGCCCCACTCCGATCATCTTTTGATCCATTTTAAAAGTGTTTCCAAAGGTCTTTTAATTATGAATATGCAGTTTTTAGACTGAAGCAAAAAACTTAAGACATAGTTTCTGCAGAGCAGCAGGAGTTTGTAAGAAAAATGGCTCAGAATTGTGGGTGGGACTGTTGGAGCAGAGCAACCCCACCCCTATTTCCTGACGTCCTAGTTTAGACGCCCTCACATCTCCAATCTAACTTAAGAGGTGTGCCAAAACTATTGGAATTTTGCAATATTGGAGCGATTGGGCCTTGTAGTTATGAGCCAGATCCCAGTGCAGGCAAGGAAAACAAAGATGTAAAGAAATCTAGTCCTTTACAAGTGGAAGTATCAGAATGGAGTGAAGCCGGAAGCTTGTGGCTTGCCGTAGTAGCTCCTCCATTATCAGGAAATGGCACAAGAAGATGTTAAAATAAAGAAACATCATTTTATTGGATCTGTTTGGGCATAGGGTGCTGTGCAGCTCAGGGCCGGCCCTGCTTACAAGGCTGGACGTTAGTGTAGTCACAGTGACGTTCGTTTTAGCAGTATCAGTCTGTTATTTCTTGTGTTGCAAACAAGGTTAGGAGTAACAAGTATTGTGAATAGACTTTTCTAACATGGCTAACCATTTTAATAAACAAGTTCTAGAGTTGCTGTGAACACAGTTAATAAAGCCTGACTGACTGATGGACTCATCCTGGACTCTTTTGTCTCACTTAATGCGCCTCATGGCTTGTTTTGCTTTAATTATGAGGTCAAAAATAGACTATTCATGGACAGTGCGCCCTGCAGTAAACAGCTCAAACTGTTGACAGTATTTAAATGACAAACAATTGCTTTTTCTAATCTGTCAAATACAGATTTCTTTCAGCAGATGTTCTGAAACACTAAAAACAAAAGAAAGAATGGCATCAGAGAGTGACACAGAACTGACATTCAGAAGTGACCTCCTTGGTGTTTCAGAGTGACCCATTTCTCCCTGTAAGTGTGAGCTTGTCTCTGTAAGGAGCTGTGGACACAGCAGTGCATGAATAAAGAAGTGCATGATAAGGAAAATGTCTTTTACAGTCACTCTTATCTGAGAGCTGCCAAAAGAGCAAACTCTGGCCCACTCTCACTCCCAATTTTTTTATTTTCTTCCTGCCATTAACATTAACACCCCATTCGATTTAGGGCTAATATTTCTTGCCACTTCACATTCTTTCAGCTGAAATGATGGCTTTATTGGCCATAAAAAGCTTATCTGGGGTTTTGAGCAGGATTTACATGTCACATTTTAATGTGAAACTTCTTATCTGCTGCCCCACTGAAGAGACTTTGCTCATGGATAATTGTGCTTTCAAATAACTGTTTTTACAGTGCTTTCAGCAATGCTACAGTACATTTTGCAATGCGATCAGTTGCAATTAGACAACCTACATTTTTGTTGCAATTAAGAGTCCTGCTGGATTTTCGTGATTAGACCTTTGCTTTTCTGTAGATAAATTAGTTAAAAAAACAGCTGCTGGCTGGATAAACCCTGCATGTTTTGCTAATGTCATCATTTGCTCTGATTAATTCGTCTTCCCGCAAGAGCACGGTGGATCAGTTTGCCCTTAATCACTCTACGTTTCAGTTGCTGAACACTCCTAAAGTGCCGGTGAAGCCACTAGTGTCATGGGTAGGGTTTTTCTTTTTTAATGGGGATCGCGTGGCCGTGAAGAAAGTGCACACGCTCCCCTACAAAAAACAATTATACCGTTCGAAAGGATGACTGACGAAGAGTGTCGAGAGCCCGTTTTCGCCACACCGAGAGGAAAAAGAGGATGAGAAAAAGCATTGAGAGACACATGCCATTGCACCGCACGCTTAAGTACTCGTTCCTCTGCAGTGAATTAAGCAGGTCTGCAGGCGGCCTGCTTTTTAATGGATTTTGAGCTCATGGTTAATAGAGCTCATATACAATAGGCCCAGTGTAACTATAATTTGCCTACGGGGTGCTATTTTTCAGCCTCAGTGGGGGTCTGAACTGTGTACATTTAGAAGCTGTGTATTACATGATTTAGAATAAGTGTATTTTGCTTTTCACTCTCTCCTGCTGCATTAGGGCATGTTTCCATTCAGGCGTTAAAAGATGTGGGTATGTGCACAATAAAAACGACACTTTAAACTCACTGAGTATTTTATATAATTTAAAATGAGATGTTTTAGGCATTTATCTTCTGTGTTAAGAGAGTTCACATACATCTTCTGGTTATTTTCTGACACAATGACCATGACGATTTGATGAACTTAAGATGTGTGAGAGTTAATTGTGGATGAGGTGTCACGTTTAGCTATAGAGTTCCAAACCAGATTCCAGCTCAGACGAGGAAAACAAAGAAGTTAATGGGTCTATTTGTCTGCAAGTGGGTGCATCAGAATGGAGCGGAGCAGGGAGCTTGTGTCCCGACCATTGTAGCTTTATATCACAGCTACAAGCTATTTCCAACGGCACTTTTTCATCTGTTCCTGATTCACAATCATTACCAAAAAAAAAAAAAATACTCAGAAATGCAACTTTAAGCTTCATTTTCTTAATATATGTCCGCCATTTTATGAAAAATACAAAAGAACGTGTTAAGCTCACCATTTTCGTTGGAGTGGGTCTTTACTATATGGACATAATGATGGGGTCAATCCGTATTAGAGTTTAATTGTTTTTTTCATGATCATTTCTCTGCATGTGGCTGTGTGGGTTTTCTCCTGGCAATCAATTTTCCTCCCACACTCAGTAAAATGTGCATTTCAGATTAACTAGTGACTCTGAGCGAACTGTGGGTAGATTAACAGTGGGCGTCGGTGACATAATTGTGGTTCATTTCAGGTGGCTGCATGTGGTAACGTACTCACATGCTCATTGTCAACTGAAAAAAAATTAATAAAATGAGCAAATTACCCTTCAGTTAAAAATGATTTTAGCATTACAACTTCACTGATTGGTTAGTTCAGGGTCAGTGACCTTTAATGCCTGAAAATCCATTTGGGCCAGTTTATTAATGACCAAAATCCAGCGAGAGCCACAAAGTTCCATTTTATGTTTACATGAATTGGCTTTATTTATTTTTTGTGGCCTTTGTACATAGCTTTTGAAAAGGAAAAAATAATTGAATGATATCAAGGTTATATTTTTCTAACCTAAAACTTATGTCACTTTTGTCAGCAGCACACCTAAGTTCTTTTCAAAATAAAATACCCCCTTTGTTGAAAAGGATCGTCCTGCTGCAGCAGATGTACTTGAATGAAAAAAATGGAAAAGCCACATCAATCATGGCATTTTCTAACATTATGTATGTATGGACAGTAGATTAGGCAATTCATCATAACTTTGCACAGTTATCTGACATGTTTAATCAAAACATAACAACAAAACTTAATTAACTAAAATAAATTGACCAAAAACCTAAAACTAACCCTAATTGATTTATTACAATTTTTAGGATTTCTTTTTTTTTTTTAAGCCAAAAAGCAACATTTAAGAGATAAAAGAGCTGCATGTGGCTCCAGAGCCAAAGGGTTGCAGACCCCTGGGTCAGGTGATGTCCTTTTTTGAAAAATATGCGTGACGTATTCTTAAATTGGCTTGTTTTTTTCCTTTCTTCTTTTTTTTTTTAGATCACACAGGGCAACTACAAAAGTCAGTAGGATTAGTTTGTTTAGGGTTTTATTTCCAAATAGCTAAGAATGAAAAGCAAATGCCTTGCTCAGACACACAGCTGGAAAATGGAAGTAATGTCATTTCTACTTTGTAGCCTCAAAAATAGAGTTCTCAGCTTCTGACACATTATCCTATAGCAGAACACCTCCTGTGTGACTTGTCAAACATTTAATGCAGTGTGGATAAGCTAAAAGTGAAGGGATTGTGCGGAAATGGATGAAATATCTATAAAGGTGTGAAATGGCATGTTTTGGCCTGGACGACCACATCAACTTTCTATTGTATTCATTTGAAATCACCAATTATATTTCTGTTTATCTCATCTGAGCTGGCATCTGGCTCAAACCTGTACAGCAGGATTGCTTTAAAACTGGTCACTTTTTCTGTTGTACCTCTAATGTTAGGTTGGGATTGTGAAGGGCTGTAAGCCAGCAAGAGAGAGTGCGAACAAATAGATGATGGGAAGTAGGGACGGGCTTGCTCCGCACCAACAGTCCCACCCGCAACTCAGATGCATTTCTGATGACCTGCTGCCACTCTGCAGAAACCATGAAAACGACAGGATTTTTGATTTTGGCTAAAAACAGCATAATTATAATTAAAAGACCAGCGGGAACGCTTTTACAATAGATCAAAAGATGATCGGAGTGGAACTTTAATCAGTATTAAAGATCAACACGTGAAATAGGTTTATTTCTGTTTACATGTAAAAGCCATGTTTTCAGCATTTTTTTTTAAAACAGATGATTTCCATTAAAAATCTTTTTAATTCATAATATGCGTTATCAGTTTTATGTCCAAGTATCTTGAAATAAACTTCAAACATTTCTCCTTTTCCCTACATCTATTATGATCTGAATTTTTTGTATTCCTTTTGTCTTTGTATTCCTTTATGTTTTAGTAGAGCTAAGATTGATGCTTAACATATTTTTAGTCTCTTTTTTTTTCATTTATCACGTATAGATGTTTTATTGATGGAATTTAATAAATGGCTGTTACTTTTTTATGCCGTTTTAGTTTTACAATCTAGAAAAATCCAATTAGAATGCCACTGCAGTCTTGTTTCATTGTGGGAAACTTGGCATTATCAAGGCAGTGCACTGCAGGCCATATGCTTAAAGACCAAAAGAAAAATTCAACAATTGTCACATTACTCCCTTGTTAATGGAATCAGCACACAAACAAGATTAATTTAAATAAAGTTTGGCCTCAAAGGAGATTTATACAAATATACTCCTCATGTGTCAGAAGATTCATAACCCCCTATTGTAACAGTAAAATCTACAAGAAGCCTTCAGCTTGTATCTGTTTGCTCAGCTGCTGTACAGGACAAGTTAAAAAAAAAAAAAGATACCAGCACTAAGATGCTCGCATCAATGGTAAAAAAAAACTTGCTTAGAAGTAAAGTTTTCATCATCAAATCCTATACAGAAAGAAGTTTGAGAGTGTGCACGGATGAGTTGTACATACTGCAGTCCTCAGGTACTATATACATACTGCACGTTATCCTCCATCAACACACATGGAACTCATTAAATTATGCACCAGACTGCATGCAAGATTGATCAAACCTGCATTGCATTCAATTTTCATTTTATTTTTCTGACAGCTCCATCCTGAGGTTTGCTCTCATGTTGACGTCATGTGATGATGCTGGCAGACCAAGCTCTGTCAGAGGGCTGAGTGGATCTGGTGAAGAAGGTTTCTACTTAACAAGAACGAAAAAACACATGAACTTAGGACAGAGCCAATTCAAACTGGAGTAAAACTGTTAGAGTTGTTTAAATATGAAGAACGTTTATTTCACCAAGCTTAATAACAATTAAAAAAGCCTCCCCATCTCAAGCCACAATATAGAAATGTCATTGTGGAGAGCACACAGCTGAAATGTTCAGAAGAATCATAAATCTTCTTCATGAAAATTTCCTTTGAAACAGTTAGATCTTCTACCAATTTAGCCACATTTTCTGGTGCAAATGCTTGCTGTCAGTTTAAACCCTAATATTGTGTTCAGATGGAAATCGGCCCATGTTCAAAATGAACACAATATTAGGGTTAAAAGTAAAGGACTCATTTTATTTAAATATGAAGAAAAAATATCATATTTAAAGTGCAAAAGACAACTGCGTAAAACCTAACCCTATTTAAAAACAATGTATATTTCTACTATTTGAGCTATACATTGAAGAAATCCTGAGTCCTTTCGTCACATTTTTGTTTTAAATGAACAGACTTTTTTCATTCCTTTCATTGAGCGTGTTCTTTGCTAAAAGGTGGTAAAATTCACTCTGGCTGTGAATTCAGCTGTTCTTATTCTGGTGATGGAGTGTTTGTTTCTGGGAGAGGCAGAAGACTTGGGGTCGCTGTGATTTTCGCTTTCCCGTTGGCAGTAAGGTTTTATTTATAGTCTGTGTGAATCACCGAGGTTGGTCAGACTGTCTTTTTCATAAAGGTTTGCTTTTTTTATGTCCAGTGGAATAATAAAAAATAAACAGAATTGTCTAATTAGCAGCTAAATACCAAATTCCAGATGGACGAAACTAAGAAAATACTCAGATCAATGTTGACAATAATGACTGTGGCAGTTTTTACAAGTACTCCACTTTGATCATCTGTTGATCTGTTGAATAAAAGCAATCCCAGTGGTCTTTCAATTATGATTAGAAATCCAAAAATCTGTCTCTTTCTAGGACATTGTTTCTGCAGAGTGGTAGGAGTTCACTGAGTTGTGGGTGGCGCTGTTGACTTGGAATAAGCCTACCTCGACTTTCAAGATTTGAATCAAGAAATACTCAGAAATGCAGTTTAAATTATTAATTCTTTTATATATGTCTTCCATTGAGAAAAATGCTACAAGAACATGTTAAAAACACCTTTTTCATTGGAGTGGGTCTTTTACTCTTCTAAATAATAAATGTTTTGCAGAATGTTTGGGCGTTTCAGTGTCCTCCATTCAGTAAAAACTAGCTCTTTACACCAAAGGGCAGAATAACCAAAGAAAGGTAAGAGGAAAAACTAAAGGGATGAATCAGAATTTTGGAAACCATGACAAAGTATTGTTGCGATAAAGTAGCTGAAAAGAAAAAGTAAAAAAAAAATAACCTGCTGATGCTAGTTAAATCCATCCACTTTCTTAGCCCACTCTATCCCTTCAGAGGTCATGGGGTTGCCTCAGCCTGACCCGGCTGCTGTTGGAAAAGGGCAGGGCACACCCTGAACAGATCGCCAGTCTGTTGCAGGCCGCTGCTTAAATTGATAGAGTAATCAAAGAACAAAAAGCTGGTGTGTCAGACTAATACCAGTATACCAAAAGGAGATAACTCAAAAAGAAATCCAAAACAAAAACCTAAATTACAAAAGAAAAAAGATGTTCACCTTGCAGGGGTTGCCACAGCAAGTCAGTCTACACTGATCCACACATTCAGTTTTTTATGCCTGATGCCGTTCCTGACACAACTCTGTATTTTATCTGGGGTGGGGACCGGCACAGGGAGAGCTAGATTTGTGCCCCTTGAGGCTGCATACTGTAGTTAGGCAGTAGCGTAAAGCGTCTTGTCTAAAGACAAAAACTGGAATAAACTCATCACGCCCCCTGGGAAACAAGCCCACTTCTCGTGCGCCAGTCCTGCATGCAGCCAACTGAGCCATCCAGCCGCACAACCAAGAATCAGGGGATCAGGGGAGGAGGCAGCTCTAGCAACTCTCTGACCAACTCCTGCAGTGAGTGAGAGACAGACAGGGATCCATACACAGATAATATTTCAAATAAGTGGGGTTGGATTTGTAAAACACATCACCTTTCACGTTAAAATTGTAACCAATCTCCTCTTTTCAGTTGGATTCCCTGTGTTTGGTTTATATTTTAGCATTGTTCAGTCAAACACTTTCATGCGCTTTTGACATGATTTTCAAAGCTGCCATCAAAAACATTTTAGTTTCATAACTCAGAAGGTGAACATCAATATTTCCCCTTCAAATAAGTCCCTCCTGCTCAAGCTGAACATCAACTGCAGCAGCGAAACACTGCACTGAAGAAAACTGGGTGAATTTGCACTACCGCTGACAGTGTGAACTCAGCATTTGGCAGTGATGAAAGAGAATTGCTCTTTGAGCGCAGCTGTAGCCACTTTACCCAACTTGGAGAGCTGTATGCTTCATTTAATGATTTTCCAGACTCTGACAAATGTAGTAACTATTTTATGAGAAGCAGTATATTACTGTGCTGAGTCCAAAAGCATTTCCTGACAAATCTCTGCAGCAGTCTGCATTTTCTATGCTGTAGAGCTGTCTAAAAGCTTCTGCAAAAACTACATCTCAACATTAGCACATTATGTCAAAGTGTAAAGTGGGTATTGCAAAACAAATTCCCCTGGGAATAGAGACAATGTTTTCCTTACGGTTCCACAGTTGTGCACTCTGCTTTACACTCTAATTATGCAATCTGGACACAAGCAGCAGCTTTTACTTCTCCTACCATTCACAGATAATCTTTGCCTTCTAGAGCCAAAAAAGGAAAACATCTATGAGGACAGGAACAAGAATAATCTATGTAAAGTGCTGCTTGGGAGGAAGAGGTGAGACCGGAGCCCCGAGGATGCATTTTGTGAAGCTGCGGATCGAGCGGCTGCTAAGTGCTCTGAGCTGGTAAATATTGGGAGTTAATTCTGTCAGAAAAAAAGGCAGCTGTAAACCATGTGTGCTGCTGCTGTTAATCACAGTGTAAATGCTTATTCCAATCTCCACTTGCCATGTTCAAACTGCAGCACAAGCCACAAAACGCCCAAACTTTGAACTGAATGTGTTTATGTCTTTGCTGGCAAAAAAAAAAAAAAGACTTTTGGGGTGTTTTTTTGTGTCTTTCAGATCTTAGAAATCCCACTGTTTAATTCTGCAAAAAGTTTGACTTTGTTGAACGGAAAGGAACTCAGGGAGGTGGAATTCCATGGTGTCAGCTTTTATATTTTATATAGTTACTGTGTAGGTGGAGGTTCAAAGGTTAGCTCCTCTGTGGTTCTCAGCACAGATATCTGATATTAACAGCTTTTTAAAAGCAACAGTGACTTCATTATGCATCAGCCAATACTCCAGAAGGTCTTAATAGACAATGGGATCACCAAACGTAATTTTTCTTGCTGGCTTATTGTAATTACCTCATTATAAGGCGCACTGAAAAGCTTTGAATTATTTTTTTCAAAAAATTACAGTGAGCTTTGTATTTGGATCAATTCTGGTTGTGTTTATTGATGTCAAAGCAATTTTGAGAGGTACACGGAACTAGTTAAAATGTCAGTCTGTTATTTTACTAGTTGTAAACAAAGTTGGGTATTATTGTAAATATGCTAACATGGCTAATGTGTAGCGGTGTTATACTAAATTCTTGCACCTTTGCACCTTATTGAGTTACAGTTTAACAGTTTCTCCATTAAAGCAATCTCAATGTAAAAAGAGGAGTATAAAGTAACAAAAGCTAAATTCAAACCTTGTTTCTTCATTTAACACACAAAACACATTTACAGTTCTGCTTAGCGGCAAACTGTAAAGTATTCAGTACTCAGAATGCGCCTTTTGCTCTGTAGGACCAAAAAAAGCCTGAAGTGAAAGAGCGGCTGTTTCTGCTGAGTTTCCTTCCATAGACAAGAAGAGAATGACTAAACCAATGAAGATTCACCGTCATCTCAGTGAATAAAACATTAGATCAGGGGTTTACAAAGATAAAATGTCAGAAAAGTGAAGAAAGCTGTTGAAATGACTGCATACAAACAATGAACTCACCTTGCTGTAATGTCTTCTTACTGTTAAGAGGCATGCCAATGAGAACACAGTCAATTCAATGTAATTCAATTATACTTTATTAATCCCAAGGGAAATGCATTGTGTTTCAGCACAACCCAGTACAAGACAGACAAGGAAGTAGACACAAACAGTTCAAGATTGACTGCAGTGTTCTCACATCAGGCGCCCCTTACTTAGCGTGGGCACAGAAAGGTTACAAGAAGGGGGATGAGATCATTAGTGGCAAAAAAAAAAAAGTCATATCTCCACACAGCGTGCAATGTGTGGATACAAGAAGAAAAATACTCGATTCAAAAGCTCAGATGCACAATGTATTCAAAGACAGTATATGAGGTGTAATGGTGGGAAGGATGGTGGGGGCACCCTTGCATCAATCCAGAGTTGCCTCTAAGCGCACTCCATCAGACCATTCCATTCAGAGGAGGCGTGTCTGATCAACGCTTCTATTTACTTTGCTTTGCTTTCACATTGTGCCTTCCAATGTACCAGACAACCCCAAAACCCGCAGCACCTGTACGGATCAACCCCCTGTATTAGTGTGTGTGACTAATGCTCAATCCTTATACTTAAGTAACATTTTGGACGTATCATGAGGTTACATTTGTGAGACCAGGAATCTAAGTAAGGATCACCAGATCTCACGGTCAACTCTGTCTTCTCTTTGAAGGGGAAATTAGAACATTTGCAGGCTATTCAAGAGATAATCCCTCCAGCATGCCTTGGATCTGCCTCAAAACCTCCTCCTGATCGGACATTCTTGTGACATCTCAACAAGTTGAAGTCTTGGTGACATGGTAACCACCTGTTAGCTTACTCAGCTGACTTCTGTGATGTTTTTCAATTCTTGCACAACTAACAGCTCATGGTAGTATGGTAAAGTTTGTATGTGTGTGCATTTGTGTTTGTATTATCTCTTGTGAGCCCTAGAATCTGTAGAGGGACATTACACAACTTAATAAAGAACATTGCTGTGTCGTTTATTAAAACAAAAGAAACAAACCTGGCACAAATCCAAACAAGAACAATTTTATTGAACTAACAAAGAAAACTATTTACTTTTTCTATGGACTGTGACCATAGTTTTATTAAAAGAAAAGCTTTGAGGCGTACCATCACTGGGAGCCTGATTTAAAATACGGATTTAAGAAGCATTAGGCAGTGATTGCCACCCTGTGATGAGAAAAATGTACTTATTTTTCAACACTTTCTAACCGTATCCTAATCTGAAAAGGTATTATTTTGCAGTGCTCACTGCAGCGCTCTCAATGTGTCTACAAGAAAAAATACACTCAATCATTTACTGCTTAGAACCAGCAGGCCGTATTGTATATAACTTGTGAATGTTAAGCAATTTGTTTTTTAGTATTATTTAGAAATAATAGTTCTTTAGAAAATAGTAACATTGCAAAATGTATTTGTCTGACTGAGAAGCAGCAGAACTTTGATTTGTTCCATTTGTCAGCATGTCTTTTAGACACATGTTCAAACCAGTTGGAAATCCTTGGAGACTAGCTCATTAAACTCAACTTATTGGTCTATTTTCTGTATTATTAAAAGTAATTCATTTAGTTTATTCAGAATTGGACCAGAGTCAGTATGTTAGGTAAGTATTGTAAATATTTTGACTTTACCTTCTTTTGTCAGTTAATACATTTCAGTAAATGCAGGACTTCATGTTATAGTAATTAACTTCTCTTGATGAAAGTAATTGCTTTTTGAAATAGATCATTACCATTGGTTCTTGACAGTATAATGTGATAATTTGACTTGTGTTTTGTTTAGTCCATCATTAGTGTTAGAAGATTGTGCTTCTTTCTTGCCTAGTACTTGTTTTATATTCACTTCACTTAGTAATTATCAAAGCTGTTTCTGTATCTCTGATTGCCTAATTCTTGTTCAAAGTCATGGTTTCAGTGACTCCCTGTTGGATCTCTTTATGTTTTCACCTGTTTGGTCTTTCCAGTCATGTTTCATTCATTTTATTTAGTTTTGTCATGCTTCAGCTTTGTTTTTTGTTCATTTGTTTCAGGAAACTCATTTAATTATTAAGATTTGAGCAAATTTACAGTTTCCGTTTATATATGTTCCTAACAAACTGCTAATATTTAAAAAAAACAGACGAGATTATCAAAAAAACACTTATCATCAAAAAACTTTGGGTTTGGCAGTTCCACAAGATCACCACCAAATTCTATGTATGTATATGTGCATGTATGTATATGCATGTATGTATATGCACGTATGGCACTAATTGTATGCATATTGTTTGTTGTATGCAGGATGCTGACATATATGACATCATTTGTGACTTAATTATGACATAATTTATGGAATAATTATGACATAATTTATCATTATATATTTATCATTAAAATGTTATGAGCACACTGCATCTGGTCCGGCCTCTGCGGCGCTCCAAATCCATTTAGTTGGCATCACAATTTTTCTGTATGCCGGAGCTGGACCGTAACACTTTGTTGTGAAGTTGGGGCATTTTTCCAAAGAAAACCTATTTTTCGCTGTACTTTTCACCGTGTTGTAAACATTACGTCATTTCTGCTGACACAGGGGTTTCAAAGTGTATAGTTTTGCAAGTGCACTAGAAATTTCCCAGAAGTTTTTACGAAAAACCAATGTACATTGATGCTCGCTAAGTCAGCAAATATAGACAACAATGCATTGCTTTTGAACAATTTGTTATTTGAGGAAATATGTTTACATTATTGTTTTTTAAGTGGTAAAAAAGATAAGTGTTTATCTTCAGAACACAGTGGATCCATAGTCTTTGTGACAAGTTCATATTTTGTAGGTTTTTTTTAACTGCGGCAAATGGTGATTTGAGAAAAAAAAAGGTAGTGAGCATGTGACTAAATTTAGACCTCAGGCACTATATTGTCCCACCCTATAGTCTTTTGGTGGTTTGTTAGGGAAAAGTGAGGGAATTCGGACATAACTTAAGCTTTTTTTTGTTTGCACCAGGCTAGCTTGTTCAGCTAATTTTGCTTAAATTAGCGCAACTTAAACACGTTAGCCTTGCTTTAGAATTCCCATAGCAAACCTGATTCTGCATGGAGTTTGAGCCTCAGTAGCAGACACCATGTTAGATAAATATGGCAATTTGATTGGATAGAATCTAGACCAATCAGCGGGCTGTCTGGTGGCGCAACTATCACACGAAACAGAAACTTGAACGCAAAATCTAAGAGAGAACAAAAGTGAGATGAGACACAATGAAAAACATTGTCTTGCAAACGCTGAAATATTTTTTGAAAGCAAAAAGAAATGTTTTTGAAAGCAAATAAGAAATGTTTTCATTTACAAATTATGAAGTTTTATTCCTAAAACTTTACATTTTGTTTGCATTTTGGAAAATTTTGATCTCAAAACTGAATTTTGCTTGCAATATGGTGGCACAAAAACCACTCCATAGTTTAATAATTTTTTTGTCATGGAGATCGTTTATTATTAGAGTAATAAAATACCTTGTGCTTTTTTTCTTTAATTCTCTAAGAAATGCACCTTACAATTGTCCCCACAGTGTTACTCTATGACCAATATGCCACGAGAAAACACAACAAGAACAACAAAAAAACGATTTCATTCAAACAGCATGCCTTCCCCTTTTCTTTGCCTAAAGTGAACACTATGCCTCCCTGCAGTTGAGGTGCAAGAAAAAAAGTTAATTCACTTTCAGAGACCTGCATGACATGAAAAAACCACGAGTTGCGGCATATGCAGTACTACTGAGCATTTAAATACACTTAGACTGAGGTGAAATGACCTACATGCAGTGGAGAGGAAAAGCAAGAGGGAGAGCAGTGAGCACACTAGAAGTCTGTTGTGCTGTGGGTTTGTGCAGGGGAGGGCCTGAGCTGTGAATGCAGTGGAATGACAGGCGGGGATTAAAGGGAGGTGGTGCCATTGAAAAGCTAGCTGATCCAGGGAACTGAAATGACATTTGAACACAGCTTGCTTACAAGAGCAGCCAGAGCGGCTGCAGTCCTGCTCAGTCCCCCATGATCTCCCCCCTCCATGAGAACCTGTGGAGGTCTGAACTGCTACATTAGCTGCTACTGCAGAGACAAATGACACTTAAACAGAATAGATTGGTCATGGTTCGGCTACCAAAAGGAGAGTTTTGCTATGCAACTAGAGATCAATGCATTTTTGATTTAGTGAGTTGTTCCCTTAGATTATTTTCACTTCAGGTTCATGTTAATAACCAATCCCAGCTGTTTTCATGTGTTTATTGTCCTCAGACTATATAAGAGAATCCTTACTTTCATTTGGTCATTGTCAGATCATTGCTTTGTCACCTTTTTGTTGATCAATTGTTTTTTTCATGTTTAAATCTAAAATGTCTAAGTTTAAAGTCTGATCTGCTTGTTGAGTCCTAGTTCCTGACGCTTAAACAGATTTCCTCATTTCCATCTAGATGCCCCATGATTATCAGTTTTTCCTTTTTTATCAACACCTGGTATCTTGTCTTTTGACATTGTTGCAGTTATTTAGCTTTTAGCCTTTAATAATCTTTTTAATTATATGTAATAGCTTCCTGTTGATTTTGTTTGCACTCTGCTGAAAATAAATGACTATATTTTGCTTTTCTGAGGTAACATTTGCTCTGTGAGCCAGAGCTTTTCACCTGTTTGCAGTGATGTCTTCAAGGGTTCTTTTGTGTTTTTTAATCTTGTACGTCTGTCTTCCAGATTGTAGTAGGAACTCAAAAAAGATCTAAATCAGTCAGAACCGTTTTTGCTTTTTCTGTTTTTATAGAGGTTTTGGGTTTTTTTTCTCTTAGCATTGTGATTGTGATATCCAAGTCTTGCAGAAAATTGATACGTTTCAAACACTGTTCCTACATATTGGTTAACCCTCCAATAAAGTATGCAATTGCGTATAGTTACTCATGTTGTTTGAAGCTGTGCTTACTTGAACATGGGGTTAGCAGTCCATCGGGTTAGTCCATTACTGAGTGAAAATCCCAAAGCAGCATGTGTTCTGTTATCTCTGGAGGCAGAGGTGGCACTGCTACAGGTTTCTTTGCACAGGATCAGGCAGCTTTGTCCACTGGCTGATTAGGAACACAAATACCTATTACCTCCTGTTGTGCGGTGCTGGAAATTTGTTTGAGGACTTTGACCTCAGAGCTCTCCAAACACCTGGATTCACATAGACTCCTAAAGCTATGTTCACACCGTACTCGGCAGCATGCGCAAAGGATGCCACTTTCAATGAAAAGTCTTTGAAATGTAAACGGCGTTTTGGGCTTCCGTGTTCAAAACCCTCACATTCACGTGTAGCTACACAAGTTTCTACGACCAATTTTGGGCTCTATGTAGCAAAACCCTTGGCATGCTCTTTAACGTTTTTTTATTTGATCAATTTACGACTACCTGGACGTTGGAGAGGATACATTCAGGATGGAACGACACCAAACACACTAACTCCTGCCGCACAGAACATTAAACAAGTACTGCATGTGGGGATAAAAAAAGCACTTCCAATGATCCATTGATTCCCATTGGTTTGGCGAAGAGGGGATTTATTGACTGGCACAGTAAATTCAAGGCTTACTCACTGTCAACACAACCCGAAAGGCAGTCTACTGGAAAATGTAGTGCTGCGGTGCCAGGTCGCTCCATATAATTCCCCTGCAGGGCTGCTGTCTGTGATGAGCCTTGCTCCGAGTGGCTGTGTAGCTGCTGAAAGGTCTGTCACTACAAATATACCCTGGAGCAGGGCAGCTAGATCTGATCTAAATAAGATCCAATCCAGCTACTACATCCCCCACCATAAACCTGCTTATCAGGATTACCAATTTGGTTAGTTTGTCACATGTAGCACAGCTTGAAACAGGGAAAGCTGCAGATGCCACAGTAGTAACTCAACTATCTTACTTTTGTTATTCATTTTTTTGTAACACTGCCTGCTACAGTTTTTAGGACAAAAATATTGTTTAGGAAAGGAACAGTAAAGAGTTAAGTCTTTTAAAAGTCTTGTCATGATATAGTCTGAATGTTTATGTAATTAATTTGTTTGGACATGTTTGGGCATGAACAGGATGGTAAGATGTTTTTCATCTGTCAGCCAACAAATTACCTGGTTATATCAGCGAGGAGAAGCAGAGGAACTCCCACTGGCTGGAGTCTTGTTTGAATTTTGATTAACCGTTGTGAATTCTCACAAAGAAACGTCTGTGCTTTTATCTCAAATCGTTTACAAAATGTGCATAGATGGCAAACGGAGTAAAAAAAGAATTTTAAGAGTTTGCATACAAGAAAAATTCCAAAATTAATGCGTCTTCAACTATGAATTATAAACCAGAAATTGACAGTATCATCTAGTTTTTTAAAACTGAATTAAATATATACACTCACCAACCACTTAGGAACACCTTTGGTACCGGGTTGGACCCCTTTTTGCCTTCAGAACTGCCTTAAAACTTGGTGGCATAGATTCAACAATCTACATCCATGATGCCAACCTCCTGTTCCACCACATTCCAAAGATGTTCTATTGGATTGAGATCTGGTGACTGTGGAGGTCATTTATGGCCAGTGAACTCATTGTCAAGAAACCAGTCTGAGAAGATTCCTACTTTAAGACATGGCACCTTATCCTGCTGGAAGTAGCCATCAGAAGATGGTCACTGTGGTCTTAAAGGGATGGACATGGTCAGCAACAATACTCAGGTAGGCTGTGGTGTTGTAAATTGGTACTACTGCAGAGAAAATATCCCCCAAACCATTACACCACCAACAGCAGCAAGAACCATTGATACAAGGCAGGATGCATCCATGCTTTCATGTAGTTGACATCAAATTCTGACCCTACCATCTGAATGTCGCAGCAGAAATGGAGACTCATCAGACCAGACAATGTTTTTCCAATCTTCTATTGTTTAATTTTGGTGATCCTGTGTGAATTGTAGCTTCAGTTTCCTGTTCTTAACATCAGTTGTAACCAGTGTTTTTTTGAGTTACTGTTCCCTTTCTATCAACTGGAACCAGTCTGGCTGTTCTCCTCTGACATTTAGTCATTCAGGTCATTCCCTCCCACAGAACTGCCACTCAGTTCTCAGTTCAGTGGGTTAATTGGTCACTCTAAATTGTCCCTAGGTGTGGATGTGAGTGTGCATGAGTGTGTGATTGTGGCCCCTGCAACAGACTGACGACCTGTTCAGGGGTATCCCCTGTCTTTGTCCATGAGTGCCCAGGTTAGGCTCTGGCAGCCCCGTGACCCCGAAAGGGACAAAACGGTTTCGAAAATGAATGAATGAATGAAGAACTGCCGCTTACTAGATATTTTCTCTTTTTTGGATCATTCTCTGTAAATCCTAAAGATGGTTGTGGGTGAAAATCCCAGTAGATGAGCAGTTTTTGAAATATTCAGACCAGCCTGTCTGGCACCAACAACCATGCCACGTTCAAAGTCACTTCAATCACCTTTCTTCCCCATTCTGATGCTTGAACTGCACCAGATCGTCTTGACCACGTCTACATACCTAAATGCATTGATTTGCTGCCATGTGATTGGCTAATTAGAAATTTGCATTGACGAGCAGTAGCACCGGGGTGCCTAATTGAGTGGCCGGTGAGTGTTTGTGGTAAGAATCAAGGACTTAAGACCAGGAAAGCAGAGCTTTCAGCATCTCACAAAAAAACTACATGTTCCAAAATCAAAACATGATTTTAACAAAAGAACTTTGCAACTCAGATATAACAAGATTGTTAAGCTGGCTTCTTTACCGTGAAGGTTTGTTTTTGTTTAAGCATGGAAATATGCCCATGCATTGACTGGAGCTGAATCTCATCCATTTGCACTCTGCTGTCTCCAGTGTGTCATGTTTGCATGCAGACTTACATAACCTCATAATCTCAGGCTGTGATTCACGAGTCTTTGCCCACTGCACCTCTCTCTTAACTGCTTTCATGTGAATTGTTGTTGACATTCAAAAGAAGCTTTTTTTTCTTCTTTCTTTTAATTTTTTAAGATGATGGATTACAGAAGTTGGATGTAAACAGGATGCACACCTGTTTTCTAGGGCGAGAATGGAAATGGAAATGAATCTTATCGCATTATGCTGTCTCCAGTGCTTGTTTCTCGCTCACACACTTGGAAAATCAATCAGTGATGATTCCCCCACCCATCCTCTCCACCCCTGTGCCGATAGATCTATTATTAACGAGAGCCCTTAGCTGTACGCTAAATTTATTTCATAAACTTCCCTTGCAAAACTCAAGAGAAGGATCAATAAGGTTGCAGCGGCCGTGGTGAGACTCTAATTTAGCTCTTTGAAAATGCATAATATGGGGGGGCTGACCCTGAGAGCAAATGTTCCTCCTGACTCAACACAGACTTCCAGTGAGAAGGCAATAAAGAGGTTTAACTCAAGGAGGTTTAGGGTAAACGTGTTTGCTCATGACTCTAGAGTGTAATCTTGTATAAAACAGGGTAACTGTGTGTTTGCCTTAATTGGGTTTAAATAGGCCCAACCTCAACACCTCTTGAGTGTGTTGCATGCACCTCTGACAGCACTTAAGCTCTGTTGACATCGCCTTCGGCAACGTGCATTCAAGCGATCACTTACAAAGAAAAGTCTATGTAAATGCACATGTATGCACGCTTCAGGCTTCTGTGTTAAAAACTCTGGCGTTCATGCATAGCTATGCACATGCGGCCATTGAATGCTCATTGAAAGTTAAACCAGGTTGAACTTTGACCAGGCAGGGCCTCTGATTTCATGGAAGTACCAATCATTTGAAAATTGATCATGGAGGAGAAATGAATATTTGCTGTTTGTGCCTGGCTAGAATTATGGCACCAAGTCCTTCATATATTGGAAGAGAGTTGTGAATGGAAAAGTGTGGAGCAAGATTTTCACCGCTTTGACATGGTGCTGGAGAATATTGCA
>BSAI01000189.1:5819466-5953121 GCA_036245035.1 Adrianichthys oophorus | reverse complement strand
TTTTTTTTGTTTCCCACTGCCCAATACAATATATGAAAAACTTGGAGTCATAGAATTCTGGCTGGGCACAAACCCAATTTAAAAAAAAAGAGTTTTGTACGTAGAGCACAAAACTGGTGGTAGAAACTTGCATAGAGACACAAGAACGTGAGAGTTTTGAATGAGGAAGCCTGAAACACGCATACATGCATGTGAACTGAAACTGGTCGCTTGAACATGCGTTGCGTAGAGTGGTGTGAAGGTAGCTTAACAGCGGAGATGTCCCCATTGACAACTAAATAACACACGCTCTTTTGCCCACCATAACTCTTCAACCATTTACGCCAGTGTTTCCCAACCTTTTTGTGGTCGCGGACCTGTCAGTCCCTGAGGATTTCACCGTGCACCGGCAGGGGTTGCCGAGAATTGGGGGGGGGGGCAATGACAATATAACAGGATACTTGAATGCAACACATCTTTAACATCAATAATAACACCATATAATAAAAGCAGTGGACCATCAAACTCTGGTAACATCCTCTGCCAATTAATGGTATGAAAGCAGACTCAGTGTGTGGGAATCACCTGTTGTGACAAATCCATATTTAAAGTAGGACTCGGTAGGATTCAGTTGGTAGCCTACTCATTTTTTATTTTTATTGTATTATTTTTTATTTGTGTCCCTGCTCCTATCCCTTATCCAGTTTGCAAAGAAACGTTTCTCAAACAACCTTTTCATGTGTTGCACTCTGCGGACTACTTTTAGCGTTCAAGTGACTGAAATGTAACAGAGAGGATCCTGACGTCTTCAAAACCAAAAGATATTTCAGAATAAAAGCTTGTTCAGATGTAGTCATTTTGCTCCCCTGACCAAACTTTACAACTCAAGTGCCCTAAGTTGTAGCTGAGAGGATCCGGCTATGTTTCAAAATAAAAGATTTTTCAAAATAAAAGATTGTTGAGACTCAAAAGAAAAAAATTGATAAAACAAATTGTTTTTTTCACAGTTCAGTACCGTTTGATCCATAGGCCGGAACTGGTTTGCAGTGGTGGTTGAGGACCCCTGATTTACGCGA
The DNA here is from genome assembly GCA_036245035.1 of Adrianichthys oophorus. Classification (NCBI taxonomy): domain Eukaryota; kingdom Metazoa; phylum Chordata; class Actinopteri; order Beloniformes; family Adrianichthyidae; genus Adrianichthys; species Adrianichthys oophorus. The sequence continues at coordinate 5,952,066 of BSAI01000189.1, read as the reverse complement.
TCAATATGAATCAGCATATTTTCATGCAGAGAAAAGCAGCATTTGCCTGATTACCCAAAGTCGCTTTTCTTTGCAACAGAATTAGCTGATGTATGTTGACAGCGTAAGCGCCCATCTAATGTAAAGTCTGGCAAATAAGTGCAAGGCTGCTTTTCTTTGATTCCGAACCTGCTGGAATTAGGTTTTTTCCATGAACGGTTGAAGAGTTAGAGTAGTCCAAGTATTAAGGGATAAACCAGCTTTAGTAATGTCAGATAAAACAGTGCAGCATAACTAAACCTCAATGTTCTTGTTTAATCTTAGAATAAGCAGGGTTGGGCTTGAATAGTCCTTGGAGAAGAGCCTACCTGGGCCCACCCATTTCATTTGCCAGTCCCAAGCCTTGGTAAATGTATGGTACTGAGCCAGATGACACATTAGTTAAAAAAATTGAGGGAATTTGCTGTGGCAACCCCTGAAGGAGAAGCTAAACAGAAAAAACAAACATTTGAGTATCTCAACTTAACATCTTTTATACTAGTAAAAAAATATTCGGATTCCGTGTGAAAAACAGACTAATGTTTTCTCTTTTGTGACTGACAAAATGTTGTGAAGGAAGAAAACTCCTGCTGGGGGAGCGTCCTGAAAAGATGGCAAGCAGCTGTTTGCCACAGCTTGATCTGTCAGTTATTCTATCCAGCTTCCACTTTTCAACTGCTTACAAAATAATCCTATTCTTTAAAGTCAAAATGCTCCTTTGAAATGTCTTCCTTTGTCATAGTTTTCAGTGCTTATTAACAGGGCTGGTCGATATAGAATTTGTTATATCACTATATAGTTTTTTCATATCTGGCGATAACAATATACAGTGGATGCGGAAAGTATTCAGACCCCCTTAAATTTTTCACCCTTTATTGCAGCCATTTGCTAAAATCATTTAAGTTAATTTTTTCCTCATTAATGTACACACAGCACCCCAAATTGACAAAAAACATAGGATTTTTGACGTTTTTGCAGATTTATTAAAAAAGAAAAACTGACATATCACATGGTCCTAAGTATTCAGACCCTTTGCTGTGACACTCATAGTTAACTCTGGTGCTGTCCATTTCTCCTGACCATCCTTGAGATGGTTCTACACCTTCATTTGAGTCCAGCTGTGTTTGATTTTACTGTTTGGACATGATTGGGAAAGCCACACACATGTCTATATAAGGCCTTACAGCTCACAGTGCATGATCAAAGCAAATGAGAATGAGGTCAAAGGAACTGCCTGAAGAGCTCAGAGACAGAATTGTGGCAAGGCACCGATCGGGCCAAGGTTACAAAAAAATATCTGCTGCACTTAAGATTCCTAAGAGCACAGTGGCCTCCATAATCCTTAAATGGAAGATGTTCAGGACGACCAGAACCCTTCCTGGAGTTGGCCGTCCGGCCAAACTGAGCTATCAGGGGAGAAGAGCCTTGGTGAGAGAAGAAGCCAAAGATCACTGTGGCTGAGCTCCAGAGATGCAGTCAGGAGATGGGAGAAAGTTGTAGAAAGTCAACCATCACTGCAGCCCTCCACCAGTCGGGGCTTTATGGCAGAGTGGCCCGACGGAAGCCTCTCCTCAGTGCAGGACACATGAAAGCCTGAACGGAGTTTGCTAAAAAAAAAAACACATGAAGTACTCCAAGATGGTGAGAAATAAGATTCTCTGATCTGATGAGACTAAGATAGAACTTTTTGGACTTAATTCTAAGCGGTATGTGTGGAGAAAAGCAGGCACAACTCATCATCTGTCCAATACAGTCCCAACAGTGAAGCATGGTGGAGGCAGCATCATGCTGTGGGGGTGTTTTACAGCTGCAGGGACAGGACGACTGGTTGCAATAGAGGGAAAGATTAATGTGGCCAAGTACAGGGATACCCTGGACAAAAACCTTCTTCAGAGTGCTCAGGACCTCAGACTGGGCAGAAGGTTCACCTTCCAGCAAGACAATGACCCTAAGCACACAGCTGAAATAACCAAGGGGTGGCTTCACAACAATTCTGTGACTGTTCTTGAATGGTCCAGCCAGAGCCCTGACTTAAACCCAATTTAGCATCTCTGGAGAGACCTGAAAATAGCTGTCCACCAACATTTACCATCCAAAACACACATTTTTACCAGCCAAATGATAACAGAGCTCCATGCACCTCTAAAAATTGCTTCAACATCAGTGAGCACAACCAGAATTAATTACAGATTTTTTTTTTTTAATAAAGGCTTTTAAGTGCGTCATATAACGCTGAAACTACGGTGAAAAAACAGAGAACTTAGAGAGTCACACCACACACCTGTAAGAGGAGATGGTATGATACACGGGTGAGCGTGTGTGTTTATGCAGATCTGTGAGTGGGCATAATACGAGACAGTCCAAGTGCATGTAAACGAAGCCCATTCAAGCTACGCAGATCATTTTGATAATCTAAGGAATAAAAGAAATCAAGAGGAAAGCCGACCGCCGCTCGGCACAAACGGAGCAAATTTAAAATGTAATGCTTGATGACAAGGTTAGGGCAAAAACTGTGCCCTGAAACCTCTCTGCAAAATATAAATTCCACACACATTCCAGCACAATACTACCCTCCAAGGAAAATCTCAGCTCTGAACCAAAAGAAACACAGAAACTGAACAAGTGCCTGCAGTCTTACTATTTTTGAGTCTGGCAACTCCAGCTGCCTCTTAACAGATTTTTTGCCTCTAAAACTTTTAGATTAAAATGGGCTGTAAGAACTAGAAATCCCAATTTTATGTTATATTTATTTTAGATACAAATGGTGGATCTTAATCAATCATTAAGAACTGTAAATCACATTTTATATTTTCAGCTTTGAACACACTGAAATGATTTTGTGTCACAATAAGCTTTAGGGGGAAAAAAGTGTGAGGAAGTGAGTGGGTTTAATGATATGAATCCACTCATACAAAGTGACCGAAACCCAGGTTTGCCTTCTGCCCACAAGGCTGACAGTAATTACAATGTGTCATTCACATGTGCCCTGCACTGAAATGTGGAACAGGGCAAGCTTTGGCCCAAGTCAATCCTGGGAAACTGAAACTTGGGACAAACAGCGAAGACTATTCTGAGGTACGTACAAAAAGAAAAAAAAAAAGGGGGGGGGGGGGGGCACCCAAGGGGGGCACCCAAAAACAAAAAAGGACACGTGTTATTGCGTTTCTGAGGCCAACGTTTCTCTATATTTCTGTAGTTTTGAAAGGAAACATTAGCTAAAAGCCCAAATTTGAATTTAGCTTGTCTGAGAATGACTTTTTTCAGTTGTTCTATCCTGTCCCCCTGAAATGACCTCTTTGGCCCCTTTGTTTGCTTACAATTCTTTTGGAGGATGTCATGACCCCCTGATGTCATAAAATCTTTGTCTGTGAGAAACCATGCACCTTAAAAGAGGGCATTACATCAGCACACAGTTGGTTTGTCGTCTCATCGTTGACCGATTGATAGTTGTGTCCACTGTGCTGCTTAAACTTTAGTCACAACGCCCTCTATGGGTAGCTTAGGGCAATCTGTGGACAAAAATGGGCAAACCTTTACCAGGCGCGAAGGAGGCGTTCACTAAACATCAAGGTCATAGATCACTCTTTGAGTTTATAAAGCAAATACGTTCGTACACATGTCTATTCTATGGTTATACTGCAGGGCACAGGTCGTAATAAACACTTATAAAACACTTAAAGGTAGGTGAGACACATATGTCGTACAGATTTTTCACTGTGTTGGCCTAACCAAATTCTGCACACTGCACAAAGGGCTGTTAGTGCACTTCACGTGATAGTGTGCACCCCTTGCATGAAGTCTGACTGTTAGAAATTAGGAAATTAGGCAATCAGACCATAGTTTGTGTGGACGTCCTACGGGCACTTATGTATCACCTGCACACCCTGTGCATACAGCATTTGTGCAGCATTCATGCACTGTCGGTAAGGGGCCAGTATGATCACATTACTGACGATTGTGAGGTATGAGGGTACCATCCGACAGCGCCACCCATAAGTGTGTGCAACTTACATTATTCTTAAAAATAAAAACAACAAACAAGAGATAAGTGAAGAGGCTGGATTTAGGAGGTGAGGAGAAAAACTCTGAAAACAATACATTTTCTTCAACAATCAACTGCAACCACGACTTTCAGAAAGATCTGATTTGTGGACAACCTGACCTTAAAATATTCAGTGATAATGATAACGACCTACAAAATGACATAGACCCTGATCAATTATTTTGTACAGTTAATTTGGACTGCAATTATTACAGCATAGATGACTTTAAAAACTCTGTTAATCCAGAAGGAAGACTATCAATCTTTCACTCTAACAGCAAAAGCATGTAGACAAACTTTGGAGATATCAAGCACTATCTACAGAATCTGGGACATTCCTTCAACATCATAACCATTTCTGAAACTTGGTTTAACTGCAACAAATTATTGAAAACCAATATGGTTTTAGAAAACACAGATCAACCTCAACGGCTATCTTTGATGCTGTTAAGGAAATCACAAATGTTCTGGACAAAGAAAATTTGCTGCTGGAATTTTCATTGACTTAAAAAAAAGCATTTGACACTTTGAATCATGACATCCTACTTGATAAACTGGAAGGGTATGGGATAAGAAGACTAGCACTAAGTTGGGTCAAAAGCTATTTAACGGTAAGAAAACAATGGCGACCAGTCCAGGGGTATCCCCTGCCTTCGCCCATGAGTAGCCGGGTTAGGCTCCGGCAACCCTGTGAGCCCGAAAGGGAAAAAGTGGTTTGGAAAATGAATGAATGAAAACAATTTGTCCAGATGAATGAATTTACATCAGAGACCAAGGAGATAAGTTGTGGTGTCCCACAAGGATCAATTCTGGGCCCGCTGCTTCTCAATATTTACAAAAACGATATATTCAGTGTTTCATAACTTTTAAAACTCATTTTATTTGCTGACGACACAGATTTTACTCTACAATCAAAGGGAACTTATCCATGTGGAGAACACAGAGTTAAACATAATAAAATCATGGATGGATTACGACAAACTGTCTTTGAATCTTGACAAAACCAAAGTGATGTTTTTGGTAATTACATTGCAAATACAGAGCTCTCTATTAAAATAAATAATGCTTTGATCAAACGTGCCACAGAAATCAAATTCTTGGGGACTATCATTGATAACAATTTATGTTGGGAGCTACACAACAGACACATACAAACTAAAGTTTTAAAAAGTATTTTATTCATAAAAACATCTAAATATACTTTATGTATTGTACAGCTCCTTAATATTACCATAGTTCACCTACTGTATAGAAATCTGGGATGATAAAAATAAAAGTTCACTACATCCTCTCGAGTCATCAGAATTGTACAAAAAGCTGACTATCTTGATCACACAAACAATTTATTTTATCAATCCAGACTTTTAAAACTGTATGACTTTGTTGATTTTTACAAATTACAAATTTTACAAATTCTATACAGAGCAGGTGGGAAAACATTACCACTGAATATCCAGAAACAGTTCTTAGAAAATGAAGGAGGCTACAAACTGAGGGGAGGCAGGAACTTGGATCAAATTGATATGAACCACACAGAAACGTTTGTGTGTGCCTGTGTGCGGACTTGAATGTTGTAAAATAATCAAAGCTCTTTTAATTACAACCAGTTACACAGTGTAATGTGTCTGTAATGATTACTGAAATGTTTTTATTACAATCAATAAGCTACTTGATCTGAAATATGTAGCATTGATTACTGGATTAATGTAATAGTGTGTTCTTATTGTAATTCATGATTAATGCATATTTGTTATTTTAAGTGAATCATTAATGTTTACTAAAAAAAAAAGTAAAAAGTCTTTCAGATGGAATCCGTTTGCACTTGTTACTTAAGAACTTGATTTGCAATGTGAAAGGATGATTTCTGGACGTCATTGTCTCTGTAAAAAGTTTTATAAATCTATGATTTTTTTGTCTAGCATTGTCCACTTTATGCTTGAAATAAACCAGATCAATAAATAAAAAAAATACATTACAATACATTTACCACAGGCATGACTATGGTTTAAGGGAACTGCGAGAAACATCTGATCCTCTCTACAACCCAAAAGCCCACAGCATCCATACGTGTCAACCCGCTGTGTCAATACATGTGACTTTTTTTTATTTTGGTAATTGATTTGGTAGTCACTTTGACTTCTAGGAGTTATCAAAAGGCTCTTGTCTGTCATGGTTTTGTTTGTTCACACAGTCTCCTGTAGGACAGATGAGTGAACAAAGCTCGGTCTGACGCTAGGTTTACTTTGCAATAGAACCAGCGGCTGTCTTTAACAACTGTGACTTTTTGTTTTCCTAACGTTTTACCTAAGCGTGTTTATTTCTAAGAGCATTTAAACCAGCTCTCTAACCCCTGTATTTCAAAATTGAGATCGGCTCTTGGAGAAAGAGGTAAAATAACTCGAGCAACAAAAGAAAAAACGTGTCCAATTCACAGCTTTTTGGGGAAACTGGTAGAATCTTCTATGCTGGTGTAATTTTTAATAAAATACCACAACAGCATTTTTTTTCTCATGGTTTCCTTTGAAATCTTCTTGTGCAGTGGACCAACTGTTCTTGCGTAAAAATTGCTTCCATCGGTCACATGATAATAAGATAATGTGTAAAAACAGCTGAACAAATTAATTGCTCAAGTCTGTTTAAAAATCTCCCCCCTCCATATTTGAGTTTCTGTGCACTGAGAAGATGCTAGTTTTCACCTTTAAACAAAAAAACATTGAAGATACAAAAACCGTGTGTCCGATTTTTGGCTTTTTTGTTTTATTTTGTTTGTTAGGAGATCTGGCCTTAAACATTTGACCGGGCCACAGAGGTGGAGACATGAGAGGATATTTTTAACAAAACTAAAGAAAAAAAAAATAGGTATTTATGGTTAACAGATCTGCCCAGCGTACTTTCTGTGTCACAAATAAGCTCTTTTTCAAACTGTAGAAAGTACTCTGAGATGCAACTTCAATCTTAATTTTCTTAATTAATGTCCCCTTTTTTTAGATAAGTGTTACATGAACATGTTAAAAGCACCAAAAACACAATTTTCATCGGAGTGGGTCTTAAAAACACCATGATTTGGCATTTTTTAAAATTTCCCCAACAAACTATGAAATAAGCTCAACATGAGAGCATGATAGTAACTGAAATATCAAGGCTTCAAGTCTGCAGGGTAGGCCTGGAAGAGGCTGCTGCTGTTGTTTGATCCGCTGCACACTCACTTGTTTTCTTAGTAAAAGCTGTAGAGAAGCCTCCGGGTTTCACAGAGAAAGAGAAGTCTGCTGGAGAATGCCAGTCGTTTTCTCTGCCTCTATTTTCTCCCTCCTTCCCAGTCAGTTTGCATCCTACCCATCCTCCTTCTCAGTCTCTCATCTTGTACAAATTGTGAGAACTCCTCAAGGCACACCAGAATGAGAAAGTTTGTATTACCGAAGCAGCATGCGTAAAAGCATTTGCTCAACAGAGTAATGCCTGCCTCAGCTTACACTCGGATAAAAGTCATATGTTTGTCTCGTTTCTTGTTTAACAGGTACCCAGGTGTTTCTTCTTAAGGGAAGGGGGGGAAGAAAAACGAAGCGAAAGAAAGTGAGTAAAAAAAATGTCTCTGTTATCTCTGTGGACAGTCACTTGTTTGGTGCTGGAGTGGATCTCAAGAGAGAGATCAGCGAGCAGAGCCTGAAGCAGAACAGCCCAGAACCGTCTGACAGGTTTCCAACTGGGTATCAACAAATGGAAGCATCACCAGAAACAGGCAGCTACTCAGCGGCTATGTCCAAATTCCCTCCCTCCTTTCTAACTTCCAAAAAAACCTATTTAGTGCAGGACTAGTGCCCTGGATTTTAAAAGCAAGTCAGACACAATGTCCAATTATTTTTTTTTTTATTTTTTTTTTTCAGAATAAACATGACGTCACCAACATGTGAAAACCTAATAAATATGAGAATTTTACAAAGACAATTTAAAGTTGGATGATTTATTTATTTTTTTCACATGAAAAATAATTCAAATGCAATGCATTGTGGTCTATATTTGCCAATCTAGTGAGACTTCTGGTAAATTTGTAGGACACTAGATTTTGGAGTTGTGGATTTGGACAGCACTACAAAATGGCAAACACATTATATAGTGCACTATATGTAGGGAGAAATAAAGGAACTCAGACACAACTACTGTGCTGGAGTGTGCTGGATGATCACTGTGATGCTACATTTACACAGCAAATATGATGATGTTCTTTCTGATTGTAATTACTTAAAGATAGTTGTTGAGATATTTTGTATTAAGCCATGTTTGTTAAAGGTGACATTTGTTGAATTTAAAAAAATAAAGAAAAAAAAAACGTTTTTTTCAAAGGAAGCAAATAATTTCTCATGCTGCAATTGGCTGAGAACTACAGGAAGTTCCGCCCCAAACCGGAAGTAAGTGTTAAACAGACGTAACAGTAACGTACTTTAATATGACAAAATATTTCTCAGATCTCAGGTTTTAAGTAGTAATGCTTAATTAAAGTATAAATTGTTCTTAAATGATGACATTATCTTTTCTAGTGCTCTTTTTCAACGTGGTGTGCTTGTTCATACATGTTAAGGTAATTCCATCGCTCAGCCAATCACAGCACGGCAAATCTTCTGCCCTCAGTTTCCACTAAACTGTCATTCGTTTCAACCATAATTTCTTTCACATACTTATATACTTCTTTCACCTAAATACTTTTCTTACACATATATATAGTGTTTGTATATATGAATATGAGAGTGAGAACAGGTATGTGAGAGTGAGAATATATGTATGATTACTCATACTTAAACACTGAAAAGACTCTTTTACCCTCGATTTTGCTTCTATGCTTGAAGAAATGTTTTTAATTATTTTTAAAATAATTCATATTTTTTCTTAGCATTTATTACATTTTATTTAGTCAGATTAGTGAATTTATGGCTGAGGATCTCCTGAAACTGCAAAATAAACTGCAAAGTTAATCTGATGACATTACACTAAAGAGGCCTGTGTGATCTATGAATTCTCCGGAGCAAAATATTGTTAAAATGTTAAATTTTCTTTAAGATCTGTTTTTTATTACAAAAAAAAAAGACTGAAATCACAACAAATTATTTTTTGCTGCACAACAGTGTTTTGGATTAGATTAACAGCAGCAGTAAATTATAAAAAGAATGATGGCTCACCAAAGTAGACTTTATAAATAAGCAGAAGAAGTTGTATTTTTTACTTTTACTGTTAGTTTTCACAGGGTGTCTTATTTTTAAGAACTCGTGTTTGCTTTTGAATGAAGTAAAAAGTTAAATTATTTATGAAAACATGCTATTTTCTCTCAGTGTCTCAATGCTTTATTCAGGGGAAACAGGGGATGAGAGACATCTCAAAACTTTGGTTTTGCAAACGCAGAAATATTTTTAAAAAGTGAAATTAAAGTTTTTGAAAGCAAAAATATTTTCTATTTTTATTTGCAAATTATGAAGTTTTACTCTTAAATATTTCCTTTTTTTTTCAACTTAGGAAATTTTGATCTAAAAACTGTGACTTTTGTTTGTAAAATGCTGGCACAAAAATCACTTGACATAAATATATAGCGGTGGGGAAAAGCCATAAGAGTAGTGAAGCAATTCTGATTCAGCCTTGGTCCACATTCAATTTCCAACCGGTTGGCACTTGCCGAGGGCAGTGTGAACGTAGCTTGAGAGTCACTTTGTTTACAAAAAACATTTTTTTCTTTTTTAACAAGCAGGTGCAAAAAATCTTTCAAAGAAACACAATTAAAAGCGGATATAGATTTTTTTGTTTTTTTTTTATCACAGAGGAAAAAGTTCTCCATGTTCAGCCTCAACTAAAAGTGCAGGATAGATTCTACGACTGGGACAAATTCCTGACATTTCGTGGTGTTGACTTTCTCAAACCTGACTCAATTCTCGCAGGCCCAAACTGAAAGTCCGATAAGGTTTATTACATGTCAGTCATCGAGCAAACACTGAGCACTGGCGCACACACATGCCAACACACAAACCACAAGCACAATCACTTGAGTCAGAGAAGTTTTGCTAGTGTTTCGGACATTAGAGAACTCCCCAAAGAGCACTGGCAAGAAGAAAGAGTCCTGTCGGGCAGCAGCACAGAGTAACTTGATTTCTTGCTCACCCACCCCTCGTCATTTCCTCCCGCCGGAGATCTCTGAGAGATTAACTACAGATCTGCTGGGAGACAGCTCTGCAAAGAATCACTATATGGCAGCCGAGATGCAAGCTGTGGATCATATGCTCTACCGAGTCTGGAGGAAAAGAAGGGATAGCCTTTAGAAAAGGAAAAAAATGCCATCGTGCAGGTTTAAGGTAGAAAAATCATGAAGCTACAAGAAGAAATCTCCTTTTTACCAAGCTTTAAATTACATTATGAGCAGGACTTGGTATGGGTATTGTGTATTAAAAAGATTTAACCAGTGCGTAGCTGGGTACAATCATCTAATTGTCTCATGATTGTAGTACCCTACTAGTCTTCAGGATTTGCATTTTATCCCACTGAGTTTTATAGATATGTTAATGGAGTTGGTCCTTTCTCCTCGTTTCCAAAATTGTGAAGTATGAACTAAGTCATGGTTTCACCTTCTATCGTTCTGGCCTCTGCTTTCCTTGTAAGTCACGTCTTGCGAATAACCTCATTCAGCATTAATGTTTGAACACATTGGGGTAGCCTACGTTAGGTTTCTTGACAGACAGAGCTAAATGGTGAGGACTGACTGGGTGGTAAAGGGGCTTGGACCATTGACCCTCTTTCTGAGATTTTACGGCCAGCCACATAACTCCTTTGACCTGACCGCGCCTCACTATTCTGCTGCTTCCCAGCTCATCCAACTTTCATGGGGAACATGTGGTGCATTGGTCTATGACAGAGGTGGGAAACATGCGGCCTCTAAAACCATTTGTTCTGGTCTGCCAAACTGGAATAAAATATATTGATGATCCTTAATAATGTTTTATTTTCCCTGTGATTTGTTGTATTTCTAACAATCATTTGTGTTTTCTGAGTCAGAAAGTAACTTTTTCAATTATTCCAACACCACATGAATACAGTGTTTCTTCATGTTTGCGTTTTTCTCAGAGGGACTTCAAATAAAAACTCCAACGTGTTTTGTTTATAAGTATATATATTAAGTTTCAATCCAAATGAAAAGACGTTTTCGTCCAGATTCCATGTTATTTCTTTCTCTTATGAGGTGAATTACCAAAACACCCCAAGCATCCGCTTTGTCAAATTTTGCAACCTTACGTGGTCAAAAAGTTTGCCCACCCTCTGATCCATGCAGTGGAGTTTTGTAACCCAGCTGCCAGCACCGGATGGCCAGATTATGCTAAAACCCCCGGTCACAGCAGGGCTTAATCATGGCCAAAACCCATCAAAAGTGGTCTCCCGTGAAGCAGACGATGTTGTTCGTGGTGATGTTGAGTTTATGACGAGCTACAGTCAATTTATAGACCGCAGGTGGCACACTTGGTAAAGACAAGCAACACACGGAAAACACACTTGGTAATCTGTGTTCTGGCAGTGATTAAGATTTGGGGAGACGTGGAAAAATGCAAAACTTTAGCGGTCTTTCACTGGCAAAGCACCGTCAGTAGATTCGGCAGTGCTTCAGCAGTGGAACAGCTGCCAACAGCAATACCCCGTGCAAAGCACGGCCAAGCCAAAATTAACCAAAAATTACCACTGATGACCACGTCCACCAGATTTTCAAAACTTTTTGGCTGTGATTAAGCTGTAAAGTACTGTGTGATCGAGGCTAAAGGTTGATGTATCTTTTTCACGGATGAACCATGGTCACAACTAGCCTGACGCGTATCCGGGTAGGGGTAGTTTTTGAGCGTAAAATGAGCAAACCTGTACAGGTTACGCAGAAGACCTGCGTTAAATATAATTCAGACTCCTTGCCTGAATGTTAAAACTTAGGCTTTTAGACAATCAGAGTGTAGTTTGTGTGGACATCCAGGGGCACCCCTGTGCTAGAACAATTCGTCAGCCAGAATTCCTCTCCATCGGTTCTTAAAGAGCCTAATGAGATTGACAGCAATGGCCAACCACTGAAGGGTTGCTGCTGCAGAGCACAAAGTGAGAAACAGAGCGGGGCTTACTTCCACAGACGTGTCTCTAAAGGGGTTTCCAGAAAACTACTTACCTGCCACATTTGGTGCTTTCCCATCAATCTTGTTGCAGTTAGTCTGAATCTTCTTTCTACACCAAATATACACCCAGTTTTCCCTGTTAGCAAGCTGAAACAAATCACTTTCAACCAGCGTGTGGTAACACTTCGGCGCCTTGATTTCTGAACAGCGGTCCACACTATAGGGTCCGTCAACTCCTCGCCTCTCAGAGGATCGGACAGGGAGTCAAAAACCTGGTGCAATGGGAGGGTTTTGGCTAAACAGATTGTTAGTGAGTTCCTAAGTGTCACAATCTGAATAAAAACATACATTCTTAGTTCCATCGTGACCACATTGACCAACCTCACTGTCCATCTGGGAGCCAGAACTTATGACTGTTATGTAATTGGCTTATTTTTTCTTTTGTTTATCTTGAGTTTTCTTGAGGGTTTTCTGTCCAGGCTTACTAGGTATTCTTCCAAATGGACTCCGCCCATTCTCCTATGGATCACGTCGGTGATACGGCCCTGGGGCCGTATGGCTGCGGTTCTGGTTCCTGCCCCTCCTGCACAGGTGCAGCTACTTGAAAATCAGGTGATTGGATATTAAAGAGCCACCTTAGCTGCTCTTCAGGGGAACTCTTGCTCTCGTCTTCCTGCCATGTCCAGATCCGTCATGGCAGCACTGTGTCTCCTCTGCTCCCCTGCATGTGTCCATTTACAAAGATACACTTACATTCCCAGACACTCATGCAACAGCACACCTTCAAGCTTTCTGTTAATTTGGTTGGTTGTTCTTTCTTTTACATGTTAAAAGTACATTGAGCACTGCAGCCGGTTTCATCTCCCCTCTTATTTGCTACGGTCTAGAGCCAGTCATAACACTCGAAACAACCATAGCTGGGTTTTAAGAGTGGGCTTCGCTGTGGAGTAGTGTTACTGCTCTCGCCCCACAGCAAGAAGGTTCGAATCCCAACTGGGTTCTTTCTGTATAGAGTGTGCATGTTCTGCTGCATGTGTGGGTTTTCTCTGGGCTCTACAGTTTCTTCTCACAGTTCAAAAACACATGCTTCATAGGTTGACTGGTTTCTCTAAATTGCCTCCAGGTGTGCATGTGAGTGTGGCCCTGAAACAAAGTGGTCACATGTTCAGGGTGAATCGCACCATGACCCCAAAAGGGATTCAGTGGGCTTTGAAGATGGATGGATGTTTACAGAATGTTGACATGTTTTGTATGTTTCTCTTCAGCTTTTTTTTGTTGTCATTTTCCTACCAGGAGTGTTTTTTTAAATACTTTTACAAAACTTTCTTCTGAGATGTCATCTGTCTTTTGTTTTTTTTTTGCTTCTGGGTTTTCACTTACTTGCCTAACCTGACAAAGAGACTGCTGAGTCTTTTCATTTTCATTGCAAAAGCAAAGTGAAATTCAAACCCATCGTATGCATGACAAGACAAGAACTCCAACAAATCTACAACCCAAAGCATCATGCCTTGTAATTCAGTTAATTTATTTATTATTGACTTTTGGAAGAGTAGACTGGATGGTTCAGTTGGCTGTGTGAAGGACTGGCGCAAGGGAAACCGGGGTTCGATTCCAAGGAGGCGAAATTAGCTTAATCCAGTGTGGGTCCTTCAAGACCCTTGACGCTACTATCAAACTGTGTAGCTACGAGGGGGCCAGGGTCTGAGTCTCCCTCTGTCGGTTCCCAGCCTGGATACAATACAGGGTTGTGTCAGGAAGGGCATCCAGTGCCAAACCAAATGTGCAGATCAGTGAAAGCTGACTTGCTGTGGCGACCCCTGAAGGGATATGCCGTATGGTGAACATTATTCACTTTTGGATTCAACCACTTGTGGCAGGCATCAATTTTAGGGGTGAAGAAACACTGGGAAGGTGTGTGATTACACCGCATATGAACTGAACGTTAAAACCAGCCCCTTATGCACAAATGTTAACAGAAAACCTTCCCACCCTTGCTTTTGGTACCACTCTGTTGAATGTCCTCATGTAAGCCCGTGGACGTATACTCCAGCCTCAGCGTCGCACAGGGGAAACAGAAAAATTGTGTGAAGAGATGCAATCATTACCACGAAACTGTAGCGTGTTGAGAGGCGAGCCAGCATATATATTACATGTTCTGTCAGGAGTTTCTTTTACAAGAGAAGAGAATGAGCTACCAGCAGGAAATATCACAAACCGCCTTTGTCAGAAAGAGATCGTTTCAGTTCATGCTGCATTGAGATCTGTCAGGTATTCTTTTTGGTTCTGTTGCAAGTTCATTCCTGGGACACTGAGTTATCCAAAAGTCAGTCAATAAATGTAACTTTGAGTCAAGGTTCCTCAAAGTTTATATTAAAGTTAGATTTGGTGTGTTTTCATAAATAAACAAGGATGGAAAATCCGTTCCAGTTTCAGATTGTGGGATCCAAGCACTTTGCTCCGGCATTATAAATCAATCACTCTTTAAAAAATGAGAATCAATCATCTGAATAGAATAAGCATTCACTCTTAAATGAGAGTAGAGCAAAAGCTGCTTATCCTCTTCAATCTGGATCTTCTACATTTCACACAGATTAAGTGCTGGCTTTGAACTAATGACTTTAATGGATGAATGCATTGTGCTGCAGCCGTAAATCCTTCAGTGTTATGCCATCAAGCAAAGGATAAACATGTTTTTATATGCGCCTGTATCAATTTACAAAAAGAAAGCTTCTTAGCGGGAAGCGGCTGCTCCCAACTCCCCCCCATCTGTAACGATGCAAATCTACTGTCACACATAATCAGAGATATTACATTTTGGACATACATAATTAATCAGCACATTGGTGAATAACTTATGATCCGAGTCATAAATTATGTTTAACCAAGTCATTACAAGGGGTGAAGTCAAGAAGCGACTACTGCTCTCATATGAAAGTAATATGCTGAGCTGCATGTCTTCATCTATAAAGCAAATTATCTGTGTATTCGCTGGCAGTGCCTCACATTTCATGCAAATCTTCTTGATGCACTTCTTAATAATTCTTTTTTTTTTTTACATTTTAGACATCTTTATTGAGCGCACGCTGATCAAGACCGCCAAGGAATGAAGGGAGCAGCACAAGTCTACAGGTTTTCCCTTTTTTTTAGCCTCTGATTTCACTTAAGACGCAGTGAAATCAGAAGCTATTCCATTTTGCATGAATACAAATCAAGCTTCCGCGCACCCAACAGAAATCTAAACATTCCTCAAATGCTCGTTTTCGATGCACTTATCACTTGTATGCTTGATGCGCATTAAATTCAGTTAAACCAGCACGCCGATTCTGAGAGCAATTAAGCCGCTAATAAGCAACTAACATTATAGAACAAGTGCTCCCTTTTTACTCCCAGTCATAGAAGCTGCGAGATCAGAAAATCCAAACATGTTATCAACGTGAGGAAACTTATTAGAGGGGGGTTTAAATAAATATCAAGTATCAAGCTCTAATGGAAACAAACTCAGGAATCAGAGGCCTTCCTGCGAGGCGATGCAGGCATGAAAACCTCTGAATCTCTTTACATGCAAATGCAGTCTGCGTCTGAGAGTGTTTTATCTCAGGGGCTGCTGTTTGCTAATCAAGAGCCTTGTGAAGGCCAGGGGACCGTTAAAAGAAGGGGGGGATAAAAAAAAAAAGAAATGACGCTTGCTGAAAGCTTCTCCCTCCTGTGATGTGAACATTTTACAGTCTTTTAACTTTCAATCTGCCAGTCGCTGGTTTTTATTTCTTCTTCTTGCTTGTTATTCTGAAAGAGTGTCAGCTGCTGTTGGAATGTGTAAGTGGCATCAACGCTCGAGCCAATCCGTGTCAGTAACTTGTGATTTAAACAGTGCACGTTGTTTATTGTGCTCTTTGCGGCTAAACTGCAGCATAGTTGTTGCATTGGTATCTGCCATCGACGTTGGTGACAAATTATGAAAAAGTTGAAATACCATTAGTTGTCACACACCTTGGTGTGTGAAATTTGTTCTCTGCATTTGGCCCATCCCTGGGGCAGAGGTGAACTGCAGAAACAGCTGCGCTCGAGAACCATTTGGTAATTTAACCCTCCAATCCAACCCAAGCATTGACTCCCATCTTTGGTATGACTCAGCCTGGATTTGAACTCATGACCATCTAGTCTCAGGGTGGGCACCCTATCACAAGGCCACCAGCCAGGGTCCAGAAAAAAACGACAAACCAAAAAAAAAACTACAGTGTGTTTGTTATTAGGTGACTTTTTCTATTAGCAGAGTTAAAAAAAAATGTAAGTACCTCTGAATAAACGAGAAGAAAAAAATATACACAGGGAGTTGACTTGTACAGGTGCTGAGGGTTTTTGGGTTGTCCCAAAACAGAAAACACCTAAACACTTTTACCACACACGACACTCATTTGTTTTATATGTTATCTTACTACATTAAACATCAAAGACTTTTGTAATCAGAATAAACCAAAAAAAAATCTGATTTTGCAACCTACCGCAAGTGATCATTTGAAGATCAGCAACATTTGTTACTTCCTGGTTGGCTTCAATTTGGGGAACAGAAGGTAAGTAAGCGTCATCAAAAATACTTACATGTTGAGTCAGTAGATGCAGCATACAGCCACTGAGGCTGAACTTGGGTGTTAGTTTGTTGCCAGTTTTTCCAATGCAGCAGCTGCCACTGAGGGACTAATTCATTTATGGAAGCTCATGTGGCTCAGGTCTGCCACCTTTCAGCCTTGCTGTTTTCAGCTAACTGTTGCTGTTTTTTCAGAAAAATATGAAAATCCATCCGTTCCTTTCTGTAGTGTGAAAGTGTATCATTACCCTTCAGAAGAATTTCCTTGTCTCTGGGGTGTTGAAGCGATTGTTTTGAGGTTTCTCACTTATCCAATAAAAGTAGTAATGCTTTTTTCCTGTTGCACGTCTTACAGGTCACTTTTTATTACTATGATTGGTTTCACTTCTTTCGATTACTCAACACTAGTGAGATCACAGAGATAATTTGGATCTTTATAGATAAAGACAGGGGGAAAGTTAGTTTTGGCAAAAGAGCAAAAATAAGTTATCTTTGGTCACAATTCTTTTGTGTGTATAAAGAGCAGTGTACCAAGCTGAGGCAGAATTACACAAAATACAGCTGCAAATAAAAATCAAAGCCACAAGGGCATTGCATGGCCAGTAGGTAATACCCGCACCCCCACCACCACCACCGCCCCATTTTCACCTACTCTCACTGGCTGAGTGGATGCTTCAAGCCCTTCCCTCTACCCCTCTCCACTGCTACCTTGGTCAGAGTTGCACGTGAGTCATTCATGAAAAAACACTTTTGTTCAAAATGGCAGCTTTTTTGTTGGTTTTATGACCATAGCAACCATTTTATATTTTGGTCACATGAGGGTGATGAACAGGTGTATGTCATTTTTTCGAAGGATCCATAAAAGTAATTTTTTTTAATTTCCTTGGCAACGAAGGTTTTTTGTTAACCATGCCCACGTTCGTAATATAATCATATCATATGTTATATCCTTTTGTTCAGCTCAAGCAACGGATTCATGTATTACAATTTCACAATATTCCACGAAAAACTGGCGATCAACAGGGGACGCCACTTTTGCAAGCTTGCCATGCTACCGCCGTTCAAAACCTACAACTGCTAATTCCAACATATTTTTTTCAAGTAGCTTGCCAATGATGATCGAGGAGTTCGCATGCCATTGATCAAATTCCTGGGAGGAGTTTGAGTTTGTAGGATATTTTTGAAAATTCAAGATGGTGGCCTGTCCCCAAGGTCAGAGGTCAACAAAACTGTGTGTGAAATTTCTTAAAGATCACTTGAACAAATGTTCCCTTTTCACATATTGTGCGAGAATGGGAAAATTTCCAAATTTCACACTTTGCCACAAAATGGCCACCAAATTGCAGGAACTTTGGCCACCCCAAGAAAACGTCCTTGGGATATTCCTGACACATGTGTTTTGGTTTTATTAATACATTTTAAAATATTTGTTTTGAGCCCCATAAGAGATTTTGCTCCCTATACATTTCATTGATGGTTTTGCCCAATGTCTGTCATCATTTTTAAGAGGGTTGTTCACTATGTCAACAATTCCTTCTTTGTGTGTGCGCACATTTTGGAGAGTTTTTGAGTTTGTGGTGAGGGTCATATTTTTGCTCAATGGCGTAGTTAAAAAGAAGAATTGCAAAAGCAATTTGGTCTTTGCAATCCAGGACTGCTGTGGACCATTATGATCAGTATCCAAGCAAATTTGGAGAGTTTCAAATATTAGGGTGGATAAACCACAATAAAACCACATGCATTAATTAGAGCTTTATTGAATAGACTAAAGTGGTTCAGCACAGGTCCTTGAACCCTGCACAAGGACAACTCGCTCTTTGAAACTTTTTGTTCAAAATTTGTGAAATGTTCCCAGTGAAGAAGAGGTGCTGCAGAATGTAATCCTCTCAGTCAGGAATTGAAATGATCCCACGTCCTTCACAGCTGCTGGTAGAAATCGAAGCATGCATTGAGGGGAAAATATTGAGAGCTTTTTGGATCTTCCATTAAAAAAACTCTGCCGTCATGATTTTTCTGCTGCTGCCATTTGTTACGAGCATCACAGGGAGTAAAACTGTGACATTCGATACGGCGTTTACCCACATCAATCTTTTAAATTGACCGATTTCTCAATGGCATTGCAAATGATGCCTGTAATAAAAGCTGCAGTGCTTTTTCAAAGGTTGTCAATGAACTGGGCTCTCTGTCTGACACAGCTCAGGAGTGAGTGTTTCTGTTTGATTAAGCCGTGTTTGAAAGGTTTAGACGCACTCAGCACTTACAAACGCTTTTAGTTTTGACACTTTGTTGATTTCTCACCTGTTTGCAGAAAAGTCTCATACTTTGTTAAATATTTAAGGTGGGGACAGATGCCTTAAGCTATGTTCACACCGAGCATGTCATGACATTTAAGACCACGTGTTTAGCCCATAGTGTTAACACTAAACTATTGCTACCCAATACTGCCAGACATGGGCACACCGTGACCACCCCCACCAAATTTGATGGCCTGCAAGAATCAACAACTAACTAAAGAAATAAAAAAAAAAAAATCAACACAAAAAACATGTATGGACAGACAGACAGTTGAACAAATAAATAGACATGAAAAAAAGATAAATGCACCTTTAACAGGCACAAACCAGTGTCCTACCTATGCCTGTCCAAAGCACAGTAAATGCATACGGTGGTGTCAGGAAAAGCATTCAACATAAAACTAGTAGGACATATCAAACAAGATATAAGAAAAATATAATTGGTTAATGAACTGATATGAAGATAGCATAGTTTTTTTCTGCATTTTAAGGGCTCGGAGGAATTTGACACCCCAAACCCTCAGCATTCGGAGACTTGCCCCCCCCTGATTCCACCTGCACCCCATAGTGGGGCTTGCTAAATCTGGGCCTAACCATTGACTGTATCTGAAGACTGGACTAATTGGTCCCTCCCTCCTCACATTCCAAACAGGAAGTACCCGCTGGTCCCAAAAGCAGAAATCCCATTGACCTCTTTTGAGATCTAAACAGCTATTACTCAGTCAGCCAGCCCCCCACCAGAACATTTGAAATGTTTGATTAACAGATTCTCCTCAGCTTGCTTTCCAACAAGCTTAGTCGTGATTGGTGAAAGTGACTGCCATAGAAATGTTGACTCAGACCGACTCGGACCAATCACTGCTTACTGACATTGTCTGGTTCCAACATGGCAACTGAATTGACTTCAGTTTGTTGGGTGACGTCACACTCACTGTGTCCAGTTCTTTCTCAAAGTCAATAGGTCTGGCATGTCCATCACCTACAGTTGGAAGAGGCTTGGTGCAAAATCTCCTAGTCCATGATTGGTCAAAGTTCCACCTGGTTTAACTTTTCAAGCATTTTCATTGGCAGCGCGTTTTGTACGTACAACCCAAAAATTGTTTTGAAAAATGTGTGTAGCTATGCATGCATGCAAGAATTTTAAATGCAGAAGCCAAAAATGTGCAACTATGTTCGTTTACATGGACTTTTCATTGAAAGTGGTTACTTGAACACACTGCTGAGTACGGTGTGAAAGTAGCTTAACAGTTTCCAGTTGACTCATGCTCCGTCTGTCAGTTAGTAAAAAATGACTGTGGTTAGTGTGAAACTATAAGCTACTGTTTAAAGCAGAGATACAGCTCATTTATAGATCTAAACAGCAGGTTGTGCTGATGAAAAAAAACACAAACGATGATGGCGAGACGTCAAGAAAAACTGGATATTGTAAGGAGATGATCTGATGGGAATGTGTACAGAAAGAGCAGGTTAATTTTTCATGCGGCAGTTTGTAGGACCCAGCACCAGCAAACCTGTAGCTGGCCACCACTTCCCGAGAGAGAGCTTGTAGCTGGAGGGCCCCCAGGCGGGTCTCTTGTTGAGTCTTCCTGTAAATTGGCACCAAAACTAGCGAATTGCGCCACGATGTGTCACTAAGACGGCCAAAAGCCCTATAGGAATAAAACCATGCACTCGTGTTTTCCCTCACAGTAATTCTACAGTGACATGTTGGGCTGCAAATTGAGATTTCTCAGTTAGACTTTAACAGCCCCATATTCAAAACAGCTGGTTGTCATTGGAGCTGGAGATTTTGATGGATTAAACAGACGTCCCTGCTGTCCCCCTGTTTAAACAAATAATAGCTCACTCATTTTGAGAAGAAAATACTGGAATAAATAATCAGAAAAATTGCCAATTTGAGAGGACGTCACAGCCGGTCGACGCTCCTTCTGACTTATGAACAACAGTCATTTCTGTGGGAGGTTGGGGGAGTTATCTGCAAGATTTGTTTTACAACTACATGATACCTTGTAGTTCCTAGTGGTGGTTAAGCTGGTACTGTGGTGACCACCAGAGCCTGGGCTTATTTTTACTACAATTCAAGGCAAAGTATGGTCACTGACATTTGCTTATCTGCCTCTAAGTCACATCAGAATAATAAGACACATTCTGCACCACACAAGCCTGAGTACAGCCAAAAAGTAAAGGCATAATCTGTGTTCTTAGGCCTTAATCACATGCACCCATGCGGGGGTTAACCCAAATAGGTGTTGCAAGTTTTTGGGCTGTCTGGATCCGTAGAAGGTCGTAGACAGGTGCAGCCGCATCTTAAAGGGAGCGCAGGTGTGTCTTCACCCTTATGTGTTGTTTGCGTGTTCATTGCAACATGTTGCTCACAGCATGCAGGAAAAAAAATGTGCATGAACATTTTTGCTCTGTGACTCTCTGATCGATCTACGATCGTGATATTTCTTGTGTGTGCCTATTTTTTGCCCTCAGACAGCCTGTATCACCCATAGGGGCATCTGTGACTTTGTATTGCTCATCATTTTCCAATTCCTCTGAAATCTCTTTCCAATCTTTCCTTTTTTTCTGAACACTAAAACAACAATATCACATCTGTTACCACTGACCCAATGTCAATGTTTAGTTGCAGCTTTTTGAGAGGTGTTCAATGACTTCATGAAAATCTTGAGTTGTGATCAGTTTAATCTAAGTCACAAATATCTGGAGCATGTCCCAGTTAAAAGGCTGTGTCCCTGAAGAAACCCCTCCCTGTTACTGATCTGCTCCCCAAAAATGTCTGTTCAAACCTCTGCATGCACTAAGATGTTTAAGACATTCTGATCTTCAAAAGTCCCTAAAAATCAGCCTACATGTAACTTATATTTCAATTTTATTATTATTATTATTATTTTAAATTTTTTAACCTATTTTCCCATAGGTTTTGAAAGATTTTTCCATGTGGGTCTTAGGATTTATTTTTACAAAAATCCGTTTTGGCTGTATGCGGTCTTTGTAAGGAAAGTAAATTAATGTATTTTTTAATTATTATTTCAGGGATTAATAATATGTTTCTGGGCTTGATATTCTCATTGTTTAATTAAGAACTTTATTGAATAGAAAGAAAATGTACAAACTTTTTTTTTCTAAAGTTAAGGATGACTTATAGCTGGAAATGGTTAGGTCTGGCAACCTGATTTTAAGGAAGTAAAATACATCAATGTTTATGAAGGAGTTTCAAAAACATAATCAAGTGTTTCCATTTCCTCAAGTGAGTTGCAGCCCTCCTTTTCTTATTTTAATCTAAATATGTTCAAACATTGTCAACAAAACTGATATTTGCTCAAACTTACCACACAGTTTTGTGGCTACCATGTCTCAAATTGTTGTCATTTTGGCTTCAGTGAGTCATGAAAATCAAAAAACCTGAGAGAGCTTCACCAGGGCTTTTATATGCGTTCAACAGGAACACTGAATGACATCATTCTGATTTGAAGAGGATGTAAGTTCAGGAAACAGAGATGACACAGAAAATGTATTATTAAATAAATGGAAACTCAATAATAAACTTAAATAAACTTAAATAAAAAAATAATAATTTTAATAATCTGCAATAGTTAGAAGTTCAACAAAAATGTTGACAAGCAAGATTTTTAAAATGAGAAACAGTGAACATTGAGGATAATCCCCAAACAGAAACTGTTGTGGTGATTAAAAAATTCAAACCAGGTGTGGTTGAGGAACAAACATGAGAAACACTAAACGAAAATAAGATGCAGTAAAGTAAACAAAATAGACAAAAGAATCTCAAATCCAGAATGGAAAGTTTCTGAAATCTGTATGAATGTGCGGTAACAATGCAACCACACAACCCAGGGGTTTCATGTACTCGTCCCAAGTCAAGTTAAAAGCAAAAAGTTGTGTCAAGAAGCCCATCCAACATAAAACCAAAGTCAAATCAATCATGTGAGTCACAAAGGGAACTTCTGTACGAGATCAGTCATGACTTTGAATAACAATAACCACAACTGTTGCTGTGGACCTGCAGGAAAAGCAGGAGAGTAGATCTTAGAAGAAGAAGTTTGAATGTTGGGACTTTGACGGGGAAAACTAAAGAGTTGGTCGACATGACGGAAGGAAGAAAGGTGGGCATCTGTATGTTCAAGAGACCAGATGGAAAGGGTTTCTGATTAGAAGCAGGTACAAGCTGTTTGATCATTGTGTTGATGGAAAGAGGAGGACGGATCCCGGAGATTTTCAAAAATGTTCAAGAGGTGACAGGAGTGACAGATAGGGTGATGAGTCTGAAGCTGGAAGTAGGTGTCAGTAGTTATGCTCTTCAGGTAGGTTGTGAGCCCAAAGAGAAGAAGAAAATCTATTGTGAGGTGGATGAGGTGATCCATGGCATTCAAGAAGAGAGTTGTGATTAGGGCAGAATTTTACCGGCATGTGTGTTAGAGGAACAAAGGTGAGGACGAGGTGTTGATTAAGTTTGTTATTCAGTATTGAAGAAAGGCAGATAGTGGTGGACTTTGCTAAAATAATTGAAATGGCAGGGCTTCTTGACATGGAGGTATGTGGAGGTGCAGAAGTGTTAGGAGAGGTGGCAGTAGAGTGACTGGACTGTTTAGCAAGATCTTGGAGAGTATGTCTGGAGGATGTGTTCTGGTGCCCATTTTTAAGAAGAGGGATGAGCAGAGTTGTACAGGGGCATAAAGCTGATGAGATATATAGTGAAGTTATGGGAAAGAGCAGTGGAAGAGAGCGGTCAAAAGTTAGCATTTGTGAAGACCAGTACGGTTTCATGCTAAAGAAGAGAACCACGAGTACAATATGTGCTTTGAAGATTCTTCTGGAGAAAACAGAGAAAGTCTGAAGGAGCTGTGTTGTGTCTTTGCAGTTTTAGAGAAATTCTGTAATAGAATACAGAGAGAGGGACTGTAATTTGTACGAAGAGGTCTGGAGTGGTAGAGAAGTACAGCATGTTGAAGTTGGTGTAGGTGGGACTGCACCAAGGGTCAGCTATAAGCACTTTCAGGTTTACTGCGATGATGGACAGACTGACAGATGAGGTCAGACAGGAATCTCTATAAATCATGTTTGCAGATGACACTGTGATCTGTAGTGAGAGCAGGGAGCAGCAGGAGGAACATCTGGAGAGGAAAGGAAAGGAAAGGAGGTCAGCCACAGCAAGATGGAGTATATGTGTGTAAATAGGAACTCAAAACAGAAGGGGCGAACAAGGGTCAAAAGTCCAGAACAATGGAGAGTGTTGGAAAGAGGGGAAGAAATATGTGGAAGCAGGTTGGAGACAGAGATTCTATCTTGAATGTCTGTAGACTTCGCCCTCACATGATCAAAGTCAATAAGAAATCTCAACTGAACTAATATTTTCGTTGTCTTACTTATCTAAAAAGAAAATGGAAAGCCATTACAAATGGAGTTTCACAAGTTACAGGTATTGAATAGTCTTAATTTTGAAATAGAAACAATGCTTGTTTGCCACAGTTATTGTTTTACAGTCTAAAGTCAGTGTTATTTCTCTTTTATTTGCTCCCAGTCAGGCGCTGCCGTTTGAACCCAAAGTACCCTTAACTGTTATTTCTTGACCTCAGTGGAAGTCACATAACAGAGAAAGAAAAACCTGATAGCACAGACTAAAGCGGTCTGAAGATATTATCTTTTGTTTTTTTTTTCCCCCTTTCTCTGAGCACCGGCTTTCTGTCTGATCAACACAAATAGAGAAACCTGTTTTAAAAGGTAGAATAGGCTCCAAATACACATTTCACGCCGTGTAACTGATTAAAATAAAAAAAAGCAACCACATTCAGAGATCTGTTGTCATGTTTTTCCTAATGCTTGGAGACAAGAAAAAATAAGAACATTAGAAGGTCAATAAAAACAAATGGGTAAAATAAAGACTTTGTCAGGGTTGACACAGAAGCAGACGGTATTAATAAATGAAAAGTCTTTCATTCATTTGAATCAGTACTCAAAATCAGAACACAAATCCATGAAGGTACAAAAACCACCCGACAACCAGTGCAGGGGAGACGAAGACTTATAACAGGAGGAGGGGATGAGGTAAGTGAACACGTGTCCCAATTAAGGAGGGAGAGAACACACACTAGGAGGGCAGTCTCAAGAGACCTGAAAAAAACAGAGGAGGAACACAGGAAGTACAACCAACAACAAAATAAGACACGAAGTGGACACCAAACACAAAACCAACAAATGTCCTGGGTCCATAACCCCACAGTACCTCCCCCTCAAAGCGCGCCGCCTGGCGCAGGGGGAAGCCTGTCCCGGTGCCGCCGATTGATGTCCCTGATGAGCTCAGGATCCAGAATCCGCGAAGCAGGCTCCCAGGACCTCTCCTCAGGCCCGTACCCCTGCCAGTCCACCAGATACTGGAGGCCACGTCCCCGTCGCCGAACGTCCAGCAGGCGACGGACAGTGTAGGCCGGCTGGCCATCAATGATGCGGGGAGGGGGTGGCGGAGAGGAAGGCCGCTGCAGGGGACACGTAAACATGCGGCTTCAGCTGAGAGACATGGAAGACCGGGTGGATGCGCAAGGACCTGGGCAAGCGCAGCCTGACCGCCACAGGATTGATGACCTTCAGGATCTCGAAAGGACCGATGTACTTGGGGACAGCTTCTTGGATTCCGTCCGAAGATTGATGTGTGAAGTGGACAGCATGACGGATTGGCCTGGTAGGTAAGTAGGTGCCGGAGTGCGTCGACGATCTGCCAGCCTTTTGTTGGTAGCCCCTGAAAGCAACAGGGCCGCCCGAGCCTCCCGCCAAACACGCCGACAGCGGTGGTATAGATGCTGAACCGACGGAACGGCCACCTCTGTCTCCTGCTCGGGAAACAGGGGGGGTTGGTACCCCAGAGAGCACTCACACGGGGAGATACCAGAAGCAGATGAGGTGAGGGAGTTGTGCGCATACTCCACCCATGGCAACAAGTAGCTTCAGGAGGTCTGGCGTTGGGAACAGATACACCGGAGAGTGGCCTCCAAGTCCTGGTTTGTCCGTTCCGCCTGACCATTAGTCTGTGGGTGAAAACCAGAAGACAGGCTGGCAGTAGTCCCGAAAGCCCCACAGAACGCCTTCCAGACTTGTGAGATGAACTGAGGACCACGATCCGACACCATGCAGCCTGAAGACATGTTTGATGATCAATCTAGCTGTCTCTGCAGCAGAGGGGAGTTTGGTTAGAGCCACAAAATGAGCTGCCTTAGAGAAACGGTCCACAATAGTCAGAATAACGGTTCTCCCGGCAGAAGGAGGTAGGCCGGTAACAAAGTCCAGAGCAATGTGTGACCAACGCCGACCCGGGATGGACAGTGGGTGTAATAGTCCAGCAGGCGGGTGCGTACTGACCTTGTTCTGGGCACAAACCAGACAACCTGAAACATAGTCCCGGACGTCCTTGGTCATACTGGGCCACCAGAAACGGCGACGCAGAAAAGAGACAGTCCTGCGGATTCCTGGGTGGAAGGTGAGTCGCGTAGCATGAGCCCACTGGAGAACCTGGGACCTGAGTGAGCTGGGGACGAACAGTTTATTAGGAGGACCTCCTCCCAGGTCCGGCTCCTGAACCTGGGCAGCCTTAATGGCCCTCTCCAGCTGCCAGGAGAGAGCGCCCAGCACACAGGAGGGAGGAAGAATAGAGGCTGGTTGGCCGTCTTGCACAGCCGATTCCTGTTGTCGGGAGAGGGCATCCGGTTTAATATTCTTAGAACCTGGACGATAGGACACCACAAAGTTAAATCGGTTGAAAAATAGAGACCACCGTGCCTGCCTGGAGTTCAACCGTTTGGCAGTTCGCAGATAGGACAGATTTTTATGATCTGTCCAGACCAAGAACGGCATTGCTGACCCCTCCAACCAGTGCCTCCATTCCTCGAGAGCTAGCAATTCCTTATCTCCCACATCATAATTGTGCTCCGCCGGAGTAAGCCGGCGGGAGAAGAAAGCGCAAGGGCGCAGTTTACCGTCAGATACCCCTCGCTGAGACAATACCACACCCACCCCCGTATCAGAGGCATCCACCTCAACAATAAACTGCCTGGAAGGGTCAGGTTGGGCCAGGATAGGTGCAGAGGTTAAAAGATGCTTAAGCCGGTTGAAGGCGGACTCCGCCGCCTCCGTCCAGACGAACGGTGAAGAGGTAGAGGTGAGAGCCGTGAGGGGCGCGGCCACCGAGCTGTAGCCACGGATGAAGCGACGGAGGAAGTTGGCAAACCCCAGAAACCGCTGTAATTGTTTCCGGTTAGCAGGTGTAGGCCATTCCACCACCGCTTTCACCTTAGCCGGATCGGGTCTCACCTCACCCTCTGTTACCACAAAC
Organism: Adrianichthys oophorus; assembly: GCA_036245035.1. Taxonomy (NCBI): domain Eukaryota; kingdom Metazoa; phylum Chordata; class Actinopteri; order Beloniformes; family Adrianichthyidae; genus Adrianichthys; species Adrianichthys oophorus. Next base: position 5,924,678 of record BSAI01000189.1, on the reverse strand, counting down.
CCCAAAAACGAAACAGACGGAGAGTGGAACTCACACTTCTCCGCCTTCACAAATTTATTCTCCAGTAACCGCTGGAGCACCAGACGAACATGCCGCCGATGTTCGCTGGCGTCCCTGGAAAAAAAACAAAATATTATCCAGGTACACAAAAACAAAACGATGTAGAAAGTCTCGTAATACATCATTAGTCATAGCCTGGAACACAGCAGGAGCATTACAGAGGCCAAACGGCATAACCAGGTACTCGAAATGTCCTAAAGGAGTTGTGAAGGCGGTCTTCCATTCGTCACCGGCTCTGATGCGCACGAGGTTTGGTGTAAATCCTGGCCTCCTGCAATGCCTCAAATGCTGAGTTCATTAAAGGCAGGGGGTAACTGTTTCTGACAGTGATCTCATTTAGCCCTCGATAATCAATACATGGTCGGAGAGACCCGTGTTTCTTCCCAACAAAAAAAAAAAAAAAAAAACTCGGACCCCACTGGTGATGAAGACAGTCTGATAAGTCCAGAATTCAGAGACTCAGCAATATATTGTTCCATAACCTCCCTCTCAGGTTTAGACAAACTATATAACCTGCTCTTAGGCAAGGTAGGGCCAGGTTGGAGTTCAATAGCGCAGTCATATGGCCTGTGAGGCGGTAAGGAGAGAGCTTGTGATTTGGAGAACACCTCAGCTAGGTTGTGGTATTTCGGCGGTACGCCGGATAGGTCAGGTGAGGGCAGCCGCCCTACTGGGACAGCGGGGTCTTCCCCAGGAGGCCGAGCTGAGCGCAGACAGGTGGTGTGACATCTCTCACTCCAGCCGGAGACCCGACTGGAGGGCCAGTCGATGACTGGGTTGTGCGCAATAAGCCAGGGGTAACCCAGAACCAGTGGGTTCTGGGCGGAGGAAAAAAACGGGTAAGTTCGTGGTGATTGCCAGAAATAATCAGATGAATGGGTTCGGTTATATGTGAGATGGTGGCTACCTCTTGACCGCTGAGGGAGACCACTTGTAAAGGACAGGGCAACAACACGCACTTAAGACCGACCTGTTTAGCTAGCTCGGCGTCTATGAGGTTCTGCTCTGCTCCTGAATCCACCAAAGCTTTAACCGCAACCCCCCTCCCATGGAACATTACCCGAAATTAATAAGCAGGCAGCAGGTTTAGGAATAGAAAGCGCCGCATCACCGCTCGTCAGCGCGCCCACTCTTACTGACGAGCAGAGGTGTTCTGGGCACTCCCTGCAGAAATGACACCGCCTACCACAGTAATGGCACTTACCTGCCGCCATCGTTCAGAAACAGACAGTCTGCCCCATCCGAGCTGCATGGGTTCCTCCTGCACTTGTAACGGGAGTTCTGCGGGAGAAACAGCACAGGCAGGTGAGTTGGTGGGCCTGCGATGTAGGCGGGGAACCACCCTGCCATGCTCCTCCTTGTGGTCCTGTAATCGGTTATCTATCCTGATAACTAGGGCGATGAGGGCTTCCAAGGTAGATGGTAACTCAAGTGAGATTAGTCTTTCCTTTAATTCCTCGGACAGTCCTTCCATGAAAGCGTCCGTGAGCGCAGTAGTGTCCCATCCACTAGTGGAGGCCAAGGTCCGGAACTCTATGGCATAGTCAGCTGCCCTTCTGTCCCGCTGTCTTAATCTCATAAGCACACGAGCTGCCTCTCTGCCTGGCTTGGTATAATGGAAAACCTGCTGGAAAGCCTCCAGGAAAGCCGAGAGAGATGCGCAGGTAGGGGCTCCACGCTGCCACTCGGCGGTAGCCCATGCTCCGGCTCTGCCGGTGAGGTGGGATATAATGAAGGCCACCTTGGCTTGTTCCGTAGGATAATGAGGAGCCTGTAACTGGAAATGGAGCTCACACTGGGTAATAAAGGCCCGGCAGTCCCCGGAAAACCTTTCTGGGCGGGCCAGCTGTGCAGCAGGAGCGACAGGAACTCCATCCAAGGTCCCCTGGACCGGCGTGGGAGGCGATGGGCGTGGCGAAGGGAAAGACGGACCCGCTCCGCCAGTTGTTCAAACCGCTCTCCCAACGCGGCAAATTGTCGCTCCTGACGGCTTGACATCTCCAGCAACCCTTGACGAAGACAAGACGTCTGCTCCTCTTGCTGGCGGAGTAGTGCCCGTAACGTCTCCGCGTCTGCTGTGTCCATGTTACTGGTCGGGTGGTAATGTCAGGGTTGACGTGCGAACACAGAAGCAGACGATATTAATAAATTAAAAGTCTTTCATTTATTTGAATCAGTACTCGAAATCAGAACACAAATCCATGAAGGTACAAAAACCACCCGACAACCAGTGCAGGGGAGACGAAGACTTATAACCAGGAGGAGGGGATGAGGTAAGTGAAAACAGGTGTGCCAATTAAGGAGGGAGAGAACACACACTAGGGGGGCAGTCTCAAGAGACCTGAAAAAAAACAGAGGAGAAACACAGGAAGTACAACCAACAACAAAATAAAACAGGAAGTGGACACCAAACATAAAACCAACAAATGTCCTGGGTCCATAACCCCACAGACTTACCAGAAACTGTCTTAAATCAGGCTTTTATAGTTGCACCGAATCAGTGTCTCTCCGCATGCCCATCTCTATGCTTATCTGATTTTCAGAATATAAGAAACTAGGAAAGAAGAGCTTAAATGTGCAGAATTTTGTATTTTTGTTGCAGTTCAACAGTGACTATTTTCCATTGGTGCAGAGTGTAAAGTCATTCAACTGAAAAAACTGCTGAAGTTTAAAAGCTACGTTTACAACGTCCTCAACCGACCCCTTTGAAAAGTCTGTGTGAAAATGCATACTATACATGTGCGTTTCAGCGTTCAAAACTCTCGGCTTTATGAGGCCAGAAATGGCCATAGAAAGTTGCGAAGCGACGTGTGAATGTGACAGTTTTGAATGTGCACAATGAAAGTTTCCATGATGAATACAATTCAGTGTTGTTTTTAGGGAGAACTAACTGAACTTTAAAACTGATAGACCTTCCAGGATTCTAAAGAGTGATCTTTAACCACAGTAACCAGTGGGATGCACAGCTCTTGGAGCAGATTTGCAAGAACTCATTCAGCCAGATTTAAGAAAAAAAGAGGTATGGAGAAGAGGCCATGAAGGAAGAGGGAAAAGATTACCTCTGTTTCCTCCACGCTCCTACGTGAGCCTAATCCATAGCTACAGACTGAGCTCCCACATCGCAGTCATTCAAACGCTCGTCTCTTTGAAATGCTGAGCCCCGGCTCCACCGGGAAAAAAAACCCAGCGGATGGGAGCTGTCACGCTCTTATGATGTTTAAGTGGCCTGATTGTTTCTCTTTGGGTCGAAAAACATGAACTGGATTCATTTGCTCAGGTCAAAGTGTGTGAAGGATCTGAAATGAGGGATAACAAAAAAAAAAAAACATAAATAAATGAAAATCTTTTCACTTTTAGAAACCATGTCCTTTGGAAAGACTGAAGCTCCACGGAAATCAATACACTTAGATTCACGCTAAATTTCTTGACAGCTGAAGGATGTACAAATCCCAGCTCTGCTGAGGAAAAAAAGACATTCTGTCTGTTTCTTTTAGTTTGTGCACACACCACTTCTTTTTTGCCTTACCTCCTGTCTTTTTTTCTTCTTCCTTTGCTGTGTTATGGTATATTTTCCTTGTCAGACTGAAGATTAACTTCTTTTGCCAACATCTTTTCATCTGCGTTACAACTTCTGACTTTTTACAGGTCCGTTAGGCTTAGATGAGATGAAAAATGCAAAGCTTTCCAAACCCACCTGTCAAATTCCCATAGATTAGTAGTTGCAGACACAGATTTAACGTGTCTGCTAATATTTCTGTGTCTCTTGATGACATGTTGAGTTTGAAGCCTGATGAAAGTCCACAAGTGATTGTAAACTTGACATGTTATCCTTGAAAACCTGCAGGAACATATTAGTGCTACTAGTCCTTTGTCTAAAGTATTTGAAATGTGTTTGTATTATCAGCTGGTGTTGTGATGTTATAATGTCCTTTTACGTTAGGGATATTTGGGAAAAATCCTGAGATTGTTGAAAAGTCTACTGCAGACAAATCTGAATTCCATGTCCAGTTTTGGGATAAATTGAGGACAAAAACAAACCATCCACATGAAGTTCAATTTAAATCATTTACGATTTAAAGAGAAAACAGGATAGCATCAAGGAAATAGTTTTATAAAGTTTTATCAGGAATTTTCCCTTGGGTTTGATCTTTCTGTTCCGTCTATAAGTCTTTTTTCTTTGTGCTCTTACAGGTGCTTATATAGAAAGGAAAACCTGTATGGGGCATGCAGGAGACCTGCACAAAATTGGAAGATTGTAGACCACTTGGTGTGCTTTGTGCACATTTTTTTCTTGCTGCGGACAACAAGTCATAGCAAAGCACTCAACCAACATGTAAGGCTAGGTAATGATGAAGCCGGTGAGATGCAGGCGGATTTTTCGCACCGCCGCCAAACCCTTAGCACTGCTCAAGGGGCCCACTGGTGCTGTTCAAGTGATGGGTGCTTGTTCCCAGCGTGCAGCCTGACCATTGAAAATGAGGACATTGGGCAGTAGTTTCTGTGGGCATTCAACACGTGTCTCTCTGGCGTCCTACAGGCACTAACCTCTCACCTGCACACCCGTCCATGTAGCACTTTCACTCGATAAGTAAGGAACCAGTACTTGCACCTCATTGATGACTAGAGTGTGGCGTAACAGCACTGCATGACATCATCAGCTGTTCGTCATGTGTTTGTGCAACTTTCATTAGTTTTATGAATACGATACACTTACCACACGCACAATAATCGTACGTTCCATTTTCATTCTGTCACTTGAGGTGGCCGTACGAGTCTCAAGACGCACCTGCGATCACTTCTGTCTATGATCCTTCACCGGTCCAGACAACCCAAAAAGCTGCCGCACCCATATGGGTGTACATGACTAAGGCTTCAGTCAGTTAGTTTTCCTGACATCCTTTGTCAGATTTTTTGTTTTATTTAAAAGTGGTTGAAGGGATGGGATTTTTATGAAAATGCACTGACGGTTAATGTAAAAAATGTTGTCTGACACAAAATTGTCCCATAATTCTACAGCTGTGATTCATAGTTATTATAGGCCGATGTTATTTGCACGGTTTTACAACCGATCAAGCTCCAAAACGGATGGAAATTCCTGTTGACCACCTGTAAAATGTGCGGCCAAAACCTTTGCTGAATTGCCCGCGGCCTTATTCCTTCCCTTGCCCTACGGCTTCTCCCTATCCCTACGTTTAGCCCTCCGAGCGGAGAGATGGAAAAACGATGTCTTCATATTTGGATGTTCCTACCACTTGATAAAGTCATCAATAGTCGCTGGTCATACATGCTAGCACGTAGATAACCCTAACCGTTTGGATTCTGGCCTATAACCTCGCCTGATTACATGCAAAAACTTCCAAAATGATATTTACTTCTGTCCATGTATAGACAGTAAGGTGTGAATTAGTTTGCAGGGGTTTCCCTTCAGAGTCTCTGAGGAACCCCTCACAAAGATGATGCACTGCACACCACAGATCCACTTTAAGGCCTCTGGCGGCTGCAGGCACCTGTATCTCCCATATTTATCGCGCAGTGCACGAGATGTTGACCCTTTAAGTGACAATAAAATGCATCTGTGTTTGAGTGAGGACGAGTTCAAGAGTGGAGGATTATGGGATGGATGGAGCTGCAGGAGGTGATTGGTGGTTTTGCTCGTCCTGCGTTTTCCACAAAAATAAAGGAGATAAAACCCACACACGCACACACACACGGATCCGCGCGCACATTTACGCGCACGCAGAAAGGGGGAGTGTGTTGTTTTCCCTTTCTTGTCGTTCTTTTTTTAAACACCAGTTTCCTTCCGATGGTAAAATTGTAGGCCAGAGGTGACGGAAATACGTCAGTTCTGTGGGTTTCTCTGAAGCTTGACTGCGTCTCTTAATTTCGGATGAAAGGAATGAGAAGAGGGGCGGGTGGTGGAGGAGGTGTGGAGGGGAGAGAGAGCAGATTTGAATCACTCCTGTCGCTTTAAGGACACTTATCAAAGGCTTATTATGCGAATTGAGAATACCGGGAGCAGCTGAGCAGCCGGGGAGACGGAGCGGAGTGGATTTGTCCGGGGGAAGTCAGCATGATCTGAGCCGGAGGAGCGCGTCGGCGCCCGCTTGGAGGAGTTTGATTACGCGCTGGATGGTTGGCTCATTTCGGGAATCCTGCGCTCCCAGACTTGGGATCCAAAGAGGAATATGGCTTAAAAGTCTCCCAGGAGGGGGATTTCGAACCGACACTTGATCGTCGCGCGTGGAGATATTCTTATGATTTTGTCCCCCCCCCCTCCCCTTCTTTCCTCCTTTCCTCGGATCGTTCATTTGACAGCCCGGGATCATGGATCGGGGAAAAACAACAGCGGCCAGCGACATGATTTCTCTGCGGCACACTGCGCGCTTGGGCTCCCCCTGCTATTCCGCCGCGGCAAAAGTTGCGAGGCGCGTGGAACGCGTGGATTTCTGAGCCGTTTCCTCGGGTTGTTATTATTGCACCTGCTTTTTTTTTTTTTTTTTTTTCTGCGGACGTCGACCACCAGTGTGGATTCGTGACGGAATTAAGCGCGGATCCGCCTGCAAGCGCCCGGGGTGGGATACTTGGACACTCCTGATCGTGGTAATGGAGATCGTGGAGGTTTCCACTCAAGGTCACTGAGTGTTTAAAGGCCGTTTTTTCCACACTCCGATCGCCGACTGTTCTCAGTCCGGTGTGGGGTATTTGTTATTGCGGGGCTTGAGCGAGCGTAAAGGCGTGCACGTACTGAGGAGTTTCCCCTCCTGCCCCTCCTCCTTCCCCATTTGTTTTTATTTGTGTTATTATTTCGGAAGCTTTCGCACCAATGGATGGGAAATTGCAGCAGGCTCGGAGGTGCCGCTCCAAGCGGGAGCGGGTGCGGAGGTTGCGGGAAGCGGGGAGCAGGGACGTCCGCAGCCCCGAACTCAACTCCTCCTGCTCCGACAGGGAGGGACACAGTCCGGGGAGGGACGCCGCCTCCCTGCCCGGCAAAAAGGCGGCACCGCACCCCGCGGCCAGAGCCCCGCGTGGCCCCCGGCGGAAGAGACGGGAGTCCAGCTCGCAGGAGGAGGACATCATTGATGGATTTGCTATAACCAGCTTCATCAGCCTGGACCTTCTGGAGGTAGGACGTGGGAGGGCAGCTCCAGTTTTTTTTATTTTTCTGCAGATGACAGACAGTGGGCGATCATCTGATGATGCAGGTCGAGTCACTTTGAGTGTCATCACTGCAGGGCCATGTGTCTTCTCACAAGTTCTCTGTCTGACTGCATACAGCTGTAGTTGGGGAGAAACAAGCTGACTTCATCTTCTGACATCCTCCCATCTGTTGGAGTGTCCTCTGTTCCTTTCATTACTTTGTGTTGGATGTAGGGGTTTCACGATCCGATTCAAATCACAGTTTGTGGTTGACGATACGATTCATATCTTGAACAATCTGATTCATATAATAATTTGTGGCTGACGATTTGTCGTTGATATTTGAACATCTTGATTCACATCATCTGTTGTTGTTGACAATACGATTCGGCACAAGTTCACTTTTTGACATTTCCATTCACATTTTCGTTTCAGCCCACTGTTGTTTTTCAAAATAATACAAATAGAACATGATTAGAACATTCACTGTATGGTCACATGTCTTTGCTAAATTCAAAGTGTTTCCATGCATTGGACCGGAATTATCATTTTTTGCTGCCATCACATGTGTGTTGTTCACTTAGTCGTTTTTACGTTACAGTGAAATAAACCTAATGTACTGTACATCAACCCAAATGGGATCTTCCGAGATCGATTCGATTAACAACTTGCCTCAGTCAGATTGATCTGGTTGCACCGCAGGAATATAAATCGATTAATCGATGAAGTCATTTAATCATTACACCCCTAATGAGGACCACCCTCTTTTTTTATGCCTTTTTTATTCTCATGATATTCCATGACAAATAAAACCAGGATTCTTTAATCCCCTTTTTCCTGGAGTGACAAAAGCTGTTGAGGAACACACCTCAGGTGGTCTGTTGGAGGCCTGTGGATCCATCCCACACCTCATGCCAACATTGTGACCACAACCTGTAGGCTTAGTAGTGGTAATAACCCGTCATGATTGACTCCTGCCTCCTATATGGTGCTTAGTCAGTCTCCCTGTGAAGTGCAAGATATGCTGCTTGAATTTTTGAAGGAGCTGTCAGTGGAAGATTCAGTCACTTAAAAGGATACATTTGCTGTTTCATAGACGGTGCTGAAGACCCACTCCGATCATCTTTTGAATACTGTGAAATCATTCCCAGTGGTCTTTTTTTTTCATTTCTAAGCTGGGTTGTTTACTTGGACACAGTTTCTTCAGTAATTCATTCAAAATTCACCTCTTTCACAAGCTTTTTCCTGCAACATTTTTAACTGTCTTCTTCCGATTCAGCACAATTTGTCTGAAGCAACACTCAATATAAAGAAAAATAAGCTCAAATTTGCATTTCTAAGCTCTGTCATCATGAAAAATGCCACAAGAACATGTTAAAAACACCAAAACCAGAGTTTTCATCAGAGTGGGTTTGTAAGGATGGTGCCTTTAAGCAGAACCCTTTGTTAAAGAAAAAGAACAGCAGAAGATTTACAATTTAAGAAGTTTGCACCACAGCAGTTGTAACAGTTTACAAGTAACAATGAAGAAAAAAACTTAAGTTGGCTTTGACTAAGCCTGGTGGGATGTAGCACAACACACATTTGGCAACGTAAATGTACTGGTATCCAGTAGGGATGCAACGACTGACTTTTCCTACAATTCGGTTCAATGGTGTAACATACGGTTCTGTTGGAAACCAAGAATTGTGGCATCCTTAGTTGGCGCCAATGTTAAGCAGCGGAGTCGCCATCAGTGCGTGATAATGGGTGAATGGTATGATCCATAAAGCAAGGTAGAAAAGTTCTATATAAGTGCACACCATTTACCATTTTTTTTCAAAGAAAAGTTAGCAAATGACTACTAAATGTGTTGGTTCAGTCCAGTAATGTCAGTTTTTTTTCTTTCTCCATTGCTGCAATGTTTTCTCAGCTAGCTTTGGGTTTTTTTGACTGCATTTTTTTTCCTCTGCATTGGTTTTACGACTTGCCCCTCAGCCATGTTTCTTGCTGCAGTGCAGGTTGTGTCTCTTGAAAAGCTTTCTTAGTCCATACTTTATCATAATAATAAAAAAGAGCTGCCTTTCTCTGTTGCAAAGTACATAATTATCCTTTTTTTTGGTTTCGCAATAATAGTTTTCTTATTCAAGTGCTAAACTCATGTTGAGTGAGCACAAAGAATAAACAGTGCTTTTGGTATAGAAGCTTATGTTTCAAGGCTTAGTAAATGAGGCATGATATGGCTCTATGTGAAATGATACTTGCATGCCAGCTACTTGCTGGTAATTGGTCTGATTTGCATGCAAATGGTCTCTGCTTATTAAAGGATGTTTGTGGATCTGGTACCATTTTAGTAAGGAGGGGGTGCAGGGATGTTGCAACCTTTTTTTTCTCTCTTTTAAATGTCAGTTTGTGTGAAATGAAGTGAGTGTGCAGACTCCAGATTCCCTTTTTTGCTCTCAGAGTTTGTTTACAGTAAGTGGCAACAAGAGTCATGTTTGTTTCCAGCTAATAGGCATCACTGCTGTGAATGAAATGCCCTCCTAAAAGTGCTTTGGAAGCATCACATCATGGTCTGTGACTCATGCTTTCACCTATTCCCTGCATGCCTGAGTGGAGCTCCTAACCTACACTACCTGTGCTAATTACTCATGAATTACACGGAGGACACGGCAACCGGGGAATAGCTTTTACCTATTGCATCTCGCTTCAATAAGCCGGCGCAGCTTCAAAGGAGCTGGCATATGACTCTCTTTGCATCTTTGAGGTGGCTGGTATGTGAGGCCTAGATGCTGTAATTCTCACAATTCATACTAATATTTCCTTTAATCTCTATAACCCAAATTTCCCGTGATTGAAGTCTGCTTTGTTGAACTCTGTGTCACTTTTGGGTTGCCGTCATGCTGGGAACATATTTTCCTTTCGGTCCCTGTAGTGCACTTTGACTTAAAATCCCCACGTGTTTGGGTCTTTTGATATTCCAACTCTGAGCTGATTGGATCGGGCTCCCTGGATGCTTTAGCGGCGGTTTCACCCGAAGCCCCCCGTAACCTGTTTCATCGCAGTCAAAAGCAATTTGCAGCCACAGCCGCTTCTGATTACATGATGTTTGTTTGCTCAGAATCCCCTTGTTTCTGTCAGGAAAGCCGCTTCCTTACCTGCGCAAACCGACTGTACATACACAAGGACAAGCTTATCTTGACAATGTTGGGAATGATGCAGGCAAGATTGGAGTGGAAGTAATCTGCTACTGTGGCGGGGGAGGGGGCTTTTCAAAAGTAAAATGTGGCTAGCTTGTCCATATTGGAGTGGATTATGGAAAACTGAAAAATTATTCCAAACAGAGCAACATATTTGCTGCTGAGAGCTTAAATTTGTTTAAAAATCGATTTTCCTTCTAAAGCTGTGTTCACACTTCCCTGGGCATGCTCACGCTCAATAAAATTCAATGTAAACACGCAAAAACGTGCATTTCGGGTTTCTGCGTTCAAGATTCTCGCGTTTTCACGTAGCAGCACAAGTTTCTACAAACATTTAGGTGGTCAACGTACAAAACGTTTGGTCATCGAACGCAAGTTGAAGTGGAAACCAGGTTGTACCAGTCAGGTGAGGATTATCGTATTCTGTCCAAAATTCTGACACCAAGTCTTTCAGAGATTCGCCAATTCGCCAGTTTTGCACCTCCTCGACATTTCACACCAAGCCTCTTCCAACTGTAGCTGGCGGTCGTGTGCTAGTAAACAGTAGAAAGAAAAGAAAGAACTCACGTTTAGCAAACTCTTGACTACTTGTCACATGCCCGGCGTGTCCGTAGCCTCAGAGCCTTTCTATAAAACAATTAGCGGCTATGCCCCGATCCCTCTAGAATTGTGGGTATTGAACAAGTGAGCAGATAATGAAATGACACAATTATCCATCTGTCACAGCATTAGTAAGATGTTTGATTTGCTCCATTTGGTGTGCGAGTGACTTCGGGAGACACAAATCCCCTCTCGTTAATCCACAATCCTCCAGTTCATCTGCTTTAGCATGAATTTACAGATTTGTTTGGGTTTTTCCTTCTGCTGCTTGATTTTTAAACTCACTCTAATGGGGATTTGGTTGATTTAGTGATATTTCAACAGTGTCCATAGCAGGATGTCATAGATTCTGGCGCAGAAAAAAAAAAAAAAAAAAAGAGCTTACGCTGCCTGTCAAAGCTTTTCATGGATTCTACATGGATTGTTTTGTGCGTTCCTCTTCTGTGTTCTCCTGCAGTTTTGCACTCATCATCTGCTGTTGGCAACTGAAGCAGCTCCACGCCGCAGTGTAGAGAAATTAAGTTGCTGGCCTGAGGGCAGCTTGACAGCAGTTGTTTGGGAAGCTGTGAGTCTCTGATTCACAGCTTTCCACTGACGAGCAGTGCATAAAAGCTAGCAGCATCCAGGTTACATCTCATCCGCTTCTGCGCTCAAGTCCCTTCGATGTTTTTTTTTTTTTTTTTTTTAATATTCAGACGCAGTAGTTATGCAGGCTTGTTTACAGACACTTTCTAAAAGCCAGTGAAGCTGAGGGAAATTAGCTTTTTTCCTTGAGATTAGTGTGTCACCGGCATTCAGATTGCCTGGAAATCCTTGGATTTAAACCTTTTTTTAATATCCACTATGCTAAATGCAACTTTAGAAACACAGCGATATCTGATATGGACGCTCAAAGCCGCAGCGGTCCTTGTCAGGCTGAGATGGCTGTCCTCAATGATGAGGGAGCAGATTTGTTGCAGTGTTTACTTGGACGGTGACGGCGCTCGTTGTGTGTCACACGCCCGCCCTGGTCATGGGCTCTGGCTTTAATTAACGGAGCGCCCTGTCACACTCCCACCCTGCTGCTTTTTGTGCTCGTCGGCCGACGCATCCCACGGACAGAGGTTTCTGAGAGCCAGTGGGATGACCGCCACACGCTGTAGATGGCAGCATGGCTGATAAACACTCCCTCTTTAAAGCTACCCCCAGCCTCTCTCACATGGTCAGCTTTGACCCTTGTTTCCATTTTTACATCCATCCCAACAGCATTAGAAGGCTTTAGTCAGAACTTCTCTTAAAGGTGAATTTGGACTATCTGTGGGTGAAAAATGGGAAAATTGTTTGGTGGCCCCCACAAAATATCAAGGTCATGGACCACTTGGAGAGCCCGACGAGTGAAAACGCTCAGGCTGATTTTCTATGGGCGTGCTGTGAACAACAGGTTGTAGAGAACACTAATACAACGCGTAAGGGTGAAGTAGGTGAGATGCATGGGTGTCGTATGGATTTTTCATGTTTTCACACACACCCCTAACCCTGTGCACAAGGGGCCCATTAGTGCTGTTCAGAGTTCAAAGTTTAAGTGCACACTTCTTGTGGTGCAACTGTTAGAATTCAGGAAATTAGACAATCAGAGCGTAGTTTGTGTGGGCATCCTGAACACCCCATGTGTGCAGTATTTGTGTGTGGTCAGTAAGGAGCCAGTACTCATAACTTACTAATGACTAGAGTAACATAAGGACACCGAGTGATAGCATTCCTCGCATGTTATAAGTTCAGCAACTTTCATTCGCCTTACAAATATTTCACGATAGACTTACCACATGCAGAGCAACAGTACGTTCCGTTTTCATGATGTCCCTTGAAGCACAAGAGAACCGCAAGACACACCTGCGCTCCCCTTAATGCTTTAACAGCAGAGTTTTAGCTCCAGAGCTTACATTCTTTTGACTGCTGTAACTCTTCAACCATGTACACAATCACTAATTCCAGCAGATTCTGTCGTGTAGAAAAGCAGCTTTGTGCCGTTGTTTAACATTGCATATTGATGCAAAGCCGATAGTGTTGTATAACAGCGCAAAGCCAATATGAAAAGCCGCTTTTCTTCATGTCAGAATCCACTGATTCACGTTGATCCTGTGAATAGTTAAGAGTATGTCAATTTCTTTATACGGTTTGTCTTATATAGGTGTCGCTGGTGGCATCTGTGATGTTAAAGGGGGAAGATGCAGCCGCTCTCTTTTATGACCTTTCACAGGCCTAGGTAACCCAAGAACCAGCAGAACCCACATGGGTCGACCCATGTACAAGTTGAAACCGATGTTATAAAAAAATATTTAAAGTCAGAAAAGATTGGCACACTCATTTAACTTCTATATTTATATTCTATATTTAAAAATAGGATAAAAAACAAATAAGTGTGAATAGAGATTGTTTTCTTATCACAGATTAAATATGAAGGCTGTAGTCTTAATACATTTTGGAGAGAGCATATCTACTCTAGATATATTCCAACAGGGTTCAGCTGTCCTTGTAAAACAGCCAATACTCTTTTTCCTCCAGAAACAATTACAGGCCTTTGCCTGAGACAGTCTTCACAAATTTATCATAATCTTTCTGAAAAATATTGAAAGACTGAAGCTGCCAATAATCCAGCGTTTGAGTAGCAGTGCGGCTCTGTCAGTAGTTTGTCTTTGTGGTTCAGAACAACAATGAATCAAGAGAGAACTGTCTGGTTCAGCTGTAAGATCTGTGTGAGTCTGAAACTGTCAGTCAGTCTCAGCGCTGCATCGGCTACTGTCATTACCTGAAGATTGGCATTTTTACCAGGTTTTATGGAAACACAGAAACAGCTTTGGCTCATTCATCCAGCCTGGAATGCTTTCTCAAAAACAGCAGCAGATTGCCTTTTTGTTCCCATGGATTCTTAAAAGTGTTGATGTTGCATCTTCAAGAAAATAATATGACCCTTTTGGGGTGAGACGTAGTCATCTACAAAATGTTAAAACTCACGAGGCCTCGAGTACTTTTGGGGTTTTAGTATGTGAAAACCGAATAGAAACTCGCTTTATGGCTTAGTCACAACTGCCCTTCTGGGTGAATGTGGGCAAAAAATGGGCAAATCTGTATGGGGCTCGCACTAAATTTTAAAATTATAGATCGCTCTGTGAGCCCTGAGAGAGAGAGAGAGAATGCTCACGCACATTCTATTTCTTCTGGCATGCTGCAAGTGACAGGCTATAGCGAACACCTGCATGTACTTCCTAAAATCGCTTCGAAATCAGTAGCTGCGTTTACATGGACACAAGTAATTGGAATCAAAAATTGATCAGAATAGAATGCAGAATTTATTTCTGATTGAGGTGGGTGGGTTATGCCGATTTATAATCCGATTGTGGTTCATGTAAACTATTTAAACAATCTGGTTATTACGGCACTGTTTTTTTTACGTCACGCGTAGACGATGTGCGGACCGGAGTACACTTTGGAGTCCGAACGGGACCGGCTGGCTGCTCCGCGTCAGTATACTATGTCTAGCAGAGCAGCCAGACTCTGTAGCTCTGTGCCTGCGAGTAGGGGAGGGTGCTTTGTTACGGCGTGGACGAGGCTTTGCTGCGCAGTCTGTCCGGCTGCTCTGCGCGAGTGAGCTGCCGGACTCAGGAGAACAGTGTCTCTGAGTGGACGGAGTGTGAGCTCCGTACGCGTCTTTTGAATGCGGAAATGCCACTCCGTGTTTCCGAGCAGTCCTGTGAAACCGTGGAAACTATCACGTGAATTTGTGTTACCAAAAAAAAAAAAAAAAAGGCTGGTCTTATTCGCACATATTAAGTGCGGCCAAAACGCACATTTCTGCATTGACCGCATGGCTAAATTCTGTTGTTCCTCCGGGTTCAGGATAAATAACAAAGTTCAGCATTGGTCACATGTATTTAGAAAATGTGTCTGAACAGTAAAAAGAAAAACAGATCATCTCGGTTCACGCTAACAGCTTCCACGTTTGGAACTCAGCTGCTTTTTCTTCTTCTACGGCCGTTTTCTGTAGTTCTGTTAATGACAAAATGATTTATTCCGATCTAACGTGTTGCGGATGTAAACGTTTGTTTTAATCGGAAGACGTTTTTCAGGACCGTGTGCACAGGTCAATTCTAATCCGATCTTTGATCCGATTAAAGACATTTTGGACATGTACACGCAGCTAGTAAGCACAATAGGAATTAATACACCAGGCACAACGTTGTTGTTGTTTTTTTTTTTTAAAGTAAAGATTTTAAAGTACGCCGTGTACTGTGGAAAATAAGGTAATAACCGCTTTAATTTTGGTGTACCGTGAATTTTTCTGTTACTGTGTTTGCAGAGTGTAAGAATACACACAATATGGATTTAGATGGAAAAAGGGTTGCTGTGGAAAAGAGATGTCTACAAAAAGATGAGATCAGGACTTATTCTCTGAAAAAAACGGAAATGGAAAAAAAGTACATAAATAGTGCAGAGAAAGCGACCAAAAAGTGCCTGTAAATAAAACGTTTCCAAACCAATTAGAACCATATATAATCCAGTTATATGCAGTTGTATGCATCAGACCTTCTTTAGAGATTATTTATCACATTTAAAGGCTGGTGTTCTGGAGAAGTAAGTACTTTTTTTTCTTGTGTGCTCCTCAGGTTTGTTTCAAACACCCATGCAACAGCGTGTGCCTGCAGAGCCAGAAACTACCCTGCGTTCTGTGTAGCGTCCTGCTGTTTCTCATCTTAACAGCTGGTTGCTTTTGGACAACAGTGTGTCATATCATACACAGAATTTCCACTATCAATGAAATGCTTTCTTAAACGCGGCACAGATACACAAAGACACACAAACTCTTTTTTTTTGTTAGCCAAAGCAAAGTTTGCGATGATCTAACGCTGAAGGAATTATTATGGTTTGTTTCGTTGCCAAAAGGTTTGTCCGTTTCTTGAGGGTATCCTGCACGTTCGGATTGTAGTGCAAGAAGAAGAACCTCTTTGTTTTCAGGCACCGATGAGGTGTAACTGAGAAACGGAGGCACTACAGTGAAGCCGACGCGTATTAAGTGGTGCATAAAAGGACACGGGGTAGCTTTTTAGCAGGGCACATATATCCATTTCCTGCCTGTTATCCTGAGTCGTCCTCCATCTTCCTTTCTCTGTGTTTTGGTGAATGACAGGATGTAATTACGCTGTGATTAAGATGCTCCCTCTGAGAATGGATTAGGAGAATTATCCGCTGATTTGTCCCTCACTTTTTCTATTTCACAAGCCCTCTCCACTTCCTTTAGTCTGCTTGATGTATGCGTGTTACTAAACAATGTTAACACATCTCATTTGAACACTTTGAGGGAAAGAAATGATTTGGAGATAACCACTTGGTAATCATATTTGTCATTCAGCTGAGGTATTTTCCAGCCCTGTGATTTTGGTTGATGTATAATGTAGTACTTGGCTGCTCGTGCTCTGAATGAATGACTAGCAGATGAGGGCTGTGAAGGATTTACAATAAAAATAATGAAACCAAAATAGAGAGGGCACTCTTTGAGTGGCTCATTAAGTAATGGCTGTTTTCTCTTTCAGCCGTGTCCTTCACTGGCAGAAAGCAAAGAGCGCTCTGAATGCCTGGCTTGCTTCAGCCTTCACATCACTTGAATCCCTTTTCAACATTTTGTTTGCGTGTGAGTGCAGGTCAGTTTTTCCAGTCTTGGAGACTCATGCAGAACAACAGTCTGTTGACTGGCCTTAATTCAGCTGCGTCTGTGTGTGTGTGTGTGTAAGTGTGTGTGTGAGTGTGTGGGGAGAATTATTAATAGTGATTTGAGCAAAGTTCTCAGGTGAACCAAGGTGAACATTTAGTACAAAAAAAAGGAAAAGGAGAATTCTTTTGACAAACGACGCTGAGATACAGCAGCACAGTGTGAAAGGAGAATCAGTTGAACCTCCCTGACTCTGTTTTCATCTAACAAAAAGCCAAAATCTTTTAATAAATAATGGTCTTTTTTTGTAAAGTAGTTTCTCAATGACACCAAAGGAATGTGATGTGAAAATAAACAACCTTATTGAGTGTTATTTCAATTATAAAATATAAAAAAAAATTAAATGACCAAATTGTCTTTTTATTAACAGTTAAACCTGTTCAAACTACATATAAAAGAACTGTTTTAACCGCACGATGAAACCCACTATAAAACCCCAAAACAACACTGCGCCTTATAATCCAGATAGCCTTATATATGGATTCATTCTGGTTGTGCTAATGATGTCAAAGCAATTTAAAGATACAAGCAAGTTTTGGTGTTATTGTAAATAGAGTATTGCGACTAATGTGTAGCGATGGCAGACCGTGTTTTTTTTACGTGTAGCTAACAAGGTTGGGAGTTACCAGTGTTGTGAATAAGCTAACACGGCTAACGTGGAGCGGTGTTTTTTTAGCGGTATCGGTTTGTTTTTTTAAACGTTGCAAACGAGGTTGGGAGTTACAGGTATTGTGAATGCGCTAAAGCGGCCGATGTGGCTAACGTGTTGCGTGTTACAAACAAGTTCACAAATTGCTGTGAACGCAGTTAAAATAAAGTCTGACTGACTTATCCCTGACTCTTTTGTCTGGCTTAATGCGCCTTATAATGGTGTACGTCTTATATGCTTACATATGTACTGTATATCTTCTAATAGTAGCCCTGGCGTTTATGCCAAAAATTTGGCAGCCAGCCTGATGTTTTTTGGAGTCTGCTGTTGACTCCATCCCAGACAGAATGGTTATGCTAATGGTTTCATTTTGCGGTGAAATTTGGTCAAGAAATGCAGATGACACCAAATGAAAGGATTTATTGAAATGATGATAACAACATCATGTTCTGATTAGCACTGGTTGTAAATGTTTCTTTTCTTTTTGAAACATCAAATCACTTTTCCGTCTTTGTTCAATAGTCTAGTTCTTTTAGTTCACTGCTCGCTTTCTTTGCACCTCCACCAGAAAATAATTTGCTCATTGCTCCTTTTTCAGCAGCTGTTTTCTTAATATCACCCATCTGCTTGCGCCATTCTCAGATACTTTTAAAATTCACGCCAAAATGTCGTGCAGAGTCCTCACCAGAAGTACGCATGAAGTTTCAGCGCTAAATGGAATGACTGTTTCTTGGCCATCCCTATACTGGCTCGCAGAACAAAATACCACAAACACACAGTGGGCTCCACAAGTTTAAAAGATAGTTTCTACATTTTTTCACAAAGGGTCTCAAATTCACCTAGAACTTTTCTTTGCAGAGATTTTTAAGTCATGATGCTTGCAATCTAAAAAAAACAAGTCCTAGCTATGTGAACTGATGCAACAGCTGTAAAAAATGATGCATGAGTGCATGTTGCAACTCATAGGGGAACACCAACTAAACGTGGGCTCCCATTTGACAGAGAATCAATGCAGCAGTCATACATACACATTTACAGTTACTCCAAATGGACATTTCTTGCGAATGGATGTCTTAAATGGTTTGCAGGATGTTGCAACCCAGTGAGATATCAGTTTTAATGAACTGCCATAATGATTTTGATAACAAGCCATTAACTCCAGTCTCTGTTTTCCAAACCCGGGTTCCTCAAGGCGCATCGTCTTGAATGTGGTCTTTAATACCCCGCTAAAACACACCTGACTCAGCTCATTGTTTTGCTCTGCAGAGACTGATGATGACTATCATTAAAACCAGGTGCTTTTGAGGGAGGAAAAATTGAAAGCATGCGGGTGGCGTGCCATGAGGGCCATAAACCTGCAAAATGTATTCAGAATTACTTACACAACAGAGGACAGTGTAATGAACCACCCATGCCATTTTAATGATTAGACATATGATATTAAAAAACTCTTAAAACTGAGGGAAAAATATGTGGGGTTCTCAGCTGAAGTAGTTTTTAGACAAAAGTTGTAATTAAGAACCAAAGTGTAGATTTTTATTTTAAACTCTAACAAAAAGAGAGGCAAAGTGAATTTTGAGGCTAGCTAACGATGTTTCAATTTCATATTATGTCTTGGACATCAAAGGTAAAGCTAACAAACAAGGTGACTTCACGTTGACTTGTTTTGCATCCCATTTACACTAGCGTAGACACAGTCCATGTATGTTGATGTGCAGAGCTGTGCATGCCTGCCAAATTACTACCGTAACCCTTAAACCGTTTACGCAAATAACATAATACTAGGTGTCTTGCAACAGACTGCTGAGCTGTCCAGGGTGTACACTGCCTTTGCCCAGCAGTAGCCGGGACAGGCTGTGGTGACCCCATGACCCCAAAAGGGATTAAGAAGAGGGATGGATGAATGGGCCTAATTTCAGCGGATTTTGAAGCAGAGAAAAGCAGCCTTGCGCTGATATGCAATACTTTACAGTTGTGAAAAGCTTACGCAATCAACGAAAATCAGCTGATTCTGTCGTTACACTTAATGTTAGTAATGTGTTGCGCATCCGTGCAAAACCGATCTACGTCGAAGAGTTAGTGGAATGTCAAAGAGCGTGTGTTATCCAGCTGTTAGCAGTGGGATCCCTGGTGTTAAGGTGTTTGATTTGATTTGAAAATGGTTTATTTCAAGCAGACAAGAAAATATATAAGACATGTGTAACACAATCAACAACAACAAAGATTTGCATCATTAATCATGTCAAACATAGGATAACTAGGCATCAAAAGGTAGTGGGAGGAAGCGAATTTATATAATCCCACCCCAACTCGACCACACCATTTACTTTACATTAGATATCAACCGGTTCGTAACTAATAATCAGGTGTTAAAAGCAGTTTTCTGCTTATGAAGTATAAACAATTGTCGTTCTTTCCTAAAATCATTAATGGATTTTAGGAATTTACACCACATTAAAATGAACTGATTGCAGTCAATGAAATAGCTGGATGTGACTATTCACTGGGTTAGGGAAGAGGTCAACTTAGGAGTCAAATCCTGTTTAAAATAAGAATTTTACTGTCCCAAAAATTTCCAATGGCACTTTAGAACGAGTTAAAAAAAGTCTATTTTGGCCGATGTTAGTTACAACTATTTAGAGGAAATCAAGCACAAAATCTGATGGAAATTGATGTTGGCTACACATAATAGGTGCGGTCAAAGTGCAAGTTGCTGCATTACCCGCACGACCCTATCCCTAACCCTGCCCTAATTACGTGCAAATAATCACTTCGTTATGAAAAATTCAAAACCAAAGTCTTCCTCAGACTCCTCTTCATTAGAAGTCGGATCATTCTTAGCCCTTTTGAGGGCAAAGTAGGTCTGAAAAAACTATCATTTAACAGGTATTTCAGATCTGTGGGACATTGTGACACCCTAAATCCAAATTAAAACTCAACGTTGGAGTCTCACTTTCAATATTTTTATCTAACTCCACTCAGGCTCATGTTTGGATTGACTGTGCTGAAGGAGAAAGATGAACGCTGTTCCACCAATTTAAAAGAGATGACTTAGCCAGATATGTGCAAGATTGTGCCTCAAACTCCACTCTTGTATTTAGTCCTTCCACACCTTTGAATCTAGTACACTTAGTACCTATTCCCTGTTTCCTATTATTATTATTATTATTACATTTTTTTATTGTTGCAATGTCCCACTAAAATAAAGGCCGAGTACCTCTCGATTATTTTTGGCGAGTCAAATGGTTCTTATCATCCAAAGCATTTTATGGCATTATTAACCTTGTGTTGAATCAGGAAATGACAATTAAAGCTTCATTCTTTCATTCATAGAGTGGTTTACTTTAGTCCTTAAAGCTAGCTGAACCCAGTTGTAAAGACCTCATTGAAAAGGCGGGTTCTCTTACAAAGTTACCCAAAGCAAGACAAGGTATTTCGTTAGAATCGGTTTGTTGTGTCCATTTGTGTCCTCTAACTTGTGAGCTGTCTTTTAACTTCTTTTTTTTTTTTAATTTCGTTTAGATCTTTTATTAAAGTCTCGTGATTAAACAGTTCATCAAACACTGCGTCTCGCTGGCACAGTATCCAGCTATCAAAAACAGCAGGCAGATTACAAATTGTCCATTGGTCCATGTGGTCATGTTGTGTTGCAGGGCCGCGTTTGCATGACTCACACAGTCTTTCTGCATGTTTTCTTAATAGACCGCTCTTGGTATGAAAGTAATTAGCATTAACAGTTGTCGACATGCTTCTCCGCTACCAACACTCGCTACAAATACCAGCTCTGAGGGGAATAGTCTTTTCAGGCTATGTGATGCTGTCAACAAATTTCTCAGTGATCGCTCAAGTATTGTGCACCGACATGTGAGGTAGCAGCGTATCGCAGCACATTGTTTGCTAATTGAATTTGGAAGACTTTCCAGTGTCTGTGTGGGTTTGTGCAGCCATTAGAGCTTTGTTTCCTCGCCGTGTTGTTATGATCACCAGAACAAACCAGGGCCAAGATAACAGAGATCAGATAAGGCGGTGGTTTTGTGAGATGTGGGATTTTTTTTTCCTGCTGCGGCTCCATTCATTGTCTGGGTGACATTTTTCTTTTTTTTGCTCCTGACGACTCTTGAGCCGAGCTGCCACCTTTAGTTTTTGCTGGTAAAATGAAGCGCGCTGTCACCCATCCGCGCTCACCCCGTGGAGTGTGAATCACTGCTTCGCCGATAGAATTTCAGAGGAGGAGGTTGTCACTGGTGGCACACTGTGAAAGGAGAAGGGACAAAGTTTGCCGGTGGATGATTACCTTGCCTTCACCAGTCAATGATAGACGATTGTACACGATATGATGGCTGTGATATAGTTTTTTAAACCTTCATTCACACATTTTTATCGACGTGTTGAGCTTATATTCCCCCTGTGTTAAAAGTGAATGTATATTTGAGTTGTTTCTTTTTCTATACACTTTTTTATCCTTTAACCAGTATCTATAACCTTTTCATCCTAGTTTCAGGAACCTGCCTCACCTGTCAGGTGTGTTAACTTGCAATACTTCCACGCCACCTTTGCACGACAAGATTTGTGGCTTACTAAAAGAAATCAGGTGTAAAAAAAAAGTTTCAACAAATCAGCAGTGCAAAGAACTTGCATGGAATGAAGAAACCAAATTTGTTCAAATCACGCTTTAATTCCCTAAATTAAAAACTAAGAGATGTATTACCTTTTATTCATTAAATAACTTTTTTTAAGGGTTCCCAGTGGTCTTTTAATATGATTTTGCTGTTTTCTTGGCAAATTTTAAAAACCTTTGTTGTTTTCTGCGGTAGTTTGTGAGAATTTTCCCTCTGAGTTGTGGTCAGGACTCATGGTACAGAGTAAGCCTGCCTTTAATTCCCATCATCCATCTGTTTACATGCTCTCCTGCTAGCTTCGAGGTTACAAAGCTTATAAAAATGGCGATCAATATTGGAGCCATTCAGCCGTACAGTTTTGAGCCGGATGCCAGCTCGGGCAAGGACAATAAAGATGTACATGGATCTATTTGTCTTCCAGTAGATGCACTGAAATGCAGCGGAGCAAGGAGATCGTGAGCTACTGATTGTACTTTCTATATAAGTAGTACAAGCTTTTTCAAACAGCATTTTTTCATCTGTTCCTAATTCATTATGATTTGAATAAAGTATTACTTAATTTTAAGCTTAATTCTCTTGATAAATGTCCTCTATCTTGAGAAAAATGCCACAAGAGCATGTTACATATACCAAAAAAAAAAAAAACACCCTTTTCCTCAGGGTGGGGGATTAACAGCAGTATCAGAAAAGTGTATATTTATGACAAAATTGATCAGTGTATCATATCACATATCTAGTCAATAATTAAGCAAAGATCAGATTGTCTTAAACGTGATAGGACTTCCTTGTTGCTTAATCCAATGCAACATTTCGTACCATCAAATACCAAGAATTTTTTTCTTTCTTTTATTTGATCTCAGAAGACCTTGTTTATGTTTGGCTATCCCCCAGAAAAAAAAATCCTCTTTCCTTTCTGGTGTATTTATGGTTAAAGAACACACTTTCACAGCAGTTTCTCCTGGTTTGTTTTTCATTTCCGTCTTTTGTGTATTCTTCAGACACATTTCTTTTGCGTTTCCTCTTCTTTCTCTTTCTTGCTCTACAACAGCTGACTTTGGGAGGGAAGAAACACGATGTTTTACTGGAGTCCACATTGAACAACTTTAATGATTCATTGTAGTGTTTTAACGCACAGCTTATCTGTAGGGCCGTGTTTCCTGTCCGTCAACTGCACCGTTTTTTGTTGACAAGTGTTCTTAGCTTAAAATTCATTTACATACTTGTAGGTTTTTTTTCCTTCCTTTTGTTTTTGAGAAATTTCAAGTAGAGAAATTCTACTTAGAGTAAAAAGCTGATTTTTTGTGTGTGTTTAAGACACCTTGACACCAGCTTTAGCTCACTGGCTTTTGTTAGTACGCCTTTTTTAAATTTATTTCCACTTGTTGCAATCCTAGAAAGACACTTCATGATTTTTTTTTTCACAACTACAAGAGTCTGTGTGTGCTCAAAGGAAGAATGTGTTTGAGATATAATAGAATGTATATTAATGCATATGTAACATAACCGCTGCAACAAAATCTGGAGTCAACGCCGCCACCCTGAGTGATCTGAAGGCAGAACTGCCAGAGAAATATATCAGCAGACTCTTTCTACTCTGCGCAGAATGCAAATAGCATCCCCTTTCTTTTTTTACGCTGTTGATCTACATGTCATTTACTTGTAGATCAAAGAATATAAAATTCATGTTCCTCTGCAGACAGAGCGTGCGCTTTATCATCGATAACACGCACCATTCAACCAGTAGGGCTTTTTTCCGAGGCGTGGAATTAAATCAAAATGTCACACGCGCTTGCACACACAAATACATAATCAGAGTGTTAGCGCAAGGCCAGTTGTCAAGTCAATAAAGAAAACATGCGGCGTTAGAGTGAGAGAACATAAACAGAACTCTGCCAAGCTACTGTTTGCATTCCACATCCCTCTGCTTCATTGCTCAGCAGCTGCTTTGGCTTGATGGACTTTAAATACGGTGCTATTTACTCAGTCATTTGCTGATTGGACAAAAATATTGAATAAATTCAATCACTTCATGTGGTACCATGTTGTAGATTAAATTCATTTTAAAGATGCGATTTCTTTTTCGGATAATGCTAAGTTACAAACGTGCATTGAGCTTAGCAAGAACATGGCAAACTTTGGTTGAAATGAAAATATCAATGTAGAATGTACTTTTAAGTGTAAAAAGAATATTTTTTCTTCAGTACAGCCAGTACAGGTTGTAGATTTTTCATGGTATAAAAATTGATAAATGATGGAAGCTTTTAAGGTCTAAACCATGTTATCGGCACAAATATCTGGTTAACAAGTGTTCAGTTTTGGATATGTGCACCAAAAGTTGATTGAATTCTTGATCCTAATGTAATCAGCAGCTATAATACAGCTCAATACTTACATTAGATCAAGTTTAAGACCTTTGAAATTATGAACTGCTACAAACCATGTGAGGCAGTTTCCTGCCACCATGCCAAATGCACATATGTACAGTATACTAGAATCTACTATCACTTTGTTGATTTCCCTCCTGTTTTTTTTTTTGTTTGTTTTTTTATATGCTTGGGAATCTCAAGTAAATACAAAAGCTGCAATGTTGTCACTTTTAAGGAGCATTACATCCTAAATCACAGAATCTGTGGCTGACTTCATTCAATAATTATTGTCCAGTTGAGCATGCAACTGGTCAATTGCTATTATCAGTGTTTGTGTTGCTGACAGGTCATTGTTGACAGCCAAAAATTACATTAAGTTTTTTTTTTCTGGTTTGTATTAATGGGAGGTCTTTGTTATTTGGCTTTTTGTGTCAATCACAGTTTGCTCATAGTGTTTGAAAACATGGATGTCCAGTGTCAGTGCACACGACACCAGGACTCCTGAGGCAGACTTTGAGGTTGTGTCATCTGACCTTCAGTTGTTTGTCTTGGACACTCGGGGCGGAGCTTCCAAGCAATCACTTCCTGCTGTTGAGTTGGATTCGCTGGGGCAGGAGGAGAAGGCCGGACAGACTCTGTAGGCCCAAATGTACTATGAGAATCTGTTGGCAACATCTGGCTGAAGCCCACTGGAAGACAGGTTGTCAACCCCCACAATAACAAGAGCTTCAGTCAGGTACTGAGGGATGCAAGACACTTTGAGTCCGATTGGACTTTGTTGTCCACCTCCATCATCACTACAGCTGTCGGTCCAGCTGGACCACAGGGTTTCATCTGTACTATTTGCAGATGATGTTGTTCTTTTGGCTTTCTTGAAGCAGAACCTTCAATGTGCACTTGTTTATTTCAGACTTGAGTGTGAAGCAACTGGAATAGGAAATAGCTCTTGTAAATCAGAGGTTGAGACCAGAAAAAAGTGCTTAGTCCTCTCTTGGAAGGTGGAGCGCTTGTGGAGGAGTATCTCGGGGTCTTGTTCATGAGTGAGGAAAGGATGGCGTGTGAGATTGACAGGCAGATAGGTGGAGTCCTGTAGTGAAGAAGAAGCAAAGGGCCAAAGCTCTGAATTTACTGGTTGGTCTATGTTCCTAACCTCATTAATGGTCATGGGCTTTGGGTCATTACTGAAAGAGTAAGAGCCTTGATCCAAGTGCATAAAACGAGTTCCCTTCACAGGGCGCTCCTTTAGAGGTAGGGAGGAGGAGCTTGGAGTAGAGCTGCTGCTCCTCTACATTGACAAAAGCCAATTGAGGTGGCTTGGGGGATCAATTTCAGATACTTTCTAGACTTCAAAGCTTATAAGTACAAGGTGGCTTCCATGCTGACATACAACGCGTGATATATTTTAAACTTGCAGAGTAAAAATTTATGTCCAATGTTGACTTTTAAAGCATGTCCTGGTGAGACCTTGTGCATTATCCAGTGGTCTCTTACCATATTACGTTTCGCCTTTTGCGGTCTTGCTGTTTTTCAGAATTTTTTAGTGCAATTTGCATGCTTTTTTTTTTTTAAACAACGCATTGTGTTCTGTCCTGATTACCATTTCTGTGTTTCCTGTATAAAGTGCATTCATTTTGCCAAAATTACATCAATCTTTGATCACAAACAGATCTTTGGTTTAATTCTACAATATTGGAGTCTTTTTTCTGTAAAGTTTGGAACTTGTGAGTATTTAGTGTAATTTGTAGTGAAGGATTTTGCAGCCTGAAAACATTTATGATTATTGTAAAAAAAAAGTTGATTTCACCTTATAGTGGGTTATTTTTTTTAAGGTAACTCCAGTGATAAATGAAGTAATATAAAAAAAGTAGGATTGCTTGGAACTTTCTAATAATATCTTTCCAGTTCATGTTTTCTCTTCTTGGCTTATATAAACTAAACAGCTTTGGTTATATTTATGGAAAATGTTTGACATCACCGACTAGTCAGTGTTTATTAAAGTTGACCAGCTTGATGGCATCCATTTTGCTGAGTTTTCAGGAGGTCAATAGCGTGACCTTTGCAAAAAACAATTGAATTGGTTTTTTTGGGGTTTTTTTTTTAAAAGCAAAGACATAGTTTTATGGTTGGGCCAATCATCAGCACCCTCTGATGTAGGAGTTACAAACACAGTTAGTCTATCTCCACCCATGTGGGAGGCAAGCATCCATTTCTTTCCCCCCAACGTAGACTCAAATGAGATCACGATGCCTCCCAACATTTTCTCTCTTATCAGCTCATTAACAGGGCTCCTTGTGGGAATAAATATCCTCACTCTCTTCTTGTCAGCCTTCCCTAAGGCTCACTGTCAGGTCTTTGATTGTGCAACTGGTGTGAAAGGAGCAGTGAGAGCTGATGCAGGGAGGAGAAACAATAAGAAAGGAGCGTTGCAGGATGTTGTATTGCGGCTTAATTGTTTCCTGGCAGCAGAGGTAAGCTCATTCTAAGAGTATAAATCCTCCTATTTTCATTTATCTGCTCCAGGTGTTGATGAAACATTTCCCCTGCCGGATAATCATTTTTCCCTTCCTACCTGCCAATACGCTCAAAAGAAAGAGAGATGAAAGCAGGCCCTCCCACCTGACTCATCAGCAACGCCATCACAGAACCCACCAGCCATGCTGGCGTGTGTTTGAGCGACTCTCTCGGTGCTTCCACTTGCAGGTCGATGCATCATAAGGAATCGTGCCAGATGCTCTGACTGAATACTTAATGAAAACTGGTTATACCTTGGCCATACGACTCGACAGTATCTTGCGAAAGTCTGTGTTCCTGGATTGATTCATCTGTAGCAGCTTCTAGTCGTTCAGTGGCCTGTGGCATTGCCTTTATCATTTATGAAGTCTGTAAATATAGCTGAGGGTCACATACCTCTGGAAGCCTTTCCATAAGTGTGTAGCTGCAGGGGAAGGGTTTCTGACAGGAACAGCCTCTGCTGCCATTCCATAGTTTTCTTTGTGGGAGAAAATCCACTCCCGCACAGTTTATGTTTGAAAGAAAAAAGGAAACAAAGTTTTGTTATTACAATAAAACCCACTAATTCAAGTGTTGACAGAAGGTTCAGATGGGCAACCGGCAGTCGCCTGCTTCAGAATAGGAAGAAGGGCTTTTGCTGTACCTGATGCTTCAGGCTTGGTGTGTTTATTCACTCCAGTCTGTCCCGCTGGCCTTGGAGACAGAAACAGGAATCCACTGTAGCAGACAGAGGGAAGGAACAGAGTGAGCCAATGTGTGTGCTTTTCTTTTTCCTTTTTTTTGGCCCTCCTAAACAAAACAGCATGCATTGTTTACTGCAGATGGCACAATGGTGTTTCTGTTCAAAGCCGGCACAAGTGAAAGCTTGTCAGAGCTGAGGAAAGTGAGGGTGAAAAGACGGAGGGGGAGGGAAATGCTTTTGGTCACAAAATCAACCTGAGTGCTGCTTGTGGTTTTGTTTTTGGTTTTGGTTTGGTTTTGGTTGCTGCCGTTAAGTGAACGGCTACATGTTTGAGGTGGTCTTTTCTTTTTTCTGTTTTGGTATCTCAACAGCGCCAACTATATTTTTCGGAATACAAGTTTTTTTTTTTTTTTTTTTGCATGGTTTGACCGAGGGTGCGACTATGCACAGCGTGATCGGTCCAAGTTCGACCTGGTTTACCGTTCAACGTGCGATTGATTAACGGGTACGCATCATAGAGCCCGAAAGATGTGGGCAGCTATGCATGAACTTGGGAATTTTTCCCACAAGCCCGAAATGTGCATTTACGCAGACTTTTGGCGTGGTCGCTTGAACGTGCATTGCCAGGGGCAGCGTGAACGTGGCTTTATGCTGGGCTTGGTGGAATGATTTCAAAGGGACAAAAAGGATGAAGAATTTAACGGGTTTAGGAATTTGATGTGATACAAATAGCTTAGCTGATATGTTAGCATGTTCATTAAGCTATAGTCATCCAAATAATTGTTTGTTTGTTGCTAAAATACTAGCTTCCTCCTATGTTTCAGGAGGCTATAAAAGCATCAATGTGTTTGATTTGCCAGTAATTTGCCTTTCAAGGTTAAATGTCCGTTCCTGTTTACCGAAACTTGCTGAACTAATTTCTTCAAAAAGTGTGACCTGCGTATGATTTTTTTTCTTTAAAATGCATTTTTTGGCTTCAGTGACTTGTAGTCCATAAAAAACGGTAACTCATTTTCCTCAAGTTGTTGAAACGCACGCCCGGAATCTTACGGTTGTTGGCCACCCTCAGTTTCTTTTAATTTTCTCAGTTGAACAGATTTCCATCTTGTGCTTGCTGTATCAGTTCAGAGAGCTGTGTTAAGAATGTAACTGTGAGCCTTTTTTTCTCCTGCAGTCTGTCACAGCACACACACCACACTGGTCTCTTTAATGGCACACAGATAGACCACCTTCCTCTCCATGTGTTCCTTCCCTCTAGCTTCAAGCACCAGTTAGCCATGGCAACAACAGTGTGCACACCGGATCATTCAGCTGGCAGTAACACAGCTGTGTCCAAAAAGGAAACGCCATTTAATGCACCGAGCTCCACTTTCAAGGGAAAACTGTAAAAAAAACCTTTTCTAGAGCTCTGCAATGGAAAGATTTTAGAAAAACCAAAAGGCATTGGCTGATGTTTTTACATGGATTAAAGTTAATCTCCAGAGATTATACCCAGCAGCAGACTTGGATTGTTTTGGCTTGTGTCATGTAAGGCAGTGCATGTGGGTGTTTGGAGTTAGACGGAGCGTATGGGTGTTTGTGTGGCTCTTAGTTATCCGTCACTTGTAAAGTGAAATCTAGAACATCTCCACACGTGGAACAATACTTGCATTTTATTTTTTAATGTGCTGTTCCACCTGCCCGTTTCGCGATAAGGCTTATCTTACCCAGGGCAAAGAGTAACATCTAGTAACTTTACAAGCAGCAGACTAAATGTATTATAAAGCCCGAAACAATCTGAATTGACATTTCTTTAATTTAGTTTTGGTGTTAAATTACAAAAGTTACCAGTCATTTGGAACAATTCCGCCGAGCCCAGAATAAGACTGAGCAGTATATGCGTTGCAAATACTGATACACACCTACAGCACCCTAAGGTGGCTGTTGCTAATTATTTTTTAAAAATCACACATAAGTCACACCGGAGTATAAGTCGCACCCCCCGGTCAAAGGATGCAAAAAAAATGTGACTTATCCTTGGAAAAATACTGTACCCGCTATTGAGAAATAAACAGCTATTACACAGTCATTAAATTCTTCTCTGCTATCTATTTTTAGCATGTTTTTTTTCATGACATTTTTCCATGGTCTAAGTTATCCAAGTCAAAAACTAATCAGTCAGATGCCCAATGAAAGTACGTGGTTTGAAACATTTGATTGACAAATGTGTTGCCTGCTTTCAAACGGTAGGGGTGTGGACATCCAACAACCTCAATCCTTATTGGTTAGAGTAGTTGCCATAGAAATGTTGACTCAGACTGATTCGGACCAATCACGGATTATGGACAATGTCCGACTCTAATATGGAGGTGTTGTATCGCGTAAAAAAATGGACTTAATTGACCTAATTTTGTTGGAGCCCGAAGAAAACCATTTTGTATGGGTGACATCACACTAATTTGTCTAGTTCTCATATACAGACAAGGGTATTTCTACTAGTGCTGTTTAGTTCATTATGACAGTGTTTCAGCTTTAACTTTTACACCACCAAGGGGGATTTTTTTCCATCTTTAACAATTAAGAAAAACAAATATAAGCAAAAAAAAAAAACACTCCTCACTGGACCGAACCGAACCGGGCCAATCAGTGGAAACAAGGCTATTGAGGATGAAGAAGCAGAATCCTCTGTGTGCTAAAGCTGCCTGGTTTCTACGTTGCTCGTGCTTGTGGTGGGTCTAAAGGCAGCCTGTCAGAGCTAATTAGCTAAAAGAACATGTCCCAAGTGCCGACCTCTTTAACTCTAATGCACAAGCGGATACGCATGCTGCCCCTGACACACTAGTGCCTGTGAAAAAGCAAAAAAATACACCCGTAGTCAAGTTTCCTGTTGCTTTTCAAGTCAATAACAGAAGCTAGGTCTGGCTGAACCTGCAAAGGTAACGATGCAGCATTGTAGCCTGGGAACATAAGCCTCTCTGGGACCGGATGCCTGAGGACATTTATTCCGACATGATGAGCCACCAATCCCCCTGCTTCCCTGCTTGATTTGGTGTTGCTACAAGAGAAAGAAATAGATGTGTTTCTTTGTGCCTGAACTCCTGACTACGGCTATCTGTAGTGAAAAAGACAAGCGTACAAAAGGAGCATAGCAGAATGTAACAAGAGGAAAAATGGCAGCAGATGAATCAAATCCAACAAATGCCTCCTCTTCAGGATCGGAAGCTATGATTTTCTGCAAGAAACGTTTGCGTCTTCATCATTAGCAGAGGAGGAATCTTATTTATCCAAAGCTACTAGAGCTTTTCATTTGCTATTTTGCTAATTCAGCTCACTCTTCATGGGATGTTCATCTATCCGTTTTTATTCTGGGTACAGAGAAAAAGCCAGACAAACTCCTCAAGGGAAGGGTCAACTTTGGATTTAAAGCTGGGAGCCTCTCCAGATAACAGTGCAGTCGTCAATAATGCATTATTTGCAAAACGGCTAAAGTAATAGTAGCAATCCAGACTTTTTGTGCTTGCATGTATGGGTCAAGCAAGGGCCTGTGGAAACAGCTAACCAACCCCCCCGCAACCGTCTGCATTCCTGCTAATCAGTTTCAAATTAGTGCGGTAGTTAGGAGAAAACTGCTATCAGCCCACACACATCGTAGAGTACATCCATGGAAAAATCCTAACATAGGAGATATGATGGACCAAGGCAATATGCAGATACAGAGCCAGTAATAATAAAACAGTAATGAGGGGCATTGTAATAACAGCTGCAAGTTATTTTGTCAACAACAAAATAACGGCGGACTAAATTTTGATAATTTGGTTGTTTATAGTTTGTTAGTTGGGTTTGATTTCCCAATATCGTATTAATAAAGTATCCATAGCAGATGATTGGATGCCACACATTCCCAGCTGCTCATTCAAAAGAGCCTTGGCTCTGTGATGGACCAGAGATCTGTTCCACAGCTCTCTTCATCTGCAATGGGATTCGCAGAACCCTGATGAAGCCTGATGAAGATGGAAAATGTTGATGGTTAAAAGAGATCAATTTGCATTGGAGAGCCTCTGAATCTATAAGGGGGAAACTTAGCCTTTCCGTTGCAAGTTCACATGTAGGGGTAGAAGTGTCTTTTTTTTGGATTGGGATGGGTAGGGAATGGTCTCTGCTGCTCTTCATTTGACAGACTATGCAAAAAAAAGGAAGAATTTAAAATGTTCCTCAATTGGTCAGCCATTTTTAAAGTCTACATTCCCTCTTTTACCTATATCAGATTTAGCTGTTTTTATAGATTTTTAAGCTTTTTTAATACATTTTTGAAATTATTTTAATAATTATATTTAATTGTAATGTGTTCTGCCTTGTTGAAAGATTAATTTCTTCTCAGTGAACAAACAATCAAGTTTTTATTCTATCTATTCTATATAGTTCCACCCTGGATCACATTTTTAAAAGATCTTTAGTTCGTACTGTTACCCTGATGATTTGAATAAAAGATTACAGCTGTTTTAACTTTTTAAATCTTGAAAATTGTAACTGTATCCTAAAGATAAATTT
Organism: Adrianichthys oophorus; assembly: GCA_036245035.1. Classification (NCBI taxonomy): domain Eukaryota; kingdom Metazoa; phylum Chordata; class Actinopteri; order Beloniformes; family Adrianichthyidae; genus Adrianichthys; species Adrianichthys oophorus. Next base: position 5,892,608 of record BSAI01000189.1, on the reverse strand, counting down.
TCAAGCAAATCATGTAAATACTTCAGAAATCTGTTTTCATTCAATCAGCACCCTATGTTCACTTGCGCACAGGAGGCCAAGGAAATCTGACCAATGTGTTTTAAATCCCAAAGGGGGTAATTGATTGTAACATGAGTGTCATTCTGGAGTGCTGGCCAGATTCTTACATGTAATTTGTTGTTCTTGGCTTTCAAAATTCTACTTCATTATTAGATTTCTGTTTGTGCTTTAATCTCGTTATTTTACTCAAAAGATGTTTAATATGTAAAAGTCAAAGAAAGTATATTTAAAAAAAGTCTGAAAAGCTTCCCTCTCCGATCATCTTTTGATCCAGTTTAAAAACATTCCCAGTGGTCTTTTAATTAGGATTTTTCCACTTTTTGCAAAAAATGTAAAAAAAAAAAAAAAACGTACAGTTTTGAGTCAGATTCCACCTCAGACAAGGAAAATGAAGACGTATGTGGATGTAGTCGTCTACGAGTAGATGCATCAGAATGGAGCGGAGCAGGAAGCTTGGGACCTGCCCAGCATATTTTTTACATCACAAATAAGTTCTTTTTCATAGGCATTTTTTCATCAGCGTAATCATTTGAATAAAAAAATACTCAGAATTGCATAATTTCAATTAATTTTCTTCATATATGCCCTCCATCATCAGAAAAATGCCACAAGAACATCTTAAAATATTGTTTTCATCTGCGTGGGTCTTTAAAGATTTTTAGTCCATGTTGTTGGAGGCAAAACTAATGGCACACAGTTTGTCTGAAATGTTTTAAAAAATACTTTAGTTCAAAATTGACTGATGTGTTTATTTGAATGGGCAAGTTTGCAAATACATTTTGTCATAAATGCTGATAAAAAACAATAAAAATGTCTCTTGCCAGTCTTTACACTCAAACAACTTTTTAATGTTTTTTTCAAACCAAATATCTATGTCATTTAAAATTAGTTATCCTGACAATGTGGAATTAGCCAAATACATGAAATATTATGTAAATGTTAAACCTTATTAGAGTTATTTTAGATTCCATGCAATAGTTGCAGATTGCAGAAAGATACTTTAATTTTAAACCAACTATTTACTGCATTTTTCATCCTTTCTAATGTACAAGGAAGTAAGTCTCCTGCCTATGTGAACCGGTTGTTTGTTATTATTCATCTGAGACTGTGAGTATGTAATCTGTTTGTCTCCTGTGTGCACTTTGACAATGTGTGAAATGTGTTTTCTTAGTCAAGCTGGGATGCAATTGATCTCTGCTAAAGTAAAATACAGTTGAGGAAACTTTTCAAGCATTCAAGCTGCACAAGAAATCTTTGTAACTGAGCAACCTGACCCACTGTGTCTGATTTTATTATTTTCTCGGAGTCTGTTTCCGTTTTCTGCCAGCTGGACACCTCAAATTGCAGATTCTAAACATCCGACACTCAGGCAGGTAAGATGTTCCAATTTGCAGAGTTAATAATCATGAAAATAACCATTTCTGTAACACTTCACAAAACTGTCACACTGTGATTTACAGAGAGATAAAACGTGTTCAGTTAGATGAGCCTTTAATGATCCTTTTGTGGAAATTGGATCACTGCGTCGGCACAGAACGTGACTCAAATAACAACAAGAGGAATTTGAAACACTAAGATTCCAGCTGCAATCACCGACATCCATGCACTAATCCCTGTCTTATAGAAGACATGGCTGCTGGTTGTAATGTGGTAAATTGTCGTACTGTTTCATGTTTCTCAATGGCCACCTGTTTGTGGGAGGGAAGAAACGGCGCTGATAGCATCGAACAGCCTGGAGTAAATCTTAATTATCCCTGAAGGACAGTTTCTAAAAACTAGTCATTAACACAGAGTGCATCTGGAACAGGTGCATTGCACTGCACCACACGTCAACACTAAGGCTGTTATCCTGTTCATAACGCTAAATATTTTCAGCTTTTAAAACATATAATCTTTTTAAAAACCCAATTTCAATCCTCTTCACAGTTACACAACTGCATACTTGGAATAGGCATTACACCCAAAATACACTTTAAACCATAACGTATGTCTCCTGTTTACCAATTTTAAAATTAAAGTAGCAGTTACCCAGGAGCCCACCCATAGTACTACCACCATTTATTGACTTCTGGTTTGATCCATAGTGTGGAAAATAAGGTATTCAAAGATTGTTTTTTTTTATTGCATTGGATTTTTTTTAGTTTATTGGTATAATCTAAATCAGATAATAATATATTGATATTGCATTATTTGGGAAAGGTTGGATAATAGAAATAATAACAAAACCTTTCTGGACTTGATGTTTTCCCTAATTTATTGCGAATTAAAACTTTATAAATAAAGTTAAATGCATTGAAAGACAAAAAATGTTTATTAGCGTGCAGCATATTATTGTGTCCAGAACTAAAGAACAGGTTTATGATCTTGGTTCTTTCTTTCTTATCATGTTTGCTAGATTGTTTTATTTGATATTGTAGAAGTTATCTAATTAACAAAGCTAGGAAGCAGCTAGCCTAAAGTTGAAAAAGAGCCGCATGATTCTCCTGTCCTTTTGTCAACATCATGTTTAAGAACTAATCACAAGTATGTAGTTTTTAAAGTTTTACTAAAGAAAAAAGATATCAAGTCAAAACATGTTTTATTTCTAATGTGGTTAAATACAAATAGGAAGTCACAGTTACAGTTTAACTATACAGTACTATATTCATGCTTCTCTGTTGTTGAATGGTTTGATTAAAACTACGGCTGTCAACATTAACGTGTTGATGCACACGATTTAATTTTTTTAAATTAACGTGTTAGTTAAAAGGGAATAAAAAAATGGAAATTGGTGTCAGTAGGAAGCACTTGAACTCTTAACTAAAAATATAATGCTGCCTTATTAAAATGTATGAACGTAAATGAATCCTGACTCCAAAATTGTATTGTGAAATCAAAACACTTTCATCTTCTGAAGTGTTTGTGCTATGTCAGTTCCTTTAAATGATAAACTTGTTTACTCTCAGCCATGCCGGGAAAATGCTTCTTTAAGTCTTTTCTACACCTTTACATGATTCTCTGACATTCAAACCCACTACTTCAATTTGTTTGTCTCTTTGTCATTCCACGAAATGATGGTATTCAGAATTCCTTGTTTTCCGTTACCCAATTTCTGCCTGACGTGTTTAGAATGCTTGAAAACTGGGATCTTGAGAGGATTTCAGTTGTGTATGGCTCTTTGTCAACAGCTTTCTTCTCTTCTATCTAGCTGTTGTGGTTGTGGTTAGACCCGTGAAGTTCCATCTGTGTTGAGTTGTGGCTTTAGCCCACATTTTTCACCAGGGTATTTTATGATAATAGTATCATATGATTTATTGTACCACTTTTGTGCACATCACTGAACCAGCTTTCATGTTACCCTTTTAACTTTGTTGCCTTTGTTTCCCAGAGCCCTATCTCTATTGAGAATTGCTTTTTTACTTGAAGTTAACTGGTCTTCAATTAGTCTCCAAAGTTTTTTTTTAGGTCACAGTGCCACAATTGCTGCATGTTTGGCTTTTTTTTTTATTGTTGAGGGTTATAAACTACGACATAAGAATGGATTTGGAACATAACCAAGTCCAGCAGTGTTTCAAACTCACATCTGCAGTATCGTCTGAACAGAATAAAAATAGGCTTTGTTGACTTAGCATACAGTTTAATGTCCTTCTCACATGGCTTTTTTCGTATTTGTATTCCCCAGTGCTAGTGCTCTGTAGATGAAAAAAGAGCATGCCACAATCGATCATTTCTGTTGATATCTATTCCATTTGTTCTTGTGGAGTTTTTTTAATCAAAAGCTGAAAGGTTCCATAGAGCAAAATGCATTTGCCATTTGAAAATTGCACTTTTTGCTGCCTGAAGTTTTTTAAGACAAAAAAATCCCCAAGCTCCATACAGAACAGGAAATCTGTTCTTGGAAAACACCTGCAGTAATTGATAAGTTTCAGCTGGAAAAAAGTTAGGAGAGGTGGACCATGGCCCAAAAAGACACTTTGCCCCACAGAACTGGTGTAGTTCGAGCTGAACGGAGCTTTAAAGAACATTTTGGCAAGCGGTTTATAGACATTTTGAACAATGTAAACAACTTGGAGATTTCACTTTGCTTTTATTTTGATTTCAGCACTCTAACTTTAATGGGCTTGTGTCCACAATGGAGTTAAAAAACTAAACCAATAATCTGTCAGAAAGGTCAAATATTGAAGAAATAGACATAAAGATTGAATCTGCCACAATCAAACTTGAAGGGAGTCCAACAAGTAAGCTTAAATTGAATATAAAAGTGTTTAATCCTGGGTGTTGTGATATGAAATCATGATATTAGATTAAATAAGTTATAAAAACAAATGTTTTTTTGTGTGTTAATAAATGTTAACGTTAATACAATCATTGAATTTCCAAGAAGCCCAAAACTAATCCCTTTACTACTTCGTGGAGAGTTGATGTTGTGTATCTCTTAGTCTACGTTCTCACCCAGCATGTGATGTGTGTTCAAGAACACATGTTTAGCATATGGTGTTCACTCTGGACACTAGCAATAACCGACACTAACTCACCTACAGTTGGAAGAGGTTTGGTACAAAATGTTGAAGTGCTGCAAAGCTCACAAATGCAGCTTAAGGATTTTTCTTTCACAGCTCCATTACGATATAAAAAAGACTTGGTGTCATACAATTCTGGCCGGGCACAAAATGGCCAAAATTCACGCTTATGCACGTTTACATAGCCTTTTTATTGAAAGTGGTTGCTTGAACGCCTGCTGCTGAGTGCGGTGTGAACGCAGCTTGAAATTGTACAGAATTGGATCGTTACTCAAAACATCTCCTGGAGGAAGTGTTAAAAAGATGTTTTGTTTGACATCTCCGCACTTGTCCTTTGACACCCCAACCCCCGACTGCTTTCTTCTCCCCCGAGCGTCCTGTGTCGCAGTCAGCAGACGCTACTGAGTCAATAGATTGTCTCCCAGCGTTATAAATAATGTGACTCAGTGGCTGACAAAATGAGTTTGGATGGCAACAACGGGCATGAAATGTCTGGAATATTTCTTTAACCAGAACCCTTGCTGCTGCCCCCCCCCTCCAGCTTGACTTGTTGTATCTAGGTGACAAATTCTTGTCTGACCTTGTGCCGCGTCTCTTTTTTGTTTGTTGTTCTTTCATGGAATTTTGCTCTATCCTGTTCTGCGTCACTGCTGGTGATTTAGCTGAGCGAGATTTTTTTTTTTTTGTGTCAAAGAACCATAAAATCGCATTAGGCCTGCACATGTGTTTGAGTGTAGAAAGACTGTTGACTGCATAGGGGTGAGATTACACGCTCTCACAAAAACAAAGCGCTCCGCTTTTGCATTTGTATTTAAACACTTAAGGTATGTGCTTGTGCTTACATGCTGATATTGTGTATATACACGCTACAACATGTTTGGAAATGTTTGCCTTCCCTTGTGCCATGGGATTTACACCCTCCGTTGGGTTTTGATCGTTGCAGTTCACTGCTAGCTTCTACGGCGAGGGCTCAGGAGAGCTGTGCTGTGCTGTAACTGAGCAGCTCATGGGAGAGGAGGGATGGGGTATGGAGGGAGTGCAGATTTCCTGTGTTGGCCGTGTTGCTTGGGGTGAGCGCCAGTGTCAAGTGTTAGGTTACAGCTCAGTGTGAAGGTTCTGAAGGCAGCGCCTCACATTCACCAGCAACGGGGTTTCTTCCTGAACAGCTATACCACGAACACTCAGTTTGTGGCGGCGTTGCATGCAAACCCTGGAGGTGTGCACCCGTGTCATTTAATAAAACAGGAAATGTCGTTTAAAAATTTGAGAAAGTGTTGAATGCGACCTGTGACTACAAGTGTGTGCCAGAAGCTGATGGAAGTGGAAAAGAAAAACTCTTGAAATTGAAAAAAAAGCAAATGCTTAAAACTGTCAACAAACTTTGACAACTCCATTACCTACCTGAGAAAACAGCTATTGCAGTTTAAATAGATCCCTTAAAAGTTTGTCCTCTTCTCTCACCTGTCATTTAGCACAAGAAAACTTTAGAAGTGATACTAACTGGCTTGAACCTTGGAAATAGAACTCTTCCAAACAGCTGTATCTTTATGTTCCTAAGTGTGACTCCAGCGTGATCTATTTCTTAAGCTACGTTAACCTCAGGTATGCGACACATGTTCAAGAGCGTGCTAAACGAGGAGCACTGGACGAGCAGAGGGAGGCTTCTTTTTTCTTTTTTTACTGTTTCCTAGCGCATGCCATACCATAGGAAGAGGATTGGTGTGAAAAGTCGAAGTGGTGCAAATCTTGCTCCAGGTTTTTTTTTCACAGTTCTATTCCGATTGATAAAAAACTTGGTGTCATAGAATTCTGACCGGGCACAAAATGCGATAATTAATTTCCCCTCCATGATCAAATTTTAAAATGTTGTCACTTCCATGAATTGAAAAGGACACCAACCATACATCTTTACCAAAGCCAAGTCCCTGATTGGTCAACGTTGACCTTGTTCAACGAGGAACGCACGTTCAGTGGGCGCGCGTTTTGTGTGTAGTGCCCCAAAATGGGCTCAGAAACTTGTGTAGCTTCATTAAACGCATGTTTATGCATATTTTACACACATTCATGTTTACATAGAGTTTTCATTGGAAGTGTTCGTTTGAATGTGCATTACCGGGGATGGTGTACGTTGCTTTAGTGTGGCAGGTGATGCAGTGTTGAGCCCACATGGCGTCGGGAGTTTTTAAGAATGCTGTGTTCTCCGTGGTGCATTGCCGCACCAATGATATCCATACTGCTTATATTCTAACATTTTCTGCTCCTAACTGCTGTCTCCTGCTCTGGTTGCACAGTGTGTATCACGTTGCACGGTTCACACAGTGCCTCATTTGATTACAGGCGCCAGAGAAAAGGGTTATAGGCAGATCTGATGAGCGTGCAGTTCACGAGGCTCCATGGACGTCTCTAAGACATCTGAAGAAAAAAAACGTCTGCTCATAGAGGACTTGTCAAGTAAAAATGATTCAATGCTCTAGAATCTGGCTTTCTCTCATTCATCTTTACTGCTCAGGATGAAGAGTAGGTTAGGGTTCTTCTTTATAGCAGCTATATAGTTGGCAGTCCTACAGTTTTTATTCTTTGGTGGTTAACATAAAGACACTTGTTTTTATGTTTCAATTACACTTTGATTTATGGTTTAATCACAAATTTAAAATACTAAATCTAATCTGTTTTGCCAGTAGCTACAACATGGTGTACTGGAACTTTCACTTTATGTCCACCAGCCACTAAAGGTTCTTTTTTGGGTCAACTTTATTTGTAAAGTACAATTTTTCAGCCAAGCTAGCTTCTCCTTCCATGTTTTAAGTGGAACAATCCACACCTTAAAATCATTTTTCAAAGCTTTGTCTTTTCTATCAATCTAATATTGAAAGTGCAAACTTTACATTGAATTAAATGGGAACTGTTGTTGTATGACAAGCTTAATGCCGGGCGACTTGGTGAACTGCTTCTGAGTGCATTTGTTTTTGTCTTTAACCCTTTAACCCAAGGATGTTACCAGCGAAACCTAAATAACACACACTCGTTGACCTACTGTAACTCTTCGACCATTTATGTGATCAAGGTAATTCAGCGGATTCTGACGCAGAGAAAAGCTTCTTTGCATATCGGCTTTGTGCCATTACACTAACATCGTGTGCCATTACACTAACATAAAGTGTTGCATAACGACTCAAAGCCACTTTTCTCCGCGACAGAATCAGCTGATTTAAGTTGATTGCGTAAGCCCTTCACTACTGTAAAGTGTGGCATACCAGCGCAAGGCAGTTTTGGTTCACTAGAATTACATCAACTGCGTAAACGGTAGAAGAATTATGGTAGTTGAGAGAATGGCAACACGCCTGTACCAACTATGAGTACATGCGCCAGTTATTGGTAGCAACAGTCCAGTGTGAACACCTTATGCTAAAAGTAAAACGCACTGAAAGCGGATTTTGGAACGTTGACTACGTAGCATCACAGTCTTGGGATTCATCATATCATAGCCTGCATTGCGATGTGTGTCGTACCGCCAAACCCTTGCTAATACACAGCCCGGTTTAATACCTCCTCCAGCACAGCTATACCCTCATCACATTTGGTCGTGCTGAAGTGTTATTATAGTGTACTCTAGCATCCTTGCTTCCTACTATGGCACTGAGGAATACAATGTATTCTGTGTTGAGGATCAGTTACTCTCTGCGTCTGTGTGTAAACAGTATGTTTATCTAGCTATGGATGAATGCTCCAGCTAGCATGGCCGCATGTGTATTGTCATCTGCTTCCCTGTAGGCTTGCTCCAGGCAGGCAGACAGTTGGTAATAGACTGATTTACCTGCATACTTCTGCTTAACTTCCCCTGCTGCACCAGAGAGTCACCGCCGCCGCTCCTCTGACTGACATGCACACACATGTCCTAGTCACGGTCCTCAACAAAGCAGGTGTCAAGTCCATGCGACACCTTTGTCAGTCAGTGTCACTCACTGGAAAAGGCGATGGACTCTGCTGGTGTCTTATACATTTTCAAGAAGCAAAAGTGGTGTCAGTTTGCTGATAATATGAACAAAAAAACCAAAGAAATACTTGAATTAAATGATAGTAATTTTACATCACCACTTGTTTCAAATGTAATTCTTGGGTTCTAGCCTCATGGTGTTATGTGGCAGTAAAAATGTGTGTTAAATCTAGTGGATCATTGTTCCCTCTTCCCTATTTTTAGCAGAGCTGCGTGGTTTTATTTGAAGTTCCTGTACTCGAGGTGCTGTTTGTTCCAACATTAATGTGAGCCCGGTGGCTTAAAAGAAAGCATCAGATCATTAGCAAAGACTGCGACATAAATTCACAGCAGGGTTGTTAAAACATGTGTCTTGGTTTGTCTTTGGAAGCTTGCAGCAGACCCGTCAAAGGAGCCTAAAAAAACAAGAGAATCAATCATTTTGCCTTATCTGACACCCCTTCACAGAGAGGGAAATAAAGCATTTCATTGGTTATAAAATTGCATGAAATTGATCTATTCCTTTTAAAGTCAGAAGATGAACACATGTAGAATGTTTCCCATCGGTTTTGTACATGAAAATGTGAGTTTGTGATCGCATCGACACAAACACCGTGGGACTTTCCAACCTGCTCTAGTGGATCCACCTAAGCTATCTATCTCCTCTGTGTAGACCTATCCTTAGATAAAGCGTTGACAAAAACAAATACTGGTTTTCCTATGGAGTGTAGCACTTTACCCTTCAAACAATGCTCAAGTGTGTTAGCAGTTCAAACTGACTCACTCTCAAAAGGTCAGCAAGTAAATCAAAACACAGCATCAGCAAAGCAGCAAATGCTCCCCTCAGTATTTTGCACTTTTGAATTTCAGATGTTGGAGTGTTTTCACTGCTGTGGTCAAATCTTTGAGGATTACTTGCTGACGGAGCAGTTTTAAATTGGAAAAGAAACAAAAGGCTAAAGTAAGCTAACAGGTACACAGGTGTAGTGCTGCAAGCAAGTAAAAGCTAACAAGTCTTCATCAAAAACGAACTAATATCAGTGTGCAGCATGAAAAATCTGGAATGAAATCAAACTTTACTTATCAGATGCAATAATACCTACAAAATCTTAAAAGGCAAACCTCAGTCCCTAATTGGTGTAAGTTCAACCTGGCTTCACTTTTAACTTGCAGTCTATGGCCATGCATCTTGTATGTAAAAACCTAACTAATAAAAGTTATGTGACTATGACAGTTTTATAACTGTAAGACAGAAACCTGCATTTACATTGAATTTTCATTGGAAGTGCTTGCTTGAATGTGCTTTCCCCGAGGGTGGGGTGAACGTAGCTTCAGTCGCACTTTTGGGAGCAAGTGATATAACAAAATACAGGAACAAGAAAGGACATATCATCTTGAAAGGAAAATCATAATACCAGAAAAGATAACAGTAGTGGACCTAATGTAAGCACAGTCCACTACCATTACACATCGATGCTTATTGAGCTTTGTGAAACAGAAGAAACATATGAACAAGTATTCAAATAACCATAGCATAAAGAACATGTTAACAAGTCAACCAAACTCTTTGGCAGAATCAGAATTCTTACCCCACCCCTACAGCTTCTCCTACCCCAACATTAAGCCCTCCAAACAGAGGATTATGGAAAAAAAAACTGGCTTCAAATTCTGATGACACTGACTGGCACTAGCACTCAATGATGTCATCAATATTTGCCGGTCACCTACAGTAGTATGTAGCTGCCAGCACTCAGAAAATACATCACATCGGTTTTATAACTTGAAAAAGTCATGCTAAAACCAAAAGTCTTTACTCGCATTTAAATGTAAACTTAAATGCTTCAGAGCACAGCCATGTGAAGAAACGCATTTCTCCTTCGCAGCACAGCGCAACGCTGCTGTAATGCTTATATGCTGCCAGTAGCAAATACTTGATCAGGTCAGTGCCCCCTTGCAGTTGTTGCTGTGTGTTTGTTAAAAATCACATATAAGTCGTACCCCGGCCAAATGATGCAAAAAAAACCAAAAAAACCAACTGCAACTTAAACTCTGCCAAATAAGGTAGATAAGATCTGAAAACAAAAAAGAAATGGACATAGAAATGTGACTTAAGAAGTGTGGAAATTATGTTTTGGGGGATCTGACCACAACAGCGACCACCTCACTCATGATCACAGATGACGTCACCACAGGATCCCCCCTGATGAAAGCCACCATGTATGTTGTCTTTGACTTTCTTTGAATGCATTTTTAAGTTTTTATGGAAGTTCAGAAAGCTTTAAAATTAGGTTCCTTTTGCCTCAAACGAACCAGCTGACATCATTTCACTCTGGACCGATTTAGTTAACCATTATTGTTTAATGGCCACTGTTCATGTTGGCCTAACCCTGGACCACAAGATATTTGTTGCACTTCATTGTAAGAGTTGACTACAGACAAATGTACACAGCATTCTGAGGCATTTTTTTCGGCTCACCTTTTCACCTAGTCAACAGTGGGTGCCACCGCTGCAGGGCCCAAGGAGCTGATAAGTGGTTTGGAGGTAGATTTGTTGTGAGTGCTGAGGGTGACTCAGAGGCAGTGAGCAGGACAAGACAAATAGAGGTGAGAGTTGCATGTAGGAGGAGGTGAGTAGGAAGAAAGCACTGAGATGCAACAACATCAAGACAATTCAGAATAAAGACCAGTTTTGTTTTAACGTCAAGTTTTTTCAATCATTGTTAAAAAGAAATACGCCATAGTCCACTGAATGCTTTTAATTCCTTAAATCTCCCCATATGGCATATGACAAAAAATATGCTGCAGCAAGCAAAAATAATGGATCTAGATGAAAATCTTCTCTTTGATGCATAGCCTAAAAGACCCACGTCGCGTCCAGCCAGTGGCAGAAGAGACGGTATTTGTGGCGTCAGAGAGCCCTGCTGCTCGGCTGCCTGCCCTGCAGCCCAACATCTGCTGAGCACAGGAAGCATTTGAAGGATAATTAAAAGGACCGGCTAGCAAATCATTTCCCGCCTCCCATGGCTAAACAGCAACGGGCTGCTCAACAACAAGAACTGCAATTATTTTTCTGGAATTACAAAGAGAGCACAAAAAAAATCAACTGTGAGCAACAAGCGGATTCTGTCGTTTTCTTGTTCTTGTAATAAGACTTTCCATTGCTGGTGGGTCTGATTAATCACAGACTCAGGCAATGGGTTCTTTTGCATGGGAAAGAAGCTCTCTTGTTTAGTGCACTGGCAGTGAGCAGTTGAGTCAGCCTGAATTTGTAAGTGCAGCATCATTAGTTTGTGAAGCTCCATAAAGGGACAGTAAATATGAGCACTCCAGAGAGATGCTCAAGAAAGCTTCCTCTTTCTTAAAAGGTTTAGCATTTGCCAAAAGACAACAGTTGGAGAAAATATTTCCTTTTATATTAGGGATGAGCAATAAATCGATATTATTGATATATTCGAATTTGTTGTTTTAGATTATTTATATTTGGGAAAATCGAGATTTTATTTTCCCAGCTCTCTGGTCTCTTGGGCTTCTGTTGCTCAGAGTAAAGTCAGCCCGTTCGTCTCTCGCTGTCGAGTGGTGGTAGAGGACCCAATATGCAGGAGACCGGGCAAGGTGGCAGAAAAACAAAATGTTTAATAAATACACTTAAACATAACAAAACCAAATAGAGCAGTTGACCTAACAAGAATGAACTGAAAAGCAGATGCTTAAATAGGCTGAGAGCAATTAACAGACATAAAAACAGCTATGGATCATGAACCTGAAACTGGTGTGACTGAGGGATCATTCAAAACAAAACCTGATCAAAAATCACAACACAACTGACAAAACCCAAATTCACAATCCAGACACTCGCAAAGCATAGAGATGAAAGCTAGCAGAGGAGCTTCTTCCATGAGGCTGAGAGAGATCTACCGAAAATTTTGAGTAAGAATATTCGCAACATCCAAGATTGCTGATTTGCGATCTTTATAAATATAGTAGAGTGTAGTAAAAATATAATTCGGGAACGATGTATTTATTGCTCTGACATGCGGAAAAATCCTGAATTTTAAGTTTGTAAACCAAAACAGAGCCACACGTGAAGCGCTACTGTCACAGAAAGTAAACAAATCTTCAAAATAGAGTACTGGCTTTGCACCAATATGTAATGTAACTTGTTGCACAACTTTAATGATGGAAAACTGTGGAGAACATTGTCAGGATTTGTTGTTTAATGATCCAAAACATCAGTGATGTTTATGTTTTAATGTTGGTTATGTTACTGCTGAACTTAACCAGAATGTTGATGGGGAAAAACACACTTCCTTTCTATCTAAATCTTTGTGTTTTGTATTAGTTTTGTTGATTCTGATCTAAATAAAGGTATAAAAGATGATGATTTAATACATAGCATCTTAATTTTCATACATCCAGTAAAAAGACATACATATAGCGACAAAGATTAAAAAGTAAGAATCGTGGTTTGATTCGTAAATCCTTAAGCATGATTTGTGAGTCAAATCGGATCACGGACAAAGTAACAAACCACAGTCCTATTTACAAGCGAACGCACTGCGAGAATCCCCCACCCCGTTTGCTAATCATTCCCGCGTTTAACTGGGGAAGCAGCGAGGCATGCGGTCATTTCCAACAGGATTCACACGGAACTGGAGGATGAAATTCCTGGTCTTACAGCAGCAACAGAACGTTTAATAAAAGTGTTGATATGAAAACAGCGGTGTTGTTACACACTGATGCTATTATGCTACAAGTACAATGCTATATGCTGCTATGCTAACTAGACGTTCTGTGAACCGCCTTTATGTCAACACGGACCGGATTACCGTCTGACAAAGTTTTCACGGAGCTGACTTTACAACGTGGTGGATAAATAAAACAAAAGTAATTAATAGGACATGTATAAAAACTGTATTTTATAAATATAATAACAGGCATGAATCCGCTGTGAACTAACTTTATTAATTAGTAGTCTCTCTGTAACGTTACAGAGCCGGTGTTGAGCTGAAAAAGCCCTCCCTCTTGAGTGAGCACTGTATCTTTACTGTCAGTGACACATTTTCTGTTCATCTGCCCCCCTCTTTCTACTAAATCTGTTCTTGTTTTCTCTGCATGTTTTGAGTTTACAGTTAGATGACCATCAAGACATGTTCTTACTATTTAGAAATTGATTTTTATTGTGTTGTGACTTCCAGTCTGTTTGCATTTAACAACAAATTTTTGAAATTAACATCTATGGTTTTTCTTTGTAAAATAATGTCATAATTTGGCTGGTATAAAAAATATTTTTGGTCAGTAGATTTCTTTTAATTTTATCTCCCAACCAACTTGGCTAAAATGTGATTTTAGTCACTGGTGTTGTGACCTAAACTCGGGGCATCAAACCACACTTGGCAAAAGCAGCTTGAAGGCCGTTGCTATGAAAGTGTTCTGCCAGATAAGTGTAATATTTCTCTTTATTAGATGCTCAAGCTTGTGGTAGCTCACAAAACATCTGCTGCATTGATCTACCAACATTTTTACTGCTTGTATTAAGTTGCACTTTGTGTTGGAGCCAATTTCTAAAGTAGAAGATCAAATAAAATAGCTTTTGTTAAAAATATTCTGTCAATTGTAACCTTAGTTAAAGAAAGTAAAAGGAGGGAGAAAAAATTGATTAAAATCAAATTTAGAATGGAAAAATCTGAGATTTTATGTTTTGACCGTATTGCCCAGCTCTCTTTAGTATGATAAGACATGACTTTTCATTTTGATAGTTTTAAGTTAGGCCACAAGTCTGAAAATTGAGGTGGAACATAGGCATATGATTTTTTTTTAATCCTCCCAAAACTGGACTGTACAAGGAGCCCATTAGTACGGTTCATGTGATATGTGTACTGTTAGACAGAAGGAAATTAGGCAATCACAGCATAGTTGGATATTATACTGGCATCCTACAGGCACCTAGGTCCAAAATGTCACTAGCACAAACTGTGTGCGCATTAGTGCATCAGTAAGGGGCCAGAACACGCTTAAAACACTTGGGTTATTTCTTCAACCCAAATCTACTGTTATATATGTTAGGATATACTTTTGGGTTACCTTTGGGAGAAATGCCGATTTTTTTAGGTTAAAGTGATTTCATTTGAACCCAATTGATGTTTTTTTCTTGAGTATTTTTTCTCAAGTCAAATTAACCTGACAAAACTTAGCCCATTTTTGACCTCGGGTTAAAACCAGGCTTTTTTTTGTTTGTTTTTTTTAACTATGGAGTTTTTAGTGTGGACGCACACCATACTACCATAATAATTTCAGTGTAGATTAAGGGCATCGTACGACAGCATCACCTGTGCATCATAAGTGTGTGCAACTTACAATTGCTCTACGAATGTTGTATCTAGCCTAGCCTACAAAGCAGGAGCCTTCTTTGTGGGGCACCAGTCATGTGAATAGGGACCAGAACTGAGAGCTGTTCCCTCTCTTGCCAAGTCATGTGCAAGGCACAAAGCAGTGGAACCACTTAAAAGAGAGAGCAATAATCAATTTTACAGAGTTAGCCTCTGAAAGACTTGTGTTGTTGTCCGGGCTTGGCGGTTTTGAACCAAAAGGCCATCAGTGACATTTGTCTTGTAAACCGAATACAGTGGGATCTATTGTCCAAAAATCCCATGCTGCCCAGCGTAAAAGCCAATTTTTGTACTTCTGTATAATCAGGGTGCCTTGAGAGCTGTAAATTTGCACTCACACTATCTCCTCAAATTTTTTGTTCTTTTGGGCACAGTACTGAAAGAGTTTGTTTACCCCCTACTCCTCCAGGTTAAGACACCGCAGAAGAAGGAAGCCTGTAACTGAGAGCACTCCCATAGAACAGAGATTTTCAGCAGGGCACCAGAACCAAAAGCTCTTTTGTTAAGCTGGTATCTGTAAGTATTTATGGCTGCCTCAATTGGCTTTTGTTGGCAAACATGGGGAGGGGGTCAGAGTGATTTGCACACTGGCTTTAAAGTCTTTTGTCAAAGCTGGGCGAGAATCACTCAGGCGCTGCTGTGACTGGCAGCAGCGAGTAGACAGGGTGTAACACAGCTTGTCTGTTTTCCGAGGACGTAGTTTATAGGCTGAAGACAGCGTCTGGGAGCTTAGATGGACTGCCTTGTGTGTTGTGTGAGGCAAGTGCTAAACAAGGTTATTCTCTAACTTCAGCTGCCTCTGTCAGGTAATCTGTCTTTACTATACGGAAAGTTTCCCAAATTAAGAGTGACTTCACTGCCATCAATGCAGCAATTGATCAGAAAATAAAAGTAATTGCTATTGCTGCCATAAACACAGACATTCAATGAATGTGGATGAGCGGTCACATCTTGAGAGGAGCACAGATGTGTAATTTAGTTGCCTTGAGTCTTGTACAGGTACCTTAAGGGGTGAAAGTCATGAAAATTAAATACAATTGTTATAGGCGTAGTAAATGTAAATGCGAGAAGTGCACACTTATCACTTGAACAACACTAAGGAACCCTCTTGTGCGCAGGGTTTAAAAAATGGGAAAATTCGTTCAACGTTCTTGCATCTCACATATTTCACCCTTTAAATGTTTGATACCATCTGTCCCCCACAGCATTAATAAAGAAAAAAATGAACCCGGACATTTCGGCTCTACGGGCTCACAGAGCAGTCTACGACCTTGATATTGTCTGCGAACCCCAAACTGGTTTGCCCATTTCCTGGCCCACAAACAGCCCGTATCCACCCGTAAGGACAGTTGTGACTAATGCATTACCACTTTACACAATTTGATATTTTCCTTTTAGCTATGGGTTACCATGAAAGTGAGTGTTGTAATAAATGAGTTCTGGGTTGCAGGCTGGCTTTCTCCTCTCTCCGTCCGCATGTATATGTCTAGTGTTCTCTGACCTGTGACCAACTCCCTCTGTTTAATCACTGTGATGGCACACGAGGCAAGTCTTTAGCCAGATGACACAATGCACCCCAGTGAGCACGGACGGGGTCACATCTCAACCAAGGTTGTCTCCCATCCTCCACTCCAGATGTGTGCTTCGCCACTCCTGCCGGCCAGCTGATTCCTGTGAAGCCACACCTGATACACACCACAAACACCTCAAACACTATCTCCCTTCACTCCGTAGAGGTGTTTACCGGCATTTCTCTTTTTCACCACCTTCTCTCCAAAACACTTGAAACATGTGCAGTGAACCTCAAATGGTCCAATGTTCTGGCACCTCTGTAGTGCCTCAAAAGAAAGCTAGGGACTGTGCTTTGCTACTTCTTCCATGATAGTTTCCCCTATAAGATGAAATATGAATACACTTAGAAGCTGTCAGTGGATTCATTCAATGCACATTCAGGCTCAGACCATCGTGAAATTATAAGGTGTAGACAATGAATGTGTGAATTATAGTAACAAAGAGTTTTTTTCTGATGGTCACACACCGCATTTTCTGTACTATAGCGGGTACTGGAATACTAGGTGCACCGTCAATGAATGGTCTAATTTTGCACTTGGCATATATAAGGCGTACAATCTATGAGGCGCAATAAGTGAGACAACAGTCACACATAATTAGTTAGTTAGTTGCGTTCGTAGTATGTTACACACGCTACATATTAGCCATGTTATAATTATTAGCCGCATTAGCATATTCAGAATACCTGTATCTCCCAACCTTGTTTGCAACTCGTAAAAAAATAGACATAAATAGACACAGATAGCACTACCACAAACATTACTGTGACTAAGCTAACTACCAAACGTGCTATTAAAAAAACAGGTTGGATCTATTGCGGCTGCAAGTCTTATTCTAAGGAATTGGAAAAGACCCCAAGATCCTCAACATAAGGACTGGATTAAGTTCACATGACAAAGAGTGCTTCATTTGAAAGCCTAATTGCAAAATAAATAATGTCCAGGTTAAAACAGGCCATATATAGAGCCTTTTTAAGTTGTTGATTGCATCATAATGTGAAAGGTTAGGTTTGTAATTTAAGTATTATATATATTTTTTCTATTAATCTGCTACTGGGATAATGCATGTGTAATGTCCATTGTGGAGGGGGAAAAAACAACAAAAATGAAATACACAGTTAGCCACTTAGCGCATTCACAATAACACCCAACGTTGTTAGAAACACATAAAAAAAAAAAAACTCAGTCTAACTCTGTTACATGTTAAATGTGATTGCATGTTAACAATTCCTGTAATTCCCTTGTTTGCAACACGTCAAAAACCAGACTGATACCACTAAAAGAAACGTAACTGAGACTGTTTACTCTCAAACTTGTTATTAACCCAAAAATCCACAGCCCGACAACACTACATGTTAGCCGCGTTAGCTTATTCATAATAACCCCCAACCTTGTTTGCAGCAGAATTATTTCTTATATAAGGAACTCTAGATTACAAGGCACTATGTTGTTTAAATTAAGAAAAGGTTTTTTTTTTTAAAGTGCGGAAAATATGGTAAAACTAATCCAATCAAAATTCTGTTAATATTTTGGTCTCGTTTTTCTAATATTAAATTAAAGATTTGGTTTGAGTTGGTTCACAACAATTGTACATGGTATTAGTTTAGCATTGTTTATGTCGCTCCTTTCTAACTCATGCTACCAATTTTCTTTAGTCTGGTTTTTCAAGTCAACTGTATTGACAAATTGTACATTTTGTACAATGACGAGATATTTTACTTTCCAGAGAATTATTTAAAGAGGTACTTCTATTCTGTGTAATGTTTTTTGCACAAATTTGACCTTTTAGACCATTCTGAAGCTCCTTGCATCCCAGAAAAATGCAGAAATTCCCCACAAGATTGTTGAGTTCCCTTCTATGCTCCACATTTCTAACGGTTGTTTATTTATGAGCTCACATCATGATAAATTAATAGCACATTAATGTCTCATCTAGGATTCTTGTAGCTTTTGAAAATGCAACACTGCAGGTGGATCTTTGACTTTCAAGATATTACTGCATTAGCAAAAATGTTTAAAACATAAAAGAAGGATTTTAAAAACCTGTTTGGATGTTATTTTAACCGTGCCAGAGAAACGGATTTAGAAAATTAAGAAAGTGGTTGAAAAATGACAAATAAATAGAATTTCTGTTAGTTTTTTCCATTTGATTCGTGCCGAAAGCAAAGCATCTTGAAATGTATTCAGTAAATACCTAATTTATGCATGCAAGAGAGTTGGTGTCTCTGAAACACATCCTGCGGGATCAAGGCATCAGCTAAAGTCAGAGTAACTGTAACCTGAAGGGATGGAAGGATGATTTCAGCAGACGATGAGTTCAGGTTAAATCTAAGTAAAAGCAGGTAACTAGTTTCCCAAACCAAACCTGGTTGAACAGTTTCTTTGGAGTGTAAATGTCACCACCAGGCCTTTGTAAATCAGGCCCTGAAGGATGATTAAAAGTCTCCTTTGCCTTAATGCCGTCATTTTACAACGTAATTGCTGACTTGTGTAAATACAGTCAAGCCTGTATGATTGTCAATTGTTAACTCATTTCACACAATGTGAAGTGTTTTAAGTTGTTATCTTTTTCTGAATGCTTTTCAGTTTTCATCATTTTTGGATTATTTTTTGCCAGCCTTTTGCTTGAATATCAACCTGTTTTTACAGCCAGTCTGCATTTCACTAGAACATTTCACACATAAGCTTCCAGTAACGTGTACATCTTACAGTATTTTCTGATCTTCATAACCAGATATATTCTCCTTTTGATATGTTATACATCTGTTGACATTATATAAATATATGTTTAATATATTTTATTGTTTCTTGCTATTAATGTTATTTAGAACATTTTCGTCATACCTATATTTGCTTATGCCCTTTTTCTGATTGTAGGACTGAATGTAGGACTTTACTTTACCTGAACTAATAGTTGAATCCATTGTTTGGAGTTGGACTGGTCTTTTCTTTCAGAACTCCATAATTTCACTGAACTACTTTATAATTAGCTCAAAAAGGTCCCATATGCCATCAACTTGGTAACAACAACCGAGTAAAATGTTTCCAATTAAGGCTGTTAAATTCAGATCAGAAATGATTTCATTTAAGAGGTGTGAAAGCTCATTGGACCAAACATAAAAACTCTGATCCACCTGAAAATTAGGATCTTGTTTCATTTGCATGAGAACCCTGGTGCAGAAATGGCTGAACTCTGTCAAATGCAATGAAAAAAAGCTCTAATCTTTGATGGTCAGATGACTAGCAGTCTATTCTCACAGCGTTTTCTTTTTTTTTTTCAATTTGTAGTGAACGGAGTGTCTTTTTTTGCATCATTCACCATAAGGATGATGGATGCTTTCAATGGTCAGCTGTTTTAGGAATGCAGTATGAGAGTAAAGCAAACAAGTAAAAATCACTTTTACATACCTTTTTCATGACCTCACATGTCTGCCCTGTTCAATCTAACACCCAAGCAGGTGCACAAGGTAGGATACCCCTCAAGCAAGTTTTAGGTTTGATGCTTTGGTTGGGTTCATAAAATTAACTGTTACTCAGAAATTAGATTTAAAAGGCGTGTGTTAGCCTGGTATTGCAGACTCCTCCTGGAAGGGGCTGTCCTCACTTTGTGACGTCAGCTCGAATCCGCTCGTTTTCTTGGGTCGGGAGAGGCTGGTGTTCAGAGCGCAGGTTTTGAACGGATCAAAATATTGCTTTGGGGTTGTTTATAGTGAAAAATGACCATGATAATAGACTCCAAAGCTCGAAAAGTTGATTTTCGTGGTAAAGGCCCTTCAAGAAAAAAGTATACACAGTAATTGGATTATTAATCACTTAATCAATTATTAGGTGACTCAAATTCATGAATCAATCTTCCTTTCTTGTATTTGTATAACGAAAAGACTTTGTTAGCTTTTTCGTGTAAGAATTTACAACTATACTGATGACACTTTTGCCTTTGGTTAGTTTACATCACTATTATTAAAATAGTTGTATTAGAACATGCCTTATAAGCTGTAAAGGTTATAATAAGGGTTTTTCATAAACAGCATTGGTGTCAGTGGGAGTTTAAAAAGATGCATCAAAACCAAAACAGATCCATCCATCCATCCATCCATTTTCTTCCGCGTATCCGGGACTGGGTCGCGGGGGCAGCAGTCTAAGTAAAGATGCCCAGACTTCCCGCTCCCCGGCCACTTCCTCCAGCTCCTCTGGGGGGACCCCGAGTCGTTCCCAGGCCAGCCGTGTCCTGGGTCTTCCCCGGGGCCTCCTCCCAGTGGGACATGCCCGGAACACCTCCCTAGGGAGGAGTCCAGGGGGCATCCGAACTAAATGCCCGAGCCACCTCAACGGGCTCCTCTCGATTTGGAGGAGAAGCGGCTCCACTCCGAACTCCTCCCGGGTAACAGAGCTTCTCACCCTATCTCTAAGTGAGCGCCCAGCCACCCTATGGAGGAAGCTCATTTCAGCCGCCTGGATCCGGGACCTCTTTTCTTTCGGTCATGACCCAGAGCTCGTGACCATAGGTGAGTATTGGGGCATAGATCGACCGGTAAATTGAGAGCTTTGCTTTCTGGCTTAGCTCTCTCTTCACCACGATGGACCGGTACAGCGACCGCATAATGGTGGACGCAGCACCAATCCGCCTGTCGATCTCACGCTCCGATCTTCCCTCACTCGTGAACAAGACCCCAAGATACTTAAACTCCTCCACTTGGGGAAGGAGCACTCCACCCACCCAGAGAGGGCAAACTACCTTTCTCCGGTCGAGAACCATGGCCTCAGACTTAGCGGTGCTGACCCTCATCCCAGCCGCTTCACACTTGGCTGCAAACCGTTCCAATGCATACTGGAGGTCCTGGCTCGATGAAGCCAACAGGACAACATCATCTGCAAAGAGCAGAGAGGAAATCCTGTGGTTCCCGAACCAGACCCCCTCCGGACCCTGGCTGCACCTAGAAATTCTGTCCATAAAAACTATGAAAAGAACCGGTGACAAAGGGCAGCCCTGCCGGAGTCCAACATGCACTGGGAACAGGTCTGACTTACTGCCAGCTATGCGGACCATGCTCCTGCTCTGGTCATACAGAGACCAGACAGCCCTGAGTAAGGCTCCCCGGACCCCATACTCCCAAAGTACCCTCCACAGGACACCACGGGGCACACGGTCGAATGCCTTCTCCAAATCCACAAAACACATGTGGACAGAATGAGCGAACTCCCACGAACCCTCCAGCACCCTGGACAGGGTGTAGAGCTGATCCACAGTTCCACGACCAGGGCGGAAACCGCATTGTTGTTCTTGGATCTGAGGTTCGACTATCGGCCGGACTCTCCTCTCCAGTACCCTGGCATAGACTTTCCCAGGGAGGCTGAGGACTGTGATTCCCCGGTAGTTGGAACACACCCTCCGGTCCCCCTTCTTGAAAAGGGGAACCACCACCCCTGTCTGCCAGTCCAGTGGTACTGTTCCCGACTGCCACGCGATGCTGCAGAGACGTGTTAATCAAGACACTCCCACAGCATCCAGAGACTTGAGGTACTCAGGGCGGACCTCATCCACTCCCGGTGCCTTGCCACCGAGGAGCTTGTTAACTACCTCTGTGACTTCAGCTTGGGTAATGGACAGCCCCACCCCAAGGCTCTCAGCCTCTGCTTCCTCAAGAGAAGGCGTGTCAGCAGGATTGAGTAGATCCTCAAAGAATTCCTTCCACCGCCCGACAATGTCCCCAGTCGAAGTCAGCAGCTCCCCACCTGCACTGAAAATGGTGCCTGCAGAAAGCTGCTTCCCCCTTCTGAGGCGCCGGACAGTTTGCCAGAAGCTCTTCGAGGCCAACCGATAGTCCTTCTCCATGGCCTCACCGAACTCCTCCCAGGACCGGGTTTTTGCCTCTACTACAGCCTGAGCCGCAGCTCTCTTAGACTGCCGATACCTGTCAGCTGCCTCTGGAGTCCCACAAGTCAGCCAGACCTGATAGGACTCCTTCTTCAGCTTGACGGCATCCCTTACTTCCGGTGTCCACCAACGGGTTCGGGGGTTGCCGCCACGACAGGCACCAGAGGCCTTGCGACCACAGCTCCGAACAGAAGCAGAGACAATGGAGGTGGAGAACATGGTCCATTCAGACTCAATGTTACCAGCCTCCCTTGGTACCTGTTTGAAGTTCTCCCGGATGTGGGAGTTAAAGACTTCCCTGACGGAGGGCTCAGCCAGAAGTTCCCAGCAGACCCTCACACTACGTTTGGGTCTGCCAAGTCTTTCCGGCCTCCTTCCCCGCCATCGAATCCAACTCACCACCAGGTAGTGATCAGTGGACAGCTCTGCCCCTCTCTTTACCCGAGTGTCCAAGACACACGGCCGAAGGTCTCCTGAAACGACTACAAAGTCGATCATTGATCTCCTGCCGAGGGTGTCCTGATGCCACGTGTATTGATGGACACCCTTGTGCTCAAACATGGTGTTTGTTATGGTCAAACTATGACTAGCACAGAAGTCCAACAACAAAACACCGCTCGGGTTCAGATCAGGGAAGCCGTTCCTGCCAATCACACCCCTCCAGGTGCTACTGTCGTTGCCCACGTGGGCATTGAAGTCACCCAGGAGGACAATGGAGTCCCTCGTTGGGGCACTTTCCAGTACCCCTCCGAGAGACACCAAGAAAGCTGGGTACTCTGAACTGCTGTTCGGCCCAAAAGCCGAAACTACAGTCAGAGACCTGTCCCCCACCCGAAGGCGGAGGGACGCAACTCTTTCATCCACCGGGATGAACTCCAACACTTGGCGGCTAAGCTGGAGGCTCACAAGTAAGCCCACCCCAGCCCGCCGCCTCTCACCATGTGCAACTCCAGAATGGTAGAGAGTCCAACCCCTCTCGAGAGACTGAGTTTCAGAGCCCAGACTGTGCGTAGAGGTGAGCCCAACTATATCTAGCCGGTACCTCTCAACCTCTCACACAAGCTCAGGCTCCTTCCCTCCCAAAGAGGTGACTTTCCATTTCCCTAAAGCCAAGTTCCATGACCGGGGTTTAGGCCGCCGAGGCACTCCCCCTCGACTGCCACCCAAACCACATTGCACCGGCCCCTTCTGAGCTCTCCTGCAGGTGATGGGCCCACTGGGGAGTGATCCCACGTTGATCGTTCAGGTTTTACCCGACCGGGGCCTGTGGGAGGAGCCCCGGCCACCAGGCGCTCGCCTGCGAGCCCCAACCCCAGGCCTGGCTCCAGGGTGAGGCCCCGGTAATGCCGATTCGGGCGACGCAACTGAATCTGTGATGTTTATTCTCATAAAGGGGTTTGTGAACTGAATTGTAAATTGTTCTAAATTCAGTTGAGTATTTGGCAGAAAAACTGAGCTCTATACAATGCATTTTCTAACCGAATGATAAGGTTGGACTTGATGTGATGACTAATTGTATTCACATTCCCTTTGCATCATCATATATATAGACAAACCTCCTCTACAAATCGTACATTAAATAGCTATTTTCTTTCTCCAAGCACTCTGTTTTCACATGGGGAAATCCCATAAAGCTCAGTTCTGTCACACGTGCTAATAAAAAGCAGTGGAGTCAGAGTTCATGTAAATAACCAGCACTTATCAGCACCACGGTCACTCTCAACCGCACTTTAGGGATCATAAATTTGGAGCACTAAATGATGCTGTAAATGCCTGCGACTTCTGAGAGCAGCTATGAAAAATGGCTTTTACTGATGGTGTCAGGCTGAATCCCAACAAACTGAACTTTAATCATAATTGAGCACATTTTGTTCCAAGCAGACATCTGTGTATCATTCCTATTAGATTAATTACATGTTAATGCAAAGAAATGGGTACATAATGATGCTGGTTAATCCTTTCACCCTGCCCCTCTGTCATCATTTGCCTTGGGGTTGTCAGCAGGGATTCATAATTTCATGAGATTGTTTCTAAATTTTGGACTGCTTCTTGCTTTACTTTTATGACCTGGATTGTAAGCAAAGTTTATATTAGGATTGGAAATGTGCATTCAAGTGACAACTTCCTATAAAATGCCTATAGCATAGCGGATAAATGGACTTCTGCGTTCAAACTATTGTGCTTAGCTACACAAGTTTTTACGACCGTTTTTGGGCTCTATGTACAAGACCTGCAGCCACTGAACGTGCGTTGCAAGTTAAACTAGATCAAAATTTGACCAAGCAGCAACTCAAATTTGGTAGTGACGTATGGCTAGCTTCTTTTTGAAAATACGGAAGTACCAACCGTTAAAAATGTTCATGGAAAAATGAACTTTGCTTTGTGTCCTGCCAGAATTCTATGACACCAAGCCTTTCAAAGAGCTGTGAAAGATAAAGCCTGGGGTGAGATTTGCACAGCTTTGAGATTTTTGCACTAAGCCTTTTCCAACTGTAGGTGGCGGATATGCGCTAGAACTGGGTAGCATCAGTCCAGTGTGAACACCATATGCTAAAAACATGTTGAAGAATGCCCGTTTAGTGTGTTTATTAACATCTATCAAAAGCCAGATGAGTACGTAGCTTAAAGTCCCGCTCCAACCTTACTTTTTTTCTTTTGTAAAATCGAACCCAGTAGCATTTAATATGACTGTGCAGTTTTTGTGAGCTTAAAACCCCAAGCCTGCATTAGCGGCGCAAAAATAATGGCGAGCTAAAATAATGCAAGCAGGCCATAGTGAGCGTAAGGGGACGGAGGAGCGGAGTGGAGAAGACAGAGACTTCAGCACACCCATTTCAGTAATTGTTCATTCAAGAATCCGGTTTCTTAGCCAAAGATTAGTGACTCAACAATTTGAATTAAGAAATACTCATATACACAGTTTTAATCTGAAATTCTTCTATGTAGTTCTTCTATTATGGGAAAAATGCTACAAGAAGGTGTTAAAAAAACACAAAAAAGACGATTGTCATTGGAGTGGGTCTTTAAAGGGATACCAACTAGGCCTGCACGATAAATTGAAAATGTATCATCATCGCAACATCAACTTTTATTGCAAAGACACTGTAAACAGTAATAAATGGTTACTTAAAATGTTTACACACAGGCTAAAAATGTTTATGGCAGCTAAGTTTTATTGACTTTAATATAAATTAGCCTGTTGCAGTGAAATGGAAATTATGTTGTTTATTTTTTTGCTATTTTGTTTACAAATCGCAAGTCGTATCGTCATCACAATATGGATTACTAATATCGCAGATCACAAGCTTTACCGATGATGTGCACCCTTGACACCAACCCAACAAAATGTGAAATATGATAACGTCTCTGAATTGTACATCATAGACAGAAATTTGCTGCGACAGATTGTTGCCCTCACCTTCGGTTTAAGTGAGAGATCTTATCAAAAGCAGTTCAGTGGAAGTCAGACTTTCCCCCCTTTGTCTTCTCTTCATCGACGCTTTCACTTATTGGCAAGCATTCTGTCTTCTTTGTGCAGACGGTTCTGCAACAGTTTTTCAGTTGGTGTGTAGGCGACCAGGATTCCACTGAAGAGAGCCTTTTTTTAACCACTTACCTAAAGCTGTTTAGTCTGCAGTGCCTGTGCACTGTCAAGTGAAAAAGTCTCCACTCTTCATTGCTTTGAATGTGTTTTTCCTGCTGGTTTAGTCAAATGCATATTTAAGGTGTACTGTGCAATAGGTTCATGTCAGCGTTTGTCACCGCTGAGGTTGGGCTTTGTAGTTTTCGCCAATCAAAGTTGACCCTTTAGAAAAACCAAAGGTAGCTTTGGCTCAAAAAAATCAAAATAAAGATGATCATTCATCTGCAAATGACTTTAAGTACTAATTGAGGTTGTTCTAATCTGGGTTTATATAAGCTTGTAGAGGAGGAGTGATTTGCTGCTGAATGAAATTCCAATGAACGAGTGCAAAAAGTGACCTCTCCTTTGGCCTTCTATTGGTAAGTGTTTGTAGGGGGAGGGGACCAGTATTTTTCAGTCCCCGATTCTGCAAGTTGTCCCTGTTAAATAGATAACAGAAGTCTGTAATGTTCATCATCAGTACACTTCAACTATGAGAAGCAGAATGTAAAGGAAGAATCCAGAAAATCACATTGAAGAATTTTTTTTAAAGAATTTGTTGGTGCAGAAAGTAGAAAAAGAATATTTTTTTCATTTACTTGATACTTGAATGGGCAGCCATAGTGCAGAGGTAGGTCAACCTCTGATCGGAAGATTGGTTCCCTCAATGCCTGCCAATGCGTTGAAGTGTCTTTAGGCAAGACACTGAACCCCACACTGCCTCTGGTGGTTATTGGTTGGTCGCCATCAGTGTGTGAATGGGACTGCAACTGTAAAGTGCTCCGGGCCTTCAAATATGGTAGAAAAACACAAAAATGCTGCATTTACCAAACAAAATTAATTGTTTGTATTATTCTAGATTTTGGTGAGAATATATTCACTTTTACTGCAATTGAATATTGGCTCCAAATGTCATGTTGGCTTATCTAAGCATCAGTTATTTAAATTGTCCATGAGAAGAAACATTTAAAAAAATAGTTTTTTTAAGGTGGAGAGCAATTGTTGCAGTGTCAAAAAAATGGAAAACTCACGTTTCATCATTTAGTTTGAGCTTATATTCAGTATCTTTGCCTGGAATTTCACGAAGCTAAAGAGTAATATGTTTTTATTACTTTTTTCCCCAAAAAACCTATTTAGCATGGTATAGAAGGGTGGTTAAAAAACCTTTTTTAAAGGTCAGAAATCAGAGACTTAAGGTGAATAAAAAGGTTTTGCTTTTCTGTATCTACCGGTAAGTGTTGGCAATTCCATTGAGAATCTTCTGATGGAAGCAATGTTTTTTTATGGCTCTAAAGCATATAAAATAAAGATCATGTTTAAAAATGACGGCACATAAACAAGCAGTACCAAGCAGGAAAGTGAGAAGTAGTCGAATGTAGAGAAGAAGACATAAGGGTTCTTCCCCAGGGTCTCCTCATGTGGCGGCTGTGATCTCATAACAGGCTGGCTGGGGATGATAAAACCTTTCCAGCCATTAACTGAGTGAGCCACAGTGGGTTTTTCTTAATGCTTGGGTTGTTCCTGCCTCTGCAGAGGCGGAGTGTACGGCCGACATGTGACTGGCCTCACCGCAAGCACGGCCACCCGGCTACCAGCTGAGCCTCGCAGCTGTCAATCATGAAAGAATAATGACCTCTTGAACCCTTCTTTGCAGATTTACTGTATTTTTCTGAACTTTTTCAGATCTGTAAACGGCTGTAATGCTATGTACACACCAGGCATAAGACATGGGTACCAGAACAGGCTAAAAGCGTATTCTTGAATGACGTTTAGCATATGGTGTTGACACAGGACTGTTGCCTCCTTATACGAGTCCACACCCAGTTTGGTGTGAAATGTGGAAGTGGTGCAAATCTCACAAATCTTTCTTTCGGCTTTTTCTTTAACAGCTTTATTCTGATTTA
Organism: Adrianichthys oophorus; assembly: GCA_036245035.1. Lineage (NCBI taxonomy): Eukaryota > Metazoa > Chordata > Actinopteri > Beloniformes > Adrianichthyidae > Adrianichthys > Adrianichthys oophorus. Next base: position 5,864,718 of record BSAI01000189.1, on the reverse strand, counting down.
TGAAAGACTTTGTGTCATATAGTTCCAGCCGGACACAATCAGTTTTCAAATGGTTAGAACTTCCATGAATGGAAAGGGACGTCATCCATACGCCACTACCAAATTCGAGTCCCTGATTTGTGAAATTCAGCCTGGTTTATCTTTTAACATGCAATCAGTGGATGCACATTTTGTCTGTAGAGCCCAAAAACGGTCATGGAAAATTGCGTGAACGCGAGAGTTTTGAACGGGGAAGCCCGAAATGTGGATAAACGTGGGTTTACATAGACTTTTCATAGAAAGTGGTCGGTTGAACGTGTGTTGCAGAGGGAGGTGTGAATTTAGCTGAAGGAAGAGTAAAACCAGGAGGTTGGATATAAAGCTTTTTATTTGATAACAAGTTAACATTTTTAAAAAGTTCTATACAATCAGCATGAAAAGTGTGGAATGTGGTGGAAACCAATTCACTTCAGGTTATGGTGTTTTAGGAAGCAAGTTTGTTCCCTCAGCCTGTGATCGTCCTGTCTGTGTTGTCTGTCATTTTCCTCCAGTAATGCTGTTTGTTTCTTTAGGGACGTTTCAGATGCCAAACCTGACTTACAGCCGTTCAAAAATAAACAAAGAACAGACAACGGACCATTAGTCATGACAGTTTTACACAAAAGTGTCAGCCACTGTAGGGGTACCAAGCTTTAATTTAAGGTAGTTTTTTTTTAAACCCTTTGCTTCTGCTGATCTCTGTTTGATACCTGATAACGAAGTGTGTAGTTGTACACACAATCCTTGCTTCCACATACCTGCTTGTTCTTGTTTGCCTCGGCTGCAATTCCATTCTTCCCTTTGGGAATCCGGTAATCTTTGGCAGATGTGAAAACGTTTCTTTTTCTACTCCCTCTTTGGAAGTTGCAGCGAATATGTTGTAGAAAATGTAGTTCAGTTGCAGCAGTTTGGAAATCGAAAAAGAGATTGTTCTGTCAAAGAGGGACAGAAACTTTCAGAAACAAACGGCAAGGAAAAAAATGAAGGGGGGGGCATTAGAACCACACATTTTCTGCAGTTCCTAGCATTGCTTTCATTTAGTCATCACTGTAACACAAGTGTGTCTGGTTTCTCCAGCGCTGGCTTATAGTTTTGCTAAAGCACATTTGTTCTCCATTAGGACAGTGTTGTAGATGGAATGGGGCACAGCAGCAGGTGGCAAAAGTCTGTAGGAACTAGGCCTGACTGTGGCAGAACTGCTTCAAAACGGGTTCTTTTTGGCTTCCTACTACAGAGTCAGTGATATCTACTTAGGATGCAATGACTCACATTCCCCAAATCTTAATTTGTTGGTTCACAGTTTTGCTCGATATATGATTTGTGTATGAAAAAACAATAGCAATTTGGAAAATCTTTTTTTTACTTTGCCAATGAGAAAATAACAATGAACAGAAACATTTGAGTTGACTTATACTAAACCTGGTGTAATGCAATAAATCAATAAATACTACATCCTTCTTAAATTTCGCACAACAATATTTGACGCTTAAAGTGAACGTACTGGTATACAATAAAGATGGAGAATTCACTTTCCCCTTGGTTTGGTTTAATGGTGTAACACCACCATTCCATCGACAATGATTGCATCCCTAGTGTCTACCATGAAAGAGCCCATTTCATCATCTTCAACCTGTACGCAGTTGAATCGTGAAAGTGAATGGTAACGCAGATTTGAGACAAACAACAGGAGAGGATGTTTCAAATAACAGTTTTGCTGTACTTTACGTTTCTCTTAGGACTGTTTGGTAAAAGAAAAAAGTCCAAAGTGCAAACGAAGGCCATCAAGGTGTGTTTTACCGTCTCTATGATTTAGGCTAGATACAGCCCAGGCATAGTCATGCTACATTCACACCGGACTCTGAAACGCTCTTTCAATAGATCACTTCCAATGAAAAGTCTATGTAAAGGCACATGAATGCACCTTTAGGTCAAAACTCTTGTTTTCATCACTGGTTTTTGAGTCCGTTTTTGGGGCTCTACATACAAAACGCACATTCAATGTATAACCAGCTGAACTGTGACCAATCAGGGACCTGGATTTGGTAGTAACTTAGAGGTAGCATCCCGTTCATAACACGTTAAGGCTAATGTTCGAAAAGGTCAGAATTCTATGACACAGAGTCTTTTCTTATGTCAGTATAGACCTTAAAATAAAAAGCCTGGAGCAACATTCACAACATTTGCACCGCTTTGACATTTTGCCCCAAGCCTCTTCCAACTGTGAATACATGCATTGTATCGGGTAGCGACAGTCCAGTGTGAACACTGCATGCTAAAAGCGTGTTCAAGATGCCCTTTAGCGCGTTCTTGAATTCGTATGACTTGTGGCAGTAGCTTTAGGGTCAGACAAACAGACAAAAGCATGAAAGCTGACTTTTGTCAGTGTGATATGTAAGTAGGAGCAACACCAGCTGCTAGATCAGTACAAAGCATGTTCAGCTTCTTTTTCACTTTATCTCAGTGTGACAAGTGTTGCTGACAGAAAGACTAATGAGGTGAGACTTTGCCACCTCTGGCTTGGTGCCTCGAGAAATTACTTACACTGGAGGTTTTGATTGGATCTTATCTGTTTCGGTTTCTTATCACGCTCATTTCAGTTGATAGTCATCATGTCAGTTAGCCCTCTGTTACTGTACAGCTGTCGTAAATGTTTTGGGGCTAAATGTTTGAGATCAAAGACAACCGAGGAAGCTTGTTGTCTTTAGGAATCTGGAGAGAGACTTTAGTCCTGCTGTTTGAGTGTAGATTATTGACATTGTGACAAACTTGTTTTGCTCTAAGTGAAAATATGGTATGCCTGTAACGGAATAACTGTAGATGTTATCTATTTTTTTTCTTTAGTCCCGCTGCAAGGTTGCTGGCTCACAATTGTAAGTTATTAGGTTACTGCAAAACCCCACAAAACCCTCCTGCACCTGTTAGAGGGATCAACGCAATAAAAACACAAGCAATCATTCTCTTTCAAAATGCTCCAACAGGTAATTAAATGAAAATGAAGTGTTATCTCGTCTGCTTCCCATCCTTTATCTTACAGGGAGAGTTTAGTCAATCTAATCTGTGAAAAACATACCAAAATAAGCAAACCAAAATATTGGTCAAGGAAATGTGAAGCGATCTTCAGTGCAACTTTCTGCACTGTGTAGATCTTATCAGTCTTCCTATCTGCTGAATAACCACAAGTGCAGAGTAAGCAGCAGAGCTGGCGGCTTCTAAAGTGCAACCTGGCAAAGCTTTGAGCTTTCCTTCAACGCGCAAACTGTCTGCTTGTGGTTTCAAAGTTATTTTGTTTCCATCACTGAGATACGATTCAAAGAGCTCCTCCTGACTGCACGTGTTACATGTTGCTGGATATTTGAAATTGGACTGTTTATGGGTCTCTGGCTGTTGTGGACTTTTCTGGTTATATGCCTGTAAATCCTGCACTTTCCCAAAACAGGCAAAAAAAAAGGGTGGTGGTGGGGGGGGTACATCTATTAGTTTTTCATACACGCTGTAGCTTTAATCACATGCACCCATATGACCCGTACAGGCGCTGGGGGGGGTGTTAGGTTGTCCGGGCCCATAGAGGGTCACAGAGAGGAGTGGCTGCAGATTGAGGAGAGCGCAGGTGTGTCTTGCCATTCCCTTGAGGCCTATGGAAGTTGTGTGCACTTATGACAAACATGTGATGTTGTTGTACGCTACCCTTACACTACACTCTAGTCATTAGTAAAGAGCGAGTACTGGCCCCTTACTGTCCAGGGGTAAATGCTGTGGGTGATGCGTAAGTGCCCAAAGGATACCTACACTAATTTTTCTATTTTAAAGTCAGGCTGCACGAATGAACCGACACTGATCATTTGAACAGTACCAACGAGTCCTTTGGACAGTACACAGGATTTGGTGAGGTTGAAAAATGAAAAGTTTGTACAACATGCCTGCTTCTCACCTACTGGACTTCACCTTTAGTTGTGTGTTGGATAGGTGTGCGCTACAACCCCTCTCCCACAGCATTCGTACACGTTTGCCTGCAGACAGTCTGTATCCACCCGTAACAACAGTTGTTTCTAAAGGTGTATTCAGTTTGAAAAATCCTTCGGTCCAGACCGAGTCCTTTTAATTTGCTCCAGATTGAGTCCTGAACCTTGAGTTTGAGTTTACTGGCAAGAAGACAGCTAAGAAGGTAAGCTGACAAGTGTTTTATGATATATAGATGGTGATGAAAAAAGTGAGAAACAATGTGTAACATGTTAAAAGTTGTTTCTATGAGCCTGCATTCATATGATCACGTTTCAATGAGTTGCTGGGTCCCATTGTTGTGGTTTTAAGAGAATCCTGCTAAGGAACTATGAGGTAGCTTTAGTATGACGTCACAGCCAGATTAGTGGTGGAAACAAACTCTGGTTTACTTTAAGCGGACCCAATGCGTCTAGTCTGAATACACCCTTAAACTAAAGAATTATAACAATGTTACATATTTGTTCAAGTTTTTCAGTTTCCCTTACCTAAAAAAGTCTCCTTTACATTAAAATAAATCCCAACCTAATGAGAAATCTCATCAATGCTGTGCATTTCTTGTGGGGTTACACTAAATTTTACTTTTAATACAAAGCTTTTGTACTTTCTCCTACAGTCTTTTGTGGACATTTTTGAAAAAAAAAAACCCTTTGGTGGCAACTCCAACCTTTTTTGTGTTTCAATATTCATTAAAAAAAAAAGCTTCCAAGATCCTGTAGGGACTGACTGTAAATATGATTACATGTAATTCTGTTAAAGTCTCCTTTGAAATGATGAAGGTAGATTTCCATGAGGCATAAAGGGGCCTCCCATTTCCAGATGGATCATAATTTGCTTGTTTTTTTTAGCACCAGAGCTCAGATAGTTTCTCATCTACAACCTGAGAAAACACACTGGTGCCAACCCAAAAGCCCTTGTGTAAATTCGATTTAAACATCGGGGGGATTTTTACTCTGATTGTAAAATATACCGCATAGCCAATCAAAACAGTTTAAACATTGCAATACTTGAGACAGTCTATCCATATAATTGTATGATGTAAGCTTGGAACTGCTAATCCGTATTTTTGCCTTATTAATCATCCACTATTGCAACTCCTCTGACATTAGGCGATTTCTATGAATGAATTCTGCCTTCTGTGAATAAACCTGTATTGGCCGCTATCAATTCTTTAGCACTAGGAGCAAAACAGCTACAGCTGTCCCTTTCTTTCTTGTCAGTTTGTCCCAGTCTGCCAGCGGCTGACAGAAAGCCACAGGAAGCTGCTGTCAGCCAACTTAGGAGAAGAGTGAACGATGCAGGAAGTGACCATCAATCCCTCCTCATTTCCTCTGCTTCACTCCCTGGCTGCTGGTTTTGGACAATGCTTTCTGCATCCTGCACGCCATCAGTATACACTAATCATAGTCATTAGTAATAAAGCACAGCGCGCTGACATTAGGCAAATCAACAAGACAGTTGTGCTTGTCTTTGACATTCTGTTGGAGCACAGAGACATGGCTGCTTACAGATTAAGACCAGACAGAGATGGCTGTGGCTGGATAAGCAAAAGGAACCCCTTTAGTGCTTAGTCTGGTGTGTGAGTACATGTGATGGGGTTAGGGATCTGACCAGCAGAGGAAATGGAACCAAATTTACAGTGGGCTGAAAAGACCCAAGTGGCCTGTAAAGCTTTTTTTTTTTCCGTGATCGTCTCTTTGTGCTGTAACAAAGACAGGAAACATGAGAAAACTGTCTGCCGTTCCAACATTTTAGTGACTGAAGTGAGAGAAGCAGACAGAGAGAAAACAACATTATTTCAAGTAAAATGACCCAAAAGAACTGTGTTTATAGTAGCATACACTAAATCCATTTTTAAAAATATAATAAAAAAATCAAATGTTTACAATAAAACACAGATTGACAATTGCGATCATATTTTTGTATCTAAACAGACTGAAAAAGATGAAAATGAACATACAAACACTACACACAAAAAGCAAACAGAAACAGACAGACACACACACATACACACAGATCAACATAGGGGGCCGACTACAGAGCGGAGGGGAGGGTTTGGATGTAAAAAAAACAAACAAGAGAGAGGCAAAGAGCAGTTGACAGACACACACACACATGTCTGCATGATTCCCATATATCCAAGCCCAAGATGGACACACCTGAACCAGGTAATCATGACTGATTACCTGGTTCAGGTGTGTCCAGCCAATTAGAACATGCCAGAGCATGGTATGTTCGAAAACATGCAGAAATGTGAAAGAAATTTAGGCCCTTGAGGCCTGGAGTTGCCTATCCGGGGTATAGACCCTGTAAAAGCTTTAGTAATTAGAAATAAAAACTGAGTTGAACATAAAAGTCAGTGAATCAATCGTAATGTTAAAGCAGTAGGCCTAAAAAGTAAAAAGAAAAATAGGTAAAGACAGCTTCACACTAGAAAATCAGCCCAATTTAAGATGAATTTCTCCTATTCAGATCATCTTACATCAGGTTGAGGGGTAAAGTTGTTAAGTAGAGTTGATGGTTTGAACATTTATTTAAGGGTGTAATGTAGTCTTGGTCTTGGTCATGGTCACATGGCCCTGACAGGTTGTCTGCGGGTAAAAAGAAAGGGCAAACCGTATAGGGTACCTAAGCGGTCTGTATGAACTATCAATGTTGAGTAAATAGTGAGAATGTTCATGCACATTTTTTTCTACAGATGTGCGAGTGACAGGTCATCGAACACTTACACAATACACAAGGCTAAGTAAGGGTAAAGTAGGAAAGATGCAGATGTTTTGTAGGCAGTCAGTCAGGGTTCAGTTCTTGCACCTTGCTAATGACTGAAGCAGGTAGAGCAGTTATTACTGGTCTCCTAGATCAGGTGTGCTCAGTCAATCAAAAACTGGGTTTACTCAATCCAGCTAATCGGGAATTACCAAAGGAGGGTTAGCTAAAACAAGCAGTTGCTACAATTTTGACAATCGTATGTTCCAGTTTCATGACATACGAGCTTCAAGGGAACTTTGTAGGACAAACCTGCACTCCCCTTAAGATGCTGCCCTTGCTCTCTACGACCTTCTACAGACCTGGACAATCCAAGAACTCGCACCATGTGCATGTTGCTATAGCTTTTGGAGAGAGTAAATGAAAAAAAGGGGCCATCTCATAAACTGTTCTGTAAAAACATAAGGCCAGTCGATGCACATCTACACCTTTTTGACAACCAGTTGATTCAAAGCAAACCCTCATTACTATCATTTGGATCGAGCATAGTGCTGTTTTCTTATGCAAGGTAAAAGTGATTTACTACTATTTTTACTTCTTTGCATTGGATGGAACTTGTTTTAGTATAAAATCAAACATGCAAACGTAGTGATGCCGTTTTTTTTTTTTCCTGTTGTGTATATTTTTTATTTTCAAGAGACCCAGAACGCCTTCTGTTAGAGCTTGCTATTGTCATACTCTGACACAAATAATAAGTTAAAGTGTGAAAGTGAACAAACGAGCCACAGGAGCAAGACAAATAGTCCACTAAACTTTTTGTTTGCGATGCATAAGTGGTAAATGCCGTATACTTGTGTAGCGCTTTTCTACCTTTCTTGAATGCCCACAGCGCTTTACAGTCCCATTCACACACACATTCACACACTGATGGCGGCTCTGCTGCCAAACACTGGCGCCAACCTTCCATCAGAGGCAATGTGGGGTTCAGTGTCTTGCCCAAGGACACTTCAACGCGTGGGCAAGCAAGGCGGGAATCGAACTTGCAATCTTCTGCTGCACCACGGCCGCCCCCAACATAATTACATTGATGGCATGTTTTTTGTTCAAACCCAGAAGTGGATTGTTGATGAACAGATCTGTCTTAAGACGATCCGGTCGGTGTGCCTGTGGTTCAGTTGGACTGACTTACCCTGTTCCCTGTTCCCACTACCTGTTGCTGAAGAGGATGTTTTTGCTCCAGGACAAAAGACAGCAACTGAGAAATATACAGCTTTTTTTTCAGAAAGGGCTTTTTAACACAGGCAAGCAGTACAAATGCTTCCTGCAAGTGTAAGGATAAAGCTATTCTGTGCTTCAGGGAGTTCAAACCTTATTTGACAAGTGATGTCATTGTTTTGTATGTAGGATTTTTTTTTTGCTGTGATTTGACTTTGCCCTGTGCAAACAGTCTAGGTCCACATGGAGCAGCTTCAGCAGCTGGAATCGATTTGTCCAGACTGCCGCCCCGTGTTACTCTCGGCCCTCTTTCAGTAGATTCTCATACTTGAAGTTATTGTCTCACTGGCACTCAACGCCAGCGAGACTCCTTCTCCCTCTTCTGATAAATATTGCAGGCTTTTGCCAGTTGGGGCCAGACATTGTCAGGATATTGCTCGGCTTTTAGCAGATAGAAAAACTTCCGCTTTCCGGCTCTTTGAACCAGGCGCTGCCAGAGACAAGAGGCAAGAATGTAATTGTCAGGGTGGAATGTGCTTTGCACCAATTAATGGCAGCCTCCTTTTGAAAGAGAAGTATTGTAGGGGTGGGGATGACTTTCAGCTGCCATTGTTGTCTCCTGATTGAGGCCTCTTTGAGACAGGGAGGCAGTCAGCACGCTGAGACATCTCACAGCAAAGGCTCCACGCTGCAGTGAGAACGGCAAGATCTCTCTGCTCTGGGAGATGCACTCAATCGTCCTTCACGTCATTCAATGACTGATTGTTAAACTTGGAAGAGAACTCTTTAGCCTGAAATTATCCAGTTCAAACCTTTTGACATCATTGTATTGTTAATAGGACGAGATTTTAAAAGTGTTATTTTTGTGCTTCTCCCTTTTGTATACTGCACACCCATTACATCACTCACAGCATGCTCTGTTGACTTTATATCTGAGACCTTCAAAGCTGGTTTAGCTCTATTTCCTGGCTTTCTCCGATTCTTTGAGCTGTTATGTCTCAGTGCTGCAGGAGTCTCACGAAAGCCTTGTGACCCACATCAAACGGCCTGATGACCACAGAAAATGTGCGAGTTTCTTTGTGACTTTGCTAACTGCTGCACAAACGGGCAACCTGCCACGTTTCTCGTAATCGCGACAGCGTGCAGTGTGTTCACAGCTTTTAGGCACGGAAGAAAGTGACTCCAAATGAAAATGTCCTAAACGCATTTGGCGCAAAAAAGGCATGGCTTGTTTTCCCAGACATCTAAGAGATGATTGAACTGTGATCGTCGCAGGACCTGGCTGGGTTTCATGTTTTTCAAAATGGCTTTGATAATTCAGTGGAACACATCAAACAGATTTAAAAAAAAAAATCCTGTCTGTTGTTCCCTGTTAAGCTATATCAGTGAGTCGATGGGGTTATGGGCTCACAATCTGCTTACTGCAAATCAACAAACTACAAAACCTATAAAAGAAAGAATATTGTTTTCTTGTACAAAATATATCCTGTATTTTCCGTGCTATAAGATGCACTTAAAAGCCTTTATTTTTTTCTGGTTGTGTTTACTGATGTCGGAGTGATTTTGAGAGATACACAGTGCTCTGTCAAAATGTCAGTCTGGTTTTTGTAAAAGCTGCAAACTAGGTTGGTTATTATTGTGAATACACTAATGCGGCTAACAACTATGTTGGACTGTGTGTTTTAATGTGTTACTAGCAAGGTTGAAAGTTAGCATAGTCGCAGTAACTTTTTTTTAGCTGTATCAGTCTTGTTTTATGTGTTGCAAATAAGTTCTAAAACAAGTTCTAGAGTTACTATGAACGCAGTTAATAAAGTCTGACTGAATGACAGACATATCTTTGACTCGAGGCTTAATGCACCTTGCATTTCGGTACATCTTGTGAAGAACATAATTTTCAAAAATGGGCCATTCGTTGACGGTGCTCCTATTAATCCAATACGCTCTAAAGTGCAGAAAATTACAGGAAAATTAAGGAAGATTAATCAACTGATACTTCAAGAGAGGAAGTGACCGAACCCAAGAACTTTTCTCAGTGTGACTCATTACAAGGATTATTTTGTAAAGACAATAACAAGCTATTTGGAAAACCGACTTGGGTGCTCAAACTTTAGCTGACGTGAGCAGTTTCTAGGGCATTTTTTTGTGCTCCTCCTTTTGGATGATCCCGGCTCGGCACATCATCAGTCCTCATCATCAGTCTCCAAAGAACCCTTTCTGCATCCTTCTCCTTATGCAACCTATCTTCATGTTGTGAGTCACTTCATCCATGAACCCTGATTATTGGTCTTCCTCTAGCCCTTCAATCGGTTAGTTTTTGTGTCTTTCATGACCTCCTGAAACACTGTTTCCCAGATGGACTTTTTAAATTAACATGTGCTTATATTTTATTAAAATGTCCTCTTTAGTTAATGATAAAACCAATGTCTTTTTATATTGTGCTCCTCCAAAGATTGTCTATAAATACTGGAACTTCATAAGCTATATGAAACATCTGCACTTTGTTATACTCATGAGTGATTGTCTCTCATTACTGAAATCCTAAATACACAAGACAGCACAGGAATGAAACTGAACAAATACAAAAATAGATGTATCACTAATATTTAGTGCAGTTCAAAGAAGTTGTTTAGTTAGAATCTGAGAGCAAATCAACATTGAGTGTCATTCACCTGTTAGGCACAAATCCAGATCCAGAATGCACAAATAAGTAAGCCTGTTGATTTTATAGACATTCTGTGGTGTGAATTACTCATTTCAGAATATAGTTACTGCCGGATGATAAAAGTAATGAAGATGAATAAAAAGTCTATAAAGCTTTTTTATTGCAGGTGTGAACATTTCCTGCTCAGCCTGTAGCTATAGGAGTTGCTTTGTGCTCCCATAAACCTGTGGTACTAATTTACCTTCTATACTTGTGACTGCCTTAGGATGTGGGAGGGGCTTATGGCAGAACCCACTGCTCATATAGAAAGGTAGGAAGAACTAGAGCCTCTTTTCAGACACTCCCAAGATTCTCCAAAAACAACACTAGTAGTTTTTAAAAACTGTATATTGAGAGGGGTGAGATTCCTGAGTGTGGACATAAATTTGCAATCAGTGTGTTAACCTTTATTAGAAATAATTGGCATTGGGGTTTTAATGTCAATGCCTTTAAATACACTGTGTCTTTGTTCTTTAGATTTAGTCCTGGAAAAGTCAGTTTATGACCAACATTAGTTTTTTAAAATAAAAACTTTTGTTTCTTTTGCAAACAAAAAGTTTGGTACCTCTAATTTTTGTATCTACATTTGTGCATATATCCTCACAGTCAATCTCAGATGTATGAAGTCTCTGCCAAGTAAACTGCAGTGGTCGGCCAAATGGCTAAAAATGTGTTTTTAATGATTCATTCAATTTTGCTGGGATTTGTGACATCACAGGCCAAATCCAGGTCAGATTTATCCAGACTTTCCGTCTTTAACTATTTTTTATTGATAGTTGGTGCTTAATTTTTTTTTTTTGCTGGGCATCCTGCTGCAGCAGCTATGATGCAAGAATTCCCCTCACAGATTTAATAAAACGAATGTCTATCTCTACTTAAACCTGTTCAATCTTTCATAATATATTTGAGATAAATGCATTTCTAAAGCCCCTCATCTTATTAGTATCCATTGTATGTAGCTATGTTTTCATGTAGTTTTCATGTAGTTCATCACAATTCTACCAGGGGCAGTAGAAGGGCATTTCCTTCTCATTTCAAAATGGCTGCCTCCATGAAATCTTACTTTTGGCGAGAAAAGCATAGCTAGTTTTCAAAGTTTTCCTGTGAGAAGAACTCAGCTAGTCTTTTTTTGAATGAATACTTGCTGTATTAAAACATGAAAAATTTCTTGATAATGATGGTGTTTTTTTTCTGAAGTCTGTCAAGGAAACCCATTATCTAGGAGATTTTTATAACTGTTGGACTATTTCTCGCCTCATATATGTCATTAAAACCTTGTTATCTTTTAAGAAAGTAAGAAAATACATTGAATCTGCCCTCCACATGATCTCAAAACTGACAGAAATCTGTGTATAAAAGGCAACCTCACCAAACCAGCCACTGCACAGTCCCTGTTCGATGAGCTGACAGAGCTAAAAGGGAAACAAAGCAGGTTTTTAAAGTTGTTTCATGGCTCCATTCCACAGGCAGGCACTGATGGCAGCAAACTTCCAGCTGCCTGAGACAGGGGCGTGTTCAGCAGCCAAGCGACACTAAATCTTCAAAGGGAGGATTTGTATGAAGACATCCGTTAGATGCTGCGGAGGCTGTGCTTGATCTGACACCAGCTTTTCTCACCTTGTAAATGCCACTAACTCCTACTTTTATTTATCCCTAACTATCACTAGAAGAGCTCCAGCGCAGACTGTGCTCTATGCACTTATGTCAGGTACTGCATTTATGAGCAGAAAAAAGATTTGTTTTTTTGGAAATGTGTTTTGTTCGCTTTGCCAAACTGCAGTTCAGGGGATTCTCTGGGGGGGGGGAGTCGTACAAATGGTGTTGACAGTGAGTTAGCTGTGGGGTAATAAGTACCATTTTTGTTTTTCTGACATCGAAGCTATTTGATAGAACTGCGGCTGCAAAGGTTTATTTGAGTCCCCAATAGCATCCCCGAAGCCATTTAGAGTGGATCAGTATCACAGCCATTTTAGAAGTACCGCAAGTCTCTGCTCGGTTCCCCTGCACAATTATGGAGCGGTATTTCCTGCACAGGAATCCAAACTGCACCAATTAATCACATTAAGTGACTATCTGTTGCCAAGACTATGAGCTTGGATGCCAGCACAGGGCTGGCGGCACTGCAATTAAATTATGTCAAAGCCCAAACTGTGTGCTTTTAAGTTGTGTCAAATGAAGAATTTCAATGTTCTTGTGTGATCTGAACAATGTTGGCACGCAGCTGATTAGCGCGCACTCTGAGAGCGGCGTGCATTTATTTATTTTTTTATTCCTTTTGTAGTCATTAAAAGCTGTGTTATTGCCCTGCTGCAGCAGGATTTTCATTTCTCCTCTCTTTTATGGACTGAAACGCCTGTGGCCTATTTTCAACTAATGTACTCTTGGGTACTACAGCCTTATTGTGTTTCCTGTAGAGAATCTCTTTAGTTACACAGCCTTTTGCTCCGATTACACTGCCTCCACTCAGTCTGTATGATCTGCTGTCATGGCAAACTGCTCTGCTTGATAACAACACAAAGAAACAGCCCACAATGCACCTGAGCCAGGAAAGAGAAAACTCTTTAGGGCGCGTTTGGTGTGCCAAGCTTTTCGCACTCGCTAGTGTCTGAACCTATCACTTAACATGCTGGCTGCACATCTTCTATTGTGCGTCCTGTGTAAACCGCCGACTATCTGTTGTTGGGGTTGAAACACCTAAGAGGCCGGCTGACAGAGGAGATGAGAATTCTAAACAGACTGTATTATTAGTTACGCAGCTGGAAGCTTTCAAGCTTCTCATCTGTAGTGCCGCGACGGGAGCATAAACAACGGTGTAATCTCCCCAACTTCAATGATGTAATCAGCTGTAAAAACCGACAATAGAGCGTTCAGAATGAGCCGGCTGATGCAACGCGGCTTGTTTGGATGATTGTGCTGCTCAGCACTGGGCTTTCTTTTTTTGTGTGCTGCCTGTGTGAAGGAAGGATGCCCATTTTGCACAGCCACGTGGGGCCACTTAAGCTAAGACAAATGCTTATATGTGGATTAGTTTATTGATTTCCAGTTGGAAACCAGATAATGTGCTGGGGCGAGTGCGTTGTTGACTGGGTCGCAATTATCCAATTTCTAGGTTTTTTTGTTGTGCAGTCAGTACAAGTTTATCTGCACAAATAGCCCCCCAGGGTCACTGCTGATATATACAACTGGAAAGGTTACCCAACTGGAAATGGATGTTTTCTGCTGGAGTTTCAGGAACCCAGAAAAGCCCAACTTTGAATAAGCTTATAGCTTTTTTCTAACCTGATATTTAAAAAGGACAACTCTTTGGTTATGAGGCAAAGCCACATACTGGTAATTGTACTGCGCAGAGAGGATTTTGTGTAATTCTTATTTGATAACAAGAGTGTGCCAACAGGAAAATGCTAACAGGCAGGACCCAAGAGGGCCTGTAATGATAATGAGCTGTGTGAGACCTACTTTAAATCTGCTATCCAAACAATCATTGCATCATCAGCGCTGATTGAATTTGAAAATACCAAATTTCTATTGATTCCTTTCTTGAGTGTTGCTTCTAACATTGGACTGGAGGAACTCCACAGCTGTAGTGAGGTTTCTGGATTTTAGGATGACTTTACTTCTTTTTTTTTGGTTAAAGTAGGCAAGTTCCAACCGTATGTAATTCTACTTGAATTTGCTGTCTTAGGACATACACTGACAATGTGTAATACACTCATTCCTCCCCAAAGTGGAGTTTAATTCACTTGTGTGTTACATGTCCTGGCATAGTTTTACATCGACTGAAAATAAGAACTGGACTGGGTAATCACTCTTTCTCTGAAACATTTTTTTTAACTTGTTCTTATTAATTCTAATTTTTGCTCATGATATTTTTGTTGAAGCGCAAGCTATTCAAGTTATAAACTGACCAATCAGATGCCTCAGTAAAAGTAGGTGGTCTCACGTTGGACGTTCAAAGAATTTGACAGATTCTCCCAAGACCACTTTTAGTAGAAGGGGTGTGGCCTTCCAACAATCTCACTTCTGATTGGAGAGAGTGGTTGCCATAGAAATGTAAACTCAGCCCAACTCAGACCAATCATTGCTAACTGGTTCCAACATGGCAATTTCCATAATGTAAAAATATCTGAATTATGAAAACATGGCAACTGAATTGACTTTATTTGGTCGGAAGTGGAAGTGAGCAATTTTCTATGGGTGACGTCACACTCAATCGGTCAATCTCTTATAAAGTCAATGTTCAGCATACAGCGCCAGGGCCGGATCAGAGGATTACCAGAAGAGCATGTCCTTAAATGAACAAAAGTCATTTGACATCTTTCATGAGATGCCTGAAGCACACATCGACTGTGGCTTCAGGTTTTGGTTGTTTATTCATAAGGACACATGATTTTTTATTTATGTTTGTGCATTTTCTGTAAAAAAAAAAAAAAAAAAAAAGGTTTATTCTAGAATTGGAGTGACATTCATCAAAATTATCAATAAATAAACAAGTCAAACTACATTTAATGCAGAAGCAAAGTTCTCTCTCCAGTACTACCTTTAGCTGAGATATGGGAGAGGCCGAATCATGGGCCAGGTGAGTGTGATGTCATCCATAACATTTTTTTTATTTTGGTTCTGACGAAATAAAGTCATTTCAGTCGCCATTTTTTTTGCAATTTGGACGCCGCCATGTTGAAGTCAGATGTCATGTGTTAACAGTGGTTGGTAAAAGTCGGTCTGAGTCAACATTTCTATGGCAACCACCCTCACCAGTAAAGAGTGAGCTCGTTGGAAGTCGACCCCGACAACTTTAAAGTGGGCTGCACGGAATCTGTCAATCAAAAGTTTCAAATGTTCGACAGAAGACCACATACTTTTATTGAGCCATGTGATTGGTCAGTTTATAACTTGAATAAATTGTAATACAGAAAAAAAAAATTAAAAATGAGTATTAGCAAAAACAGGATTACAAAGCTATCAGAGCAAAAATGTTATTCTGTTAAATGGGATTTTGGCTATTTGGAATCAGTACTTCCTATATGGAACATGGGGGAGGGGTCACTCAGTCCACTTCTCTTTTACAGTCATTGGCAAAAAGAGTCACAGTCAGAGTCCAGTTGTGTTGTTTTGTTGTTGTTCTGTCACAGGACAAAGTCACTCAGTCACCAAGTATGTGCAATACTGGAGACAGTATTATAATGGTTTATATGTGAAATATGAAAAAGTCAATTTTGGTTTGGTTTGATGAGCATCAAGATTTGGAAAACATCAAGGTGGGTATTTAAATATGTACCCACATAAACTTGTGTTTTTCCACACAAAGGCTGTCAGTGTGTGCATGACCCTGACACTCCATTTGATTGCAAAACAAAAACTACAATGTCAGTTACGCAACATCCCAAGCTGTGAGTAAGCTCGCTCAAAATGATGTAGCACAAACTACAACATTAAAAATAAATCCATCAAAAAAAGTTCAACCATAGTGTGTTGTGCAGAACAGTAGGAAATAAAAAAAAAACGACAAACACAAAATAGCAACTCAGGAGCTCTTCATTCCATTTAGTAGCAGATGGCAAACAAAAGTATAAACGGACGGCACCCTGCTCGTGCATGAAACATTAAGCTCAAAGTGAGTGTAGGTGAGCAGGGAGTTAGGTGAACCAAACAGCAAATACTGCCTAGAGCGAATCCAGCTTTTGTCTCCCAGCATATCATTAAACAAACCCTGTTCTTTCGCTGCGTCTCCGTCTATCAGATATTTAGATGCTTTTATGTAACGTCCATGTAACCGAGGAACTCCAGCTGAGCTGCTCACCTGAAACAAAACGATAAATCAAAATGACTGCATGGGTGGGGCATCTCTGCAAAAGGCTATTTACTTTTATAGCTATTTGTTGTCATTGAAAAAAATAAGAGAAACTCCCTAAACAAGTGAGGCTGACTGGTTGGTTTATGCCGTCCTGCTGCTTTTCAGTTTCATACAGCTGGACGGACGGAAATACAAGTGACACGAAGCACTTACCTCCTCCAGCTGAGAGCAGAGGGGTTAACAGCGGGCTTATTATTGCGGCTGAGCTCATTAAACCGCCTATCTCCGTGCACTCACTAGAACATCAGAACAAACAGTTTCCCATTTATCGGCATCAAAGGTGCCCACACAAATAACACCAAGAAATTGGAAAAACTGGCCTTTTATCACACACACAGACAAAACAGATTGTTCTGCGGTAGATTTAAGCACCTTATCCCAAGTGTGCTTATTAAAACCGCAAAACATCACGCTGTCATGTGAAGACACTCAGCTGTGTGAACATCCAGGATTTAATCCATTTAGATGCTGTGATGTGGAAACACTGTTTGATGCATCAATCTCTTCTACTTTAGTTCATGCATTGAAAGGGTTGTGATTTTCTGCTGGCTCATGGGTCCCAGTATCTTTTTTACCCACGTAAAAAAATGTGACACAGCTGATTCATCCAGATCCGCTTTACAGCTTCTTTTCTTTTTTTTCTGTGGTTAATTTTCTGCGGTTAAATGTCTATTCGGCATGGGTTTTCTGCTAGACGAAGCATCCAATTCTATCGTTTTAAACACAATTCATGAAAAGACACAAACACAAAGCTTATTAGCAACCTTTCTGGTGTTACAAATTCACTCTCTGTCATTGTGCAACAAAATATCTGCCTTCTAATCAGAGGAATGGGTACATTGGCAGCAAAATAAAATTCAAACCTAATATGTTTTGAATCATCCTGACTTCCTGACTTGAATCAAATAACATTTTTTAATACTTTTGTGTTCGAAATCATAAATTATAGACCTTTGTGTTGAAACAATTTTTCATTTTAAAAAAATCCATGTTCATTCAAGTTTTCATTATCTGAACACAGCGGATTCATAAAAAGGCTTTGTAAAGTGTTCATATTATTAGGTTTTTATTTTGGAAAATGGGTGACATCACATTTTCTATTTTAAAAAAAAGAGTAGTAGTTTGTATGTGTCCGAATTGCATTAAAATTCAGGGGACTGGATAGTCCCCCATCATATAGTCTTTTAAGTCCCACTCTGATCATCTTTAAAAGTGTCCCCAGTGGTCTTTGAATTATTATGATGCCATTTCGAGCCAAAATCTGTGTCGTTTTCTAGGACCTAGTTTCTGTGGAGTCAGTAGTTTCACCTCTGAGTTGTGACTGTTGGCACGGAGTAAGTCTTCCCTCTTTTCCCATGATTCCTTTGTGTACACGCTCTCCTGCCAGCTTACAGCCCCTCAGACCCCCAGCGTAAAATAAGTGGTGCAACAAAATTGGCGAGCGGCTCAGACAAGGAAAACGAAGACGTACGTTGATCTTTTTTGTCTAAATGTGGATGCGTCAGAATGGAGCGGAGCAGGGACGGAGTAGCTTGCATGTCACACTTACAAGCTTTTCCAAGCGGCGTTTTGTAATCTGCTCATGATTCATACCAATTTGAAAAAAATGGTAACACTTTATAATAATTACCCATTATATCTAGTTAACAAGTCATTTTTAAACTGTTAGTTATTGAGTTATAAATGACTGGTTATTTGACAGTTTATAGTTTGTTAAGGACTTATAATCGTACCTTATAGATAGACAGTAGATAACTAACAAGCTTTGAGTTAGCAATATATATGACCTGTTATCTGTATATTAATGATTTCTAACCACACCTTCTTAATTAGTAATATATCATAACAACAGCTTATAGCCGAATGTAGCCAATCACAGTCAAGAAATCATACACAGATTTCAGAAAATGCTGGGGGGCCACATATTGTTTGATTTTAGGACAGAAGCCTGTAGTCCGGTAGAAATTTAAATGAAGTACCGACTTTGGACATGTCTTCCCTAAAGCATTTAAGGTGTACAAGGTGTAGTTTCCCTTCTAATATGCTTCCCAGTATGCGTACACACTCAATTTGAAAATAAATAAACCAGAAAATCTGTTCAGAAACTTTTATACGTATTTTATAACCGAACGTGGTAGCAGCAATACCCGTTACTTCCACGCCAGTTCACCTTATCCCTGCTGTTTTGCCTCAGGAAGCACATCAGAGATCAAATGAAACATGACGCCATTGAAGAACAGGTCTTTCTAAAGGAGTTGACTAAAGTCTTAAAATGTTTGTGAGTTCATCAGTGAATTCGTTTTGTATGAAATGGTCTTATTTTTCTAAAGAAAACTGGTTTCTATGTTTCTTGTTCTTTCCCTGTGCAGAACTCCCACTAACTCTTTTTATATTTTGCATAAGCCAGAAATATGCCAGTGGGATTCAGTCAGGTGTGGAAAAAAACAAAACAAAACAATTGCTAAACAGATGTATTCCTGCAGCATGGTATTTATTATACAACATGTTAACATTCAAATTCAGTGTTGGAAAACTGTTATTAATGACGTAATGGATGACACTGAGTCCCTGATTACAGGGATAATCAGCTTTTCCTACTGTGGGGGAGGAAACATGGCCTAGTAACTATTTGCTGGAAAGTGAAAACCAAATTGTGTTGGACCAATTAAAAAAGAAACCCTACAGCGAACCCTTTCTTTCCTGCATGTGGGGACTTCTTTTATTTCTTCTTGAAGGTTTTGTGCCTGATTAGTGACTGCTTGTAATGTCTCAAGGACAAATGTCAGAGATTTAGACAAAACACGAGGGATTTTTTGGTCATTTGAAAACCAAAGGGAACTACAGCGTGCTTACATCAGGCCAGTCAAATTTTCATCCAGTTTTATATTTCAATGATCCACTCCATTGAAAGGGGTGTTTTTAACATGTTCTTGTGCTGTTTTTCTCCCGATGAAGAACATATATAGAGCATTAAGCTTAAAATTGCACTTCTGAGTATTTCTTTATTCATCAGATGAAAAAATGCAGTTGGAAAAGCTTGTAGTTTTGACGTACAAGCCACAAGTTCCCTGATCCACTCCAATCTGATGCATTTGTAGACTAGATCCGTGCATGTTTTTGTTTTGTTTTCCTCGTCCGAGCTGGCATCTGATTCAAAAGAATATGGCTGGAAAGCTCCAAAATGTCTTGCCTTTTTTTTTTTTTGTTGCACCGTTAGTGTTAGGTTGGGGTTGTGACGGTCTGTAAGCTAGCGGGAGCGTGTAAACAAAGTGATGATGGGAAATGAAGGAAGGCTTACAACTCAGAGGTGAATTTCTAATGAACGACTGACGCTCTATGTCTTAGAAAGCGATGCAAGTTTTTTGTTTTTAATTTTGGCTAAAAGTGGCATAATCATAATTAAAGAAAGCAAAGATTTCACAATAGATCAAAAAAGATGATTGGAGTGGGACTTTAAGGAATATATACAGCTCAGAAAAGTTTATTAATCCTTTTCCAGTCATTAGATTTGAATTTAATTAGTGTGAAATTCACGTGTGTCTCCAAAACCTTTTTTTTTTTCCTAGTAACCTCTTGACCAATAGCTTACATTATATGTACATACTACAGCTGCACAGAAGAGCACCAGCTTTCTCACCAATGCGTTTCCATGACAGTGGAATGCGCAGGCTGGGAAGGTCGCACAAGAGATAAGTACTACTTACCATATTCAGCATCGTTTGAACTAGGTAATTATGTTCAGCCTGAGACGTTTCTCCTCCTTCCACCCCACATTTCCGCTCTCTCCGTTTTTGTCACGGATAGTTTGTGTGCTGATGTTGAGCCTTAACAAGGCTGCTTTTGTTCCAGATGAAGCTTGGAGACAGCTCTCATCAGGTCAGTGTTAGATCCCTGCCTGCCAGAGCATAGAGCACTGCCCCCGGGGCATCTTATCACTCGACTGGCAATCACAAATACCCACTGAAATAGGCTTTCAGCTGACAGACGCTTTCTTGCTATCTGCAAATACCTCTGACTGGCAGAGACAGACAAACAGAAATACAGAGAGAAAGCGAGAGTTATTGATGGGCAGATGCTTGCAACCCACGCAGAGATAGATAGAAGTATGGCTCCCTTTCTGCAGGAGCACCAGCTGACAGACGGCTCTGCCAAGCAAGATGGAGACAGAGGGGAAAGCTGACATAGGCATATTGCACTCATGAGGATGCAGTTGTGCATGCTCGCACATGCATTTTCCGCTCCCACACAAAAGCCTGGAATTCCTGCATATTTATCTTGGAGGCCATGAATGGAAAGCTCCACATGGATGTTTGTGTGTTATGTTATTGAATTTGACACCAGTCCTCCGAGGCGTCCTCGCCAGTCCAGTGACCTCTTGCATCTGCAAAAACGACCACAGCATTTCGGACCTATTCAAGTCGGAACTCTTCGTTATGGCTGCAGTATACGGCTATAACGTCAGTACTCAGACATTTGAGACCCGTTACAAAAAAAAAAAATCAAAAAAACATGTAGAAATAGTTATGATGTCAGAGATCGCTTATTTGCAATCTCCATAATATAGTTAAGCATAGTAAAAACTACACTTCAGCAAATGTCATCATTACTTTAAAATGCAGAATTATATTGAATTTTTGGTAGGCAACCTTGTTGTAATTGTCTGATTTTCACTGAAATTTTGATAAATTTATATTAGTGCTGTCAAGAAATGTTCCTATTGTTTTTTGAGGTTTTTCATTAGAGCACTCAATCTCACAAATTGAAATGAAAATACCTCTAAATGAAGCTTTTCCCGGCAATTACTAGGTTAAAAATATTTGCTATGCACTGCGTTTTTCTGGACTGAGATGTCTGATGTCTTTCCAGGGATCTGCTGTAGCCACTCCTCCAGTTTGGGGGTTACAGCCCAGAGTGCTCCACTTACCATGGGCACCACTGTCACCTTCACATTCCAAGCTTTCTCCATTTCTTCTCGAAGTCCCTGGTATTTCTCCAGTTTCTCATGTTCCTTCTTCTTGATGTTGCCATCTCTTGGTACTGCCACATCCACCACAACACCTTTCCTCTGTTCTTTATCCACCACTACAATGTCTGGTTGGTTCACCATTACAATCCTATCCGTGTGTATCTGGAAGTCCCACAGGATCTTTGCTCTCTCATTCTCCACCACTTTCAGAGATGTTTCTCATTTTGACTTTGGTGTTTCCAGTCAAGATTCTGCACACATGTTCCTTTATACTATTCCTTCCACTTGGTTGTGGTGCTCCATGTATGCTTTCCCGGCCAGCATCTTACACCCTGCAGTTATGTGTTGGATTGTTTCAGGCACCTCTTTGCACAGCCTACACCTTGGGTCTTGTCTGGTGTGGTAGATCTGAGCCTGATCTGAGTTTGAGTGGCTTATCACCACATCTCAAAAAATGAGGGACAGCTGATGTCTCTACCGCTGATGTCGAGCATGTAGGAAAGACACACTCCTTCCACTGAAAGCGGGCTCGGGAGAATCTGTTAAACATTTTGGACGTTGCCGGTGTGGGAGCACCACACACCTGATTGGCCAGTTTGGAACTTGAATAACTTGTGATAAAGAAAATATATCATGAAGAAAAAAATTAGCAAGTTAGCAAGAACATTTTTAAAAAGAGTTTCCAAAACAAGAATGGTTATTCTGACAAATATAACGACTATTAGCTGTTTACTTCTCTATAGAAGGCTATGGGATTTTGGCTTTCTGGGACCAGCAGGTACTTTCTATTTGTTCTCATAGACTGTCAAGGGTCTTCCCCAAGAACACTTTGATGATGAGTGAGCAGAGGTCAACTGCTCTACCGCCGCACCACAGCCAGCACACAAAGCCAGGAACTCTTCGTCATGGCTGCCATATTGGCTAATAAAAGTAGATAGCCAGCTGAGTCTGATTCAGTGTGAACCTGTTGTTTTATGCTACGCCCTGAACCGCCATTGTTGTGTTCACTTACTGAAACATCACAAACCATTCCATCCGTTAGTAAGACAACATGGTACTTGTTTCATTTAATTGCATACACACACTCTGTATGATAAATGCACACCGCTCAAAGCTTCCTCGCGGAGAGGGGGGGTGCAGATGGTCTGCTATTATGCTGTCAATGATTTAGGCACAACAGACAAGCCATTTGTCTCCATATTGTAATGAGTCAGTGTTTTGAAACTGTAATTACCTTTTAGACCGGTTGACAAATGACTAGAACAGCAACGCACTGACGTGCAGACACAGACTTGTGCTCCAATGCATCGCGCAAACCCAGCCAGTTTTAGGATGATCCTTAACCCCTGCTGTCACATCCGCTGCTGTCATCATGCTATAATAGTCACCCGAAATAAACAGAAATCTCTGACACATTTACTGACTGTTACACGGTGAGCGTTTCTGTGTATCTCCATCCACAATCTTTGAGTCTTGATTTATCTGTTACCATGGCTCGATGAAAGCTGCATACAGAAAGTGGCATTTCACTGTCATTTTGTAGTAGCAAGATGAGTGAATCTATAACCGGGTTTTATATACTTTTTTATTGTTTGGCCCCGGCCTACAAGCCATCCAGCCATGCGGGATAAGGTCAGCTATAACAGGACTCATAGAAACTGTGCCGTCTTCCTGCGCTCCTCTTGTAAAGAATTTGATCAGCAGCTGAAAAGGCAGGTAGAAATTTAAAGAAGGGACTGCGAAGGATCGAGTGGATGTAAAAAGGAGTCAGAGGGCCACGGTGTCTAGACTTTGGATGGATGTAGCAATAAAATTAACTGCTTGCTGATCCATTTAAAGAGCGGAGGAGTGCTTTTACTGGCAAGTAGTGAGTTTATCATCTGGGTAAAACTCCTAAGAGGCATGGGTGTTCTTTTGACGAGGTGTTAATGAGATTTAGGAAGTATAAATGCTGGAAATAATGTTTATATGTGAAAAGAATATTAATTTAGGTCAATTAGTTTTATTTAAAGTCCCACTCCAATCATCTTTTGACCTATTATAAAGTGTTCCCAGTGGTCTTTTAATTATGATTACGCCATTTTTAGCCAAAATCATAAAACCTGTGTCGTTTTCCGCACTCCTATGGCTTCTTCCTACCCCTACATTTTGCCGTCCAAACAGAGAGTTATGGAAATATAGTGTCTTCAAATTCAGACCTTACTAACCCTCAATTACATCATCGATAGAATTCAGCTTCGGCCATAGTTTCTGCAGAGCTGCAGGAGTTCATTAAAAATTCACCTCCGAGTTGTATCTGTTGGCACGGAGTAAACCCGACTCCTTCCCATCATCCACCAGTTTACACTCTCTCCTGCTAGCTCACAGCCCCTCACAACTCCAACCTAGTACCAGTTGTGCAACAAAAATGGTGAGCAATCTGAGGTATCCAGCTGTACAGTTTTAGCCAGATACCAGTGAGAAAAACAAAGACATACATGGATGATTCAGAACAATTTCCATCCATCCATCCAATTTCTTGCACTCATTCAGGACAAAGTTTGGAGCCACCGTCTAAGCATCAATGCCCAGATGTTCTTGTCCTTGACCACCTTCTCCAGCCCCTGTGGGGCCATTTAGATGCATTCTGGGGCCAGTTGGAGCCATTCTTTCGGTCTTCCTCGGGAAATGCCCAGAACACCTGCCTCAGGTGCCTCAGGTCTGCCGATCACCTTCTCCTGGAGGTACCGAGGTCAAAGAGGAAACTCAAAGGGGAACAAATGTTTTCAGTCTGTGCACCGAAACTGTGAAACGCATTACCACTGAGCACTCGGCAGACGTCCTCACTGTCCGTTTTTTATAAAAAGATAAAAAAGATCGCCAGTTAAGATCAAGTTTCTTTGGGGGAGGGCTTCCACTTCCAGTTGAGGACTTCTGGTTCTGGGTATCTGGGTGTCAGCCATCCTTTTGCCCCAGGGATTGATCCGGAAGGCATTCAGACCACATGCTCAAACCACCTCAACTTTTCCTAGTTTACAATCAAAATGCACAAAGCTGAAGTTAGTAAGTCTCTTACTTTTACTCTTTGGTACACTGGTGATGGTCAATGTTTGTGAATCTGGTGTAGTAAACTGCACTACACCACTGAGTCCACTTCCATTAGAACAAAGTGAATCCTAAGTTTTCAGAAAGACAAGAGTTTGCTTTGGTCCTCACAAAAAATCAAGTGAGCTTTCACACCTGTTCAAACAAATCAAATTTACAGAAAAAATAAAATGTGCGTCCAGATTATACAACATTAGTGTTATTAGTGTTGGAATTTGGGTGTTAGTAATTTAAAAAATGGGAGCAGAATTGGGATTCCTCATTTTCTCCTCAAAGTTTGAATGTAAAATCAAAAAACATGAATGGAATACACTTTTCAGAATTCAATGTTCTGCAGTCATTAGGGATACAGAGAGTGGCCTAATGGATGAGGAGGAGAGTGGCCTTATAGGCAAAGAGTAGAAGATGTAGCACTTTGTTAGAGCATTTTTTTTTACCAAAAGTGTGTGTATAACATTACTCTGTATAGGGGCTCTAACAACTCATGTTATAAGGAAATGTGTCAGTCAGCCGAGGTCCAGGCTTGTGTTGGCAGGAGCAGACACACCGCAGCTGCCAGCTTTTCTGTAAAATCGTAAACAGACAGTCTCAGCCAGTGCAAAATGTTGATCCTCGTAATGCCCCAATGGAAATACTGAAGTGAAACCTGGCAGCAGGAGTGATGAGGAGTGCCGGGGAGGCATTTTTCTCCATATAAAGAAATTCAGTGAGACCTGTTCCCATGCAGAACTTTTAAACCCCTGGCAGCCAAAGTGATGCAGTTTGTCTACATATGATTTTGCACTTCAGCATCAGGGCAGTGAAACCTGCCGGATCTGGGAAAAAAAAAGGAGAATGTAAAAAATCCAGAGATTTGATTGAGCTTCATGTGATATTTTAGAATTTAATATGATGTGTATTTACTTGTTATACAAACTGTATGATATACTTTTTACCTAAAACCCGTTCTTGTTGTGTAACCCTCACGTTAAAGCTTTAGTCACGTGTCCCCGTGTGGAGGGTTGCTGCAGGTTAATGGGTTGCCTGGGCAATGGAGGGTCATAGACAGGAGCAGTCATAACCTAAAGGGGGTGCAAGTGTGTCTCGCCATTCCCTTGAGGCTTAAGGGATGTAATGAAAATGGAACGCACGATTTTGATACATGTTTTGTGTTTATCAAGAAGTATTTGTCAGGATAATGTAAGTTGCACGCCTTCTCAAGGGCTTTAAAAGTAGCCGGCACGTGTAAACATGTGTGAAGCAGTCGCCGGATACTTTTTGATGACAAACAATAAATCCAGGTTCACTTTGACAAATGTTTGCACCATTTTAGCCATGTTAATAGCCCCCCATTTGATTTATTTTTCTCTTCTAATGTCTGCACACGAGAAACACAGGTGCACTCGAAATGACCCCCTCCCCCCATTTTGTTTATTTACGTCTTCATAGAGTTTAGTTTAGGCTGATGAAGCAGCGGAACGTGACGATTTTTAACAGGATCCGGACAAAACGATTACAGCAGCAAGTAAAAAAGAAGTAAAAACGGAAAAACAATGTCTTGACTTGAAAAAAGCGATGTCGTTAGATACTGACTACGATAAAGCTATGCTAATGAGCTGTTTTGCATGACTGGACCTTGTGACTCGTCGGACAGACACAACAAAATAAATTCATAGCACATTCGTTCTATTTTCTACATAAAAAAACAGACATGAACCCATTGTTAGGCAACTTTATTAGCAATGTCTTTGTAACATTTCAGAGCCACTATGACCTGTGGAAAAAAATGTGCAAACATTTACAAAACATAGACATTTTTATTTTATAGGCTCACCAAGTGGTTGAGGACCTATGTAAACTCTTCACTGTGTCAACTCTTTTACTCTTTCTATTTATCTTGTCAGAGCTCTTTAAGTAATAACTCATTCCTACCAGTTCATTGGCTCTATACCCATTTTTAATGGATCACACTGCTGTCATTTCTGGATTATAGTTTGTTGTTGGACAGAAGAGCCTTTTGGGTTTGTCTCCAGGGACAGAAGGCCTCCAGGGTAAAACTGTCACTTTTTATCTGGTATCTTCCCAGGCTCCCCACTTTTTTCTTTATCCTTTTTTTTAAATTTCGTCTTTATCGATTTCTGGAGATCCCATCACAATTTCTTGACTTGATTGTCCTTGTATTCGTCAACTTTAGTCAAAGGTGCTGTCAGGTGTCCTAATGTCTGCTTGAGTTGCAAAAGTACTCAATGAGGTTCAGGTAGAAGGACTCGGTCTGACTCCTTTAGGAAGTAGACAAGTATTTTCTAAGTTTTGGTTTTCTGTAGGTGGCTTCTTTAACAACCTTTTGACTGTGATTATTTATTAGGAACTAAGCCGCAGTAGAAAAGGCAGATGAATAATTTTCATTTTCAGAGTGGGGGGGGTAGTCCACTTGTAGTGAATGACACCTCGTGCACCAAACCTGCTCACCTGTCACATGGGTGCTTCCTTCTGAACAGGCAGCTACTTCCACTTGTCTCTGCATCATTGTTCTTGAACTCCTACACAAGAACCAGCTTGATTCTGCTCCTCAATTTGTAAAGAGCTTCAGGGCAGAACAACTAGACCCTCTGCTGAAGCCCAACAAGGGGTCAACGCTGAGGAAATCCTTCTATTTGTAAACTCAAAGGTTTGTTTGTTTTTTTGGGTGTTTTTTTTTTAAACCGATTCACTAAACGTTCACCCTCTGTTCCCACTCTCACTGCTAGCTTTGATGTGTGTCTCTTTGCTCCTTGTGTGGCGTTGTGTTGACATTTGACCAGAGTGCTTCTGTAATCAGTTTTCCTCCTCTGGCTGCCTGGGAGCAGGAGCTATATAAACATGTCCGTCCTCCACGGGAGGCCAATGGATCACTCCTCATTACTGAAAAGGCAAAGAGACGAGGGGCGCGCAGCCGCTGCCGCGCTTAGATCCCGGTGAGTGGATATAGGGCTGTGCTCATGTGCAGGAAAGTCGCACAACACCAGAACCACTTTTGTGGTGTGGAACATAAACCAAATCCTCACTAAACTTAGATTAGGCAGTCAGGTTTACTTTCTTCATCTCCAGACTCAATTGACTTGCCATCCAATCCAGATTATCTGTGTTCTCTTTAAGATACTGACACACATTTGACACGCATTTAAAAGTGCAGGTTCCTACGACCTATAGTTGGAAGAAGCTTGGTGCAAAATTTCGAAGCAGTGCAAATTTCACAGTTTGGGCACAAGATAGGAAACGGTTCTGGTCACTGCTAGCGTACTTGCAATGGCAGGTATAGATTACCATCTTGTCAGGAGAGTGACCTTGGTTTATCTTTATTGTAAAAAAACAAGTGCAGACATTTTCAGGTTTGTTGCAGTGTCTGGGCTTAACAGAATTAACTGGCAGTGGGTGTACAATGGCAGCGCGTTTCGTGTGTAGACCCCTAAAACGGTCGTAAAAGCTGTGTAGCTATGCGTGAACTTGAGAGTTTTGGATGCAGAATCCCGAAACGCGCATTCATGCGTCCTTACATAGATTTTTCATCAGAAGTGGCCACTTGAATGCGTATTATGGAAGGAGGTGTGAATGTAGCTTTAGATCAGGGGAGTCAAACTCCAGGACTCGAGGGCCGTCCCCCTACCAACCTGCCTTATCTGCTGTTGATTACCTGGCTCAGGTGTTTAGCCAATAAGGAGCTTTAATAGCAGGTTGGGTTGGACACTGGCTAAAGCAATATAGCAAGGAAACACTGTAAATGCAAGTGATCTTAAATCTTCACCCAGATCCTGATTAATTGTTTGGTCCTCACCAGCGTTCAGATGAGTTTTGACAGAGAATAAAAACTCTGGTCCAGATCACACAGTCCTAGCTATATGCAACCTTAAAAAACAGTGACAATGGGGTCATTAGCCACATAGACTGACTCCTGTCTAAACAGCAGCAGTCATACGGCTACAGCTGTGTGACAATTCAGCTCTGTGAGACTCCTATAATGTAACTCAGAGCTTACTTTTGTTTAGTTTGTCAGTAACTCCCACTACACTGCAGTAACATGTTTGCTTTATGATTTCACAGTGCTATAACCAGGGTTAATGAGTTAACATCTGCTCATTCGTGTCCCCTTCCAGTATCCTGAACTGATTTCAGCAAAGAACTGTCCAACCATGAAAAAATCCACAGATGAAAAAAAAGTTGATCCTTTAACTTACCAGGGTAAATGCTTCATACAGTGGCCGGGTTAGCCCCGTGACCCCGAAAGGGACCAGATGGGTATATAAAATGGATGGATTGATGGATGGAATCCAAAATGTCATAAAACTAATTTCTTATATCAGGAAATTGGAAAAGTTTTATTTTAAAGTGTAATTTGATCTAAATAGTCAAAGATACACATCAGAGAATGCTACTACAGTCTAAACCCTTTGATTAAAGGTAATCAAAATAATTATTTAGCCAATTACCTCCAGTCTTGACAATCTAACTACTATAACTCCTTAACTGTTTACGCAGTTAATGGAAGTCCAGCCGATTCTGTCGTGGAGAAAATGTGACGTGTTCACACAAACAATATTGATCAGCTGTTTCTATCACAGAGAAACCTTTATGCCACACTTCACATTAGTAATATGCAACAAACATAAAGTATTGGGTATCGGTGCAAAGCCATTTTTCTCTGTGTCAGAATCAGCTGATTCATGTTGATCATGTAAATAGTCAAGGAGTCCTTGTATGTCATAGAGGGTGTGTTATTTAGATGTCGCCAACAACATCTTTGATGTTAAATGTAAAATAATTTTTGGTGGTTTGTCACACGAGTTCACAAAGATGGCTATTCTACAGACGTGGGCTATAGTGGAGATCAACTTTATAAAACTGGTGCATAGGTTGAGCGTTTGACCTCTGAGTGTTCGACCTGTAAGGTCACAGTTTCAGTTCCTGCCCTGCCCACCCATGTGTCAAAGTGTCCTTGGGCAAGACACTGAACCCCACGTTGCTCCTGGCTGGTGGTTATGGGTTTGGACCGATGTAACCCTGGATTGACCTTGGTCTGTCTGGTGTGCATATCCGTTACGTTGCATGAGGAGTACCCCTCATGACCACTAGTTAGTTTACATTGTCTCCGTTGCCTCTTTGGTCTGTCCCCCCTGACTCCCAAAAGAGTGGTTTGTCCTGCCATCCCTTTGTTTGACTAATTTGTCCCGGTCTCTTCGCTCATCCAAAAAATGCGTGTTTTGTGCCATAAATGATGTTATATTTTTGTACTTCCAAGATTAAACTTTTGTCGTCCATGGCGAAAATGGACACCGGTATTGTCTGCAGTGTTTATGTGTGTTATCGCGTGGGCAGAAAATGTCATGAAGTTTGATTTTGAAAGTACAACTGAAGTTTTTATTTTGAAATCCGCTCTTGCGTCCTGTTTCTCCGGCTTTTTCCCACAGCATTGACGTGTCAACAGACTGGAAATAGAACTTGTATGTAAAGGTTGCGTTGCATTTCAGAGGGACGGATGTGAGACGCAGACATGACGGAGGCAATGTAAACATTTTTAAACGATTGATTAATGACAGTTCTGTTTTTTGTGTCAACGCAACTTAGACGCACCGCAGACAGACCAGTGGAAATCAGGCTTCAGGCACGGAGCGAATGTGTGTGAATGTGTGTGTGCACGGGTGAATAGGACTGTAACTGTAAGGGGGATTGGGTCTTCCAAGAAGGCAGTAAAGCACTGTATTGGTATATGCCATTTACCGTGAACACTTTTTGTAGAACACTTCTACATCTTCATATCTTGTGTATGTGTGATTTAAAAAAATGCACTGAAAGTTTGTATGCAAATGTTAGATAAAAAGAAAGTTTTATGGAGTCGTATCAAAAATGAGACCTCACTAAATGACCCTGATAAATATAATGGATGTGTGGGAACGTGAGACATGATAGTAATCAAGATTGTAATGACCCCTCTCCAGCTTATTCCTATCATCTTCACTAATCATCAACGTCTTTTCCCAGTGAATGGTCAGCAGCTCTGCAGGCAGAGGGAGATCTCAGCTTTCTCTTTTCTGCTGACATAACTCCAAAATCTCCCACTCTGTCTTTCTTCTGGTGAAGGGCTGTAGATGTTCGGTTTTTTTTCCCCCTCTTATATCCTAATGAACCTTTCTTACTCTGCCTCACTTTTCCTTCTCCCCGTTAAGTGCTGGCTTAAAGCGCACGCAGCAGGATGCAGGCGCACGGTGAGCACCTTTCCTTCCAGAGTTAAACACAGACCTCTCTCCCTGTTCACTTCTCTGCTGCTGCCTGGAGATAATTGTATTGCTGTCAGCCTTTGGTTGATGAGTTGCCAGTGTAATTGCTTTACGGTTTGACCTCTGGTTTTTCAAACAAGAGGCCTGGTCAAGGATCCACGCTGGGCAGATGAGGAATGAGGGGTGATACCGGTGGTTTGCTTGTTGTCGTTGCTGGAAAGGTAATTGTGTTTGTCCTGTCATACACTGCACTGCTCCCATGTCCTCTGTTGTTCTCTGAAAGTGGAGTCCTGCCTCTCAGTCAGCAGGATTGTTAAATATATAGGCATTAAAGTGGTACACGGACAGTAAGACACAAAAGTCGTTGTTGAGGTCTGATTCTGGTCATCATGATCATGGCTCACGGTCATATTCGGTTATCGTAGAAGAATATGACAGCGCTGTACATTTACAGAGGCAACAGTAAGTTGCATCTATTCAACATTGTTGGTGTCGCACGCATCCAAGCCATGTCTCTTTCAAATGACACACTCAGTGGTCTCTAACCTTTATCAGGCCATGGATCAGTTTAATGTCAGACTATATATATATATATATATATACACACATGTATATATACATTAGTTCTGTCAATCGATTTAAATATTTAATCAGATTAATCGCACTTTTGGGTGGTGATTAATCTGATTAATCATAATGCTTTACAAGTTACATTTTATGCGACAATATTCAGCTTTTGAACAAAAACAGGCCAGAGAGAAAATGTTTCCTTCATTCTTATTGCCTGAAATGTTTGCATTTATAAAGTGTGAACTCAGAAGTTTAATTTGTGTGCAGAAAACACATCAATAGTGAAATGTGCAGAACCCTAAAGACTTGAATGTCTGCAGTATTCCTCAAAGAAGACAAAGATGCTGACATACAGCCATAAGAAACAAGCATTGGGTTTCTGTACATTAAATGGTCCGGGTGAATACTCAACTCTGATTGGCTGCTGGGTGTTCCAAAAGAAGTTTCATTCATAGTCTTAAATGTCTAATGAATAATAGATGTCTGAATCATATCTGTTTAGGTAAAAGTATTGGACTGTATCGTTTCACTAGAAAGTTAGTTGACTCTTTTATGTATTGATTTGTGGACCATGTATTATGATGAGTATTGAATCATGTTCGAGGGAAAGATACGCAACCGTACCTGGATGTGTTGTGAAGCTGTTGGGCAGTGGAGGAGGGTAAAACGTTTCCTCTGACATTCGGATAAATGAATGTGGAAAAGATCGTTACATTTAAAATATGTAAAAATGAATGATTAAAAGAACCCTCACAAGATGAATTCCTGTGTGTGCAAACATACAGAGCATCATGTGCCATACGTTTGGGTTTGGTGGTTCCTGATAAGGCTTGTTTGAAATATTGTTTTTTTGGGTGAACACTTGTGAACACAAACTCTGTGGTAATCTCCTGCTCAGTAAAGTAAAGAGTGTGACAACTGACTCACTGGCTGGAAATTGCTTTTGGGCTGCGTTTATCACCTCACAGGAGCACTTGTTTTGGTTGCATCACTCTCTGAGTTGGCTCGCCTTCCTCCCTCGCCAACCATAACCACAGTTGTTTTTCTTTTTGTCGTAAAGCAGAGTAAAAACTACAACATAATTTCAACATTTTCATTTTACAACCCTGTTTTTTATCATTCAAAACTTGTGTTGGAGTTTTCATTTTATCTCACATTTATTGTTTTTTTAAAAATAACTTGACACAGTCATTAGACATAGTAAAATTAATTCTACTGTTTAAGCAAGAAACAGATTTTTTCAGTTGTAGAAACCATTTTAAAATGTGCCTACCTCTTGGAATGTAATTTTAAGTCCCACTCTGATTTTTTTTTAGCTATTTTAAAAGCGATAGTGTTTTTTTTAATTTTTATTATGATTACAGTTTTTTCTGGTCTATCATGCACACTGGATTATAAGGCGTTCCGTCAATGAATGGTCTATTTTTTAACTTATGTCATACATGAGGCGTACCAATTTATAAGGCGCATTAAGTGAGACAAAAGATTCAGAGTTAAGTCAGTCAGATTTTATTAAATGCGTTCACAGTAACTCTAGAACTTGTTTGTAACATGCTGCACATTAGCCATGTTAGCATATTGACAGTACCTTTAACTCTCAATCTTGTTTGCAACATGTGGAAAGAACCGACAGATACCACTACAATAAACTTTATTGCAACTATGCTTACTCCCAATCTTGTTAATAACATGTAAAAAACGACAGTCTGACACAACTAAACCTTAGCCACATTAGCCGCGTTAGCGTATTCATAATAACAACTAACCTTGTTTATACAAAAACAGACTGACATGTTGACAGAGTATCGCTTCAACATCAGTAAACACAACCAGAATTCATCTATTTATAAGGCACTCCGTATAATAAGGCGCACTGCTGTTTTTTATTTATTCATCTTTAAATTAAGACTTTTTAAGTGCATCTCATCGTGCAGAAATTACGGTATGCCATTTTTTTTCCCAAATCCGTTTTGTCATTTTCCAAAACATCATTTCTGCAAAGTGGCAGTGATTCAGTCGAAATGTGCCTCTGAGTTGTGGGCGGAACTACTCTCCCACTAACTTACAACCCCTCACTTCCTCAACCTAACGTTGCAGTAAATCAGCTCAAATGGCAAGCAAAATTGGAGCTATCCAGCCGTACAGCTTTGAGCCAGATGCCATTTCAGACGAGGAAAATGAAAACGTTTGTGGATCTAGTCATCTACATACATGTGGATGCATGAGAAGCAGGAAGCTTGTGGAACGCCCAGTGTAGGCTATTTTTTTACATCACAAGTACCGTCTTTTGTAAATGTCTTTTTTTTCATCTACTCCTGATTCACAATGATTTGAAAAATAGTCAGAATTGCAATTTTAAGCTTCTTTTTCTTAAAACAAATCCTCCATCAGCAGAAAAATACCACAAGTACATGTTAAAAACAACAAAAACCCTATTTTCCTCGAAGTGGCTCTTTAAGAAGAGTACTCACTGATTATTTTTTAGATTTTCATGGGTTTTGTTCCCTCAAGTTATCAATTCTGTGTCAAATTAGAAACACCAATGTCCTGAAAGCTGATGTTACAAAGGTTTTGTGAGTTGGACCAAAGTGAACAACACATAAACACAGCAAAGCTGTGTGGATGTTTTGCTGTGAAGTGGCAGTGTGAAACGGCCTTTGACAAAGGTTCATACTTACTGTGTGGCCAACTGCTGCACGCCTCATACAAGGCAATTATCAGCTGTTAGATCCCAGTCAGTCTGGAAGAAACAAGCAGCAGCAACATTAGGCCTTCAACACTCCTCCACTCCAGAACAAAAAAAGTATTTGTGGGGAAAACCTTCAGATTCGCTCCATTCATTTGGAATCGAAAATCTGTTTTAAAAACACCTAATTTTTAGGAATTTGTTTCTGTACATTTTTTAATTCTCACAAAATGTGTGCACATATACATATTTGAGAAGTCACAAGTGTCTACTTATTGATTTCAGAAGTCCTCATTCTGCCTCAGCTTGGCTCAATAAAGCCTTTTATTTTAAAGTAATTACAATTTGCAAGTCCTAGCAGCATATATGTGCGTCTTTTACTAGAAAAATCATGAAAATGTTTTTTTTCTTTGCCAAATTAAGGTAAAAATTCCCCTAAGCCACAAATTTGCATCAGAAAAACGTTTCATGACAAATTGCAAAAGGTGAAACATTCCTCACCAAACCTATTGTTTTTGTAATAGCAGTTTCCGTATGTCTGACACTCTGCTGTGCAACCTCATTTTTCCACTAATGTGCTAAGTGTCTCCCAAACTCCTGCTTTTAGTTTCCAACCCAGTTGATGTTGTTTGTCTGCTTTGTTATCCACATCTGACCCTTTTGCTGCCGCCCTGCTGCCATCAGAGTGCAGGGGCGAGAGTAGGCTTTGGATTTTCCTTTTTCCTGATTTCACATTCTGCCTTCCTTTCGTAGTCATCCCCTCAGCAGAGGACAAAGCAAGAGTTTGACGTCTGCAGAGTTCTGTGAAGTTCTACAGAACTTTTGAAAGGGGCTCTTTCATACAGTCACAAGCATTCTGGCTTCACAGATGGAGCCTGGTGGCCAAAGGAATTCACAGGCTAGAAAGTTGAAAGGCTGCAGCAATGTCTGCTGCTTCCATCATGCTCAGGGTGCAATATGAGTTCTGTTTTGGTAGGGATGACTAAATTAGAAATCCACTGCAGATGTTTTGATTTATATTTCCAAGTATTGATATACAAATCTCTATTACAGTGGCTTAGGTGATTCTCGTCGTATTCAATGAATCATCTTTTTAATCCTCCAGATGAGATGTCGTTTTTATCTTAATGTGTTCATTTGAGCATTTGAGATGTTAAAACTTAAAAAATATCAAGCATTTTTTTAAAGACCCACTTCAAACATCTTTTGATCTATTGTAAACGTGTTCTCAGTGATCTTTGAAAATTAAAAAAAAAAAAGTAATTTTCTTGGACATATTTTCTGCAGAGCGACAGTAGTTCTATAGAAATTTACCTCTGAGTTATGGACGGGACTGTTGGCCCAGAGTAAGCTTGCCCCCTTCCCAGTATCCTACTGTTATTCTTAGAAAGATTTTTTACTACTGTCTTCAGAGAACAGGCTCTAACCAGAGTAGAAAAAGAAGTGGGGGGCTCCGCTGCACAACTGATAAGAGGATAAGTACACAAGAGTCTCTAGTTTGAGAAATAGACGCCTTACAGGTCCTCAACTGGCAGCTTCATTCACCTGCAAAATGCCAGTGTTAACATCTGCAAGGAAAAGGTGACTTCGGGGTGTTGGCCTTCAGGGCAGAGTGGCAACGAAAAAGCCATATCTGAGACCGGCTAAAAAAAGATGAATATGGGAAAACACAGACATTTTATAGATTAAGATTATAAAAAAGGGTGATGGATGGACAAACGGAAGTTTGAGGTGTTTGTGTCAAATAGAAGAGCAGAGGGAGATGCAAAACAACTACACAGAGGCTTGAACAGTGGCTGACACCATCTGTCAACCAAAGTGGGGCTAATGTGATGGTTGGGGGTTGCTTTGGTGCTGGTAAAATGGTGGAATTGTTCAGGGTAAAAGGGAGATTAAATAACAAAGGTTATCACTCCATTTTTGCAACGCTGTGCCATAGTCTGTGCACAGCGCTTGATTGGAGCCATTTTCATCCTACAACAGGACCATGACCCAAAGCACACCTCCAAATTGTGCAAGAACTATTTAACCCTTGTGTGGTGTTCGTAATTTTGCTGTATGTAATATATATGTGTAGGGTGGGTGTACAGTATGCGGTCAATGAAAATGTGTTTTGATTTATGTTCTTCACAGAAAATGAGCCAAAGCTAATGAATTTCAGGTTGTAAAAAAAATTAATTGTTTCATTTTTCTACGGATAAAAAAACTGAAAACGGGTCCCACAGACCCGAACACCATACAAGGGTTAAAGAAGAAGCAGGCAGCTAGTATTGTATCTGTAGTGGAATGACCAGCGCAGACACCTGAGCTAAACCCTATTGAGCTGTTGTCAGAGCAGCTTTACTATGTTTTATATTAAATGTACAACTCATCTGGTTAAAAGGGGGGCAAGTTTTCATAGAAAACACAAAATTGTCTGGGTGAGTCCAAACTTTTGAGCAGTGGTGAATGTCCTCCATCATCAGAAACATGGCAAAAGAACATGTTAATAGCACAAAACGTATGATTTTCATTGAAGTGGGTCTTTATGTTTGTTTCATAGTTTTGAAATGATTCCTCTTGGCTGACAAAATGCAAATATTTGCATTTGTAAATGAGACAGCTGCCAAAGGCAGTGGAGCTCAGAACAGGATACAGTCAAAATTGATTCCAGGTCAAAGCACTTCTCAGCAGGGAGAAATCTGTGTTTTAATCCCTTAATCTGGGTGTGAAAAAAACTGTCAGTAATGTTGAGAAGAAAACATTTTCAGTGTTTGTCGAAAGCTTCTTATCTTTTTCTTCTCGAAAAAGCCTGCTTCAATATAATCAGCAGCTGAGCCCACAAAGTATGTTTCACTGAGTTATTGATCGATATGTTGGTCTCCGTCTATCTGTATTTGAAGTGCAGATGTTGTTTTCTTTGTCAAATGGGAATGTCAGTTGCTGAGGCAACAGCTTCCCTGTTTGGAGGGCACGAGGAACAGGAAACCTGATTAATGACACCAAGCTGTATTTAAGCCTGCGGCGTGTGTGGGCTGATCAGCAGGAATGAGGACGTTTTCCTGTGACAAAGGGGCGGGAGGTTCCAAAGATGTACTGAAAAAGGAATGACAAGTGAATGACAGCAAAGTAAGACCTGGGATCATGTGATCTTCTAATTAAACATGAAATGTTTGTTTTTTTTCTTTAGACTTCATTTGCAAAGCAATAATCTAGTGAACAAAGGTTTGATTTCCTTTTTTAATGAGAATTTCAGTGTGCGATATTACAGTTGCTGAACGTTTGATCCCAAACATGCAGAGGTCAATTTGAGAAGCTGAACAGATCAAATAAAAGCATGGTAGAATGGTATTAGTTTTAGAAATGTAAGGTTGTACTGAAGTGCAAATCACACCAACAAATCGCAAAAGCCACAAATGGAACATACGATTGTTGAGCTAGTGTATTGTGATGCGCAAGTGTCTAAAGGACATCCATTGGATACCCACACAAACTAATTTTTAATTGCCTAATTGTCTCATTTGAACATCACTAACGGGCGCTTTGTGAAGTCAACAGGATATGAGTGGGTTAAAAAATTACAAATCCATACAACACGCCTGCATGTCACTTAAGTGTTCTATACATTTTTGCTCAGACTTGTCGGCATCAGTATTTCCATAGAAAACAATGGGCACAAGCATTAAGGGGCTCACCAAGAAATCTACAATCCTCAAATGTCTTTGGCAAACCCTGTACAGGTTTGCCCATTTTCCCCCGCTGACACCCGTTAGGGCAGTTGTGACTAAGGCTTTAGGCAAATTAGAAAAAGTGAGGAGAGCTGTAGTTAAGATCGGGTGCTACCAGAGTGGCTGTGTCCTGTACATTCAAAAGGCAGTAGCCAGTTGGTTCTGAAGTTTAAATTCTTGCCATCGTGTTCTTGGGCAAACATATAAACCCAATCTGCCGTCAATTGTAAAAACTCTGGAAGTTAAGTTGGTTAAAACAGCACAAAACTAAGGACATTTGTGTTTGGTCAATAATTTCTTGATGATAGTGTGTCACACTTGTATGTGAACATTGACATACTGCTCATCAAGCAGTGTCTGTCTCAGGTCAGCCAAACTGGTTGTGTTGTGTCACAGTGGTCTGAACAGTGTGCCCAAGCTGTTCGCACACGTGGTCAGTGAGTTAAGGTGAGGACTGCTGACAGGAAAATCCATCCCCCCACCAGCTTGAAGTTGTTCCTATTGAACATTCAGATCAGACAAACACAGCGTGGCTATAGCTCTGCTGCTTGTTCCATGAATGCATGCTCCTTACAAATGTAGCTCCATACAAAGGAAAAGTAAGCAGACTCCCAACAGGATCCAATTAAGTGCTTAGAAGCCATTTTACTACAAAGATATAATCAACCAAGCTCAAATGTACTGTTCATGCAACTTTCCTTTATAACCCAGTACCCCTACATAGTCAATGCCCTGCTAATTTCCCCACTGTTCTGGCAGTTCTTGTTTCTGATTACCACCATTTGGTGTACTTACTCTTTTAGCTACCGCAAATCTTCAACCGTAAACGAAATTCTGGCAGATTCTGAAGTGGAGAAAAGCAGCTCTGATCAGAAACATGTTACAGTAATGAAATGCTATGCAGGCAACATAAAACAGCCTGTTCTCTAGCAAAAACGCACTTCACCGCTTTGTGTTAGGAATGCGTTGTAAATTGGTGCAAAGCTGATATCCAATGCAGTTTTTTTCTTGCATTAGTATCAGTTGATTGATTGAATAAACTTTAATAAAGTTTTGGTATGTCGAAGAGTTTGTGTAATTTAGGTGTCGACAGCAACATTTTCAGTGTTAAGCTGTGCAATTTGTCTCGGCAATGCGTGTCCAAGCTTCCCCGTTACAAAACTCACAAAGTCAAACGTAGCTATGCAAGTTTCTACAACAATTTTTTGGATCTGTAGCAAAACGGCCATCGAATGCTTGTTGAAAGTTAGACTGAATGTTCGTTCAAGAACCCATA
The DNA here is from genome assembly GCA_036245035.1 of Adrianichthys oophorus. Classification (NCBI taxonomy): domain Eukaryota; kingdom Metazoa; phylum Chordata; class Actinopteri; order Beloniformes; family Adrianichthyidae; genus Adrianichthys; species Adrianichthys oophorus. The sequence goes on along the minus strand of BSAI01000189.1, from coordinate 5,825,712 downwards.
TTTAGATCGTTCTTGAACACGCGTCACGATGTATCCATAGCTTGTAATCAAGGATGACAAAGAGAGTCCTTCTGTCCAAAAATGGCAGCAGTTTATCACCAACCACCACTCTCTTTTTAATCAGAGGTGTCCTCTCAGCCCCTGTCTTGTTTTTACCTGTATTTGCTCTTCAAGTTTTTGCAAATGTATATTAGCAGATGCACAGCCGCTGTTTATTGTTGTGCTGCTGTTTATACTTCCTGTTTATCACTTCACAGCACCTGCCGTCCAGATGGTGTCACTCCGGGAGCTAATTCAGTCGTCATACACCTGGTCTGTGCACACACATAAAACCACGTTTGTCACCGCAGGATGTCTTTTTTTTTTTTGTGGTTTTTTTTTTTGACTTAAATCTAGACGAGGAAACACAAGTAATCAATAAACAGTCAGTTTTGCAGGATGTTTATTTCTATTTACCATAGTGTCCTTTCCTAGAACCTTCCTCCGTTCTGCTGCAGTCTGTCTTCAACATCTCTATTCTTTTTTACCAAAGGATGCAGGCAGTATGTGTGCAGAAAGCTCAGCAAAAGAGAAAGGGACTGAGGAAGAAACTGAGCTTTCACCACCTACACTTACTAAAGCAGCGCTTCTGTCAAGAGGGAAATCATGCTGAGAAAAAAAAAAATCCAACAGACTCAAACATTCAAAAACCACCTAAAAGCACTTTATCTTTCCACATGCACGTTCTCTCCCTTCATATCAAGGGATCATGCAGAAAATCTATCTGTTAAGCTGTGACAAAATGAATTTGTTTTTTTAATTGACTTGTGGAAAAACAGTGATTTGTTGTCCCGACTGAGAAAAACATATAAAGCATTTTTAATGGCATTTAGAAACAGAAAAAAGCATCAAACAATTAGCAATGCTGGAGTTGGAACTAATTCCCTATATTAGTTAATAATAGAAACCCTTATCTTTGTGTAATAGGCACTACTGAAGATGTTTTTTATCATAACAATCTGATTTTAGTTTTAGGCTCTTTTGGTTTTGTGTTGGCATTGTGGCCACAAGGTCTGTCTGACTGTAAGAAAAAGTTACTTTTTTTTAAACTATAAGTTGATCCAGAGTAAAAAGTACAAAATTCAAAATAAAGAAGGAAATATCGTTAAATTTGCACTGGAGTATCATGCTACGTTTTAAACCGAGGATGAGCATGTGTTCATAAACGCTCATTCATGGACGGGCGTTTAGCCCATGGTGTTTTCATTGGACTAGCGGCACCCGGCACTAGCAAATGTCTACCACCTACAGATGGAAGAGCCTTGGTGTGAAATGTCAAATCGGTACATGTAAATGATCAGTTTTGATCAATTTTGAAAAGTTTGGATTTTTCCCTGAATGAAAAGGGACGCCATCCATATCTCACCACCAAATTAGGGTACCTGATTGGTCAAAGTTCAACCTGGTTTAACTTTTGACACGCGTTCAATGGCCACATACATAGAGCCCGAAAATTGTCATAGAAACTTGCATTACAGCAGAAGCCCAAATAAATTTCTCTGAAGATAGTTTAGCCTCTTGTGGGTTTGTTTTGGCACTGTGGCCACGAGGTCTGTATTATTTTTAAAAAGATATGTATAGAAAGATAAATATAAATTACTCAGAGTATCAGTTACAACAGACTAAGGCCCAATCTGAATTCTTACCTTCGCCCTACCACTTCTCCCTTCCCCTACATTTAGTCCTCCAAATGGAGAGTTATGGAAAAATAGTGTCTCCGAATTGGTACGTCACTACCACTCGATGACGTCACTAATAGTCACTGGTCAGCTATGTAAGCGTGGAGCTTCCAGCGCTTGAATATACGTAATAACAGTGGATTTATAACTTTAAAAAGGTCATGCTAAAGCAAAAAGTAGTTACTTAGATTTAAATGTAAACTTCTGTGCTTTAGAGTGCACCCACCTGAAGAAAAGCGCTTCTCCACTCAGGCATAGCGTGACTTGGAACCCCCCTAGCTTCGGAGGATTCTGTATCCCTCCGCCTCGAGGGTAGCCCTTAAAAAACTACTTTCGGACACCACTTTCACTACAAATGCAACTACAAATGGAGTGGTAAGTAGAAGGGAAGAATTCGGATTGGGCCGAAGACTTTACATTGTAGTTTCCGCATCCACGCACATTGCTGAGGGCAATGTGAACATAGCTTCAATCACATTTTTGGGAGGAAAGTGGGACAAAACTAAAACTAAGCAGGGGGGGAAAAAAAAAAAAAAAAAAACATCTAATTGATTCACAAAAGGTGGAAAAAAGGATGTGCTTCTTCTAGTTTCTGTGCCAGCCAATTATGCAACATTGATCACTGCAGAAATGTGTTTGTTCACATTCTAATAAGCTCCTTAGCACAAAATGTGTTCTCATGTCTGCCTCTGAGGCAAGACTGATGTGTTTACGTGCTTTGAAAGGACCAGGGAAGCTGTGTAAAATAGTGTTAATCAGAGCTGCTTTTGATGCAGCTGACAGCATCATTAGATGGAAGGTGTACGGTCTGCTGTCTCTGCAGCTCATCTCATGCACAGCACCCGCTAAAAGCTGGTACGTTTTACGTGATTAAATCAATCCAGTCGACACCATGACAAGTCGGGCTGATTTATCTGACGTGCCAGGAATGTGTTAATACACACAGAATCAGCCCAACAGCTGAGCAATAAATCTACGGAGCCAGCTTAAAGGCTGCTAAACATGACTGGAGTGGTGCAAGAAATGGCTCTTCAAAGCAGCTCTCAGATGAAATGGAAGCACAAAAGGGATGGGTTTGAATCGTTTTTGCACAGAAGATCAGCAGGCGCACGCTGGAGCGGAGTAAAATTCAGAGTTCAGCTTACGCAGCAGCCGACGGATTCTTACTGGATGTTCGCTTTTGCCGATAAATCCCAGCTTTTGAATGTCAGCGAACAAAGAGAGACTGCGCTTTGTTCCTTGGAGAAGTGTGATGATGTCTGGGAAAATCTCAAGCTAAGTTTATGCCAGCCTCTGCAACGTGTGTTCAAGTGACCACTTTCAATAAAACCTCCCTGCTAGACTGCGATCACACATCCCAAAATGCCACCGCGCGGCTACCCTAAGTGCAAATTTCCTGTAAATTCGGCAGGTGGTCATACGGCGGCATTAGTAATCGGGAGGCAGCAGTCGCATTTTTACACGCCCCGCGGTGGCAGTGGAGGTTTTAAGAAAGAGCTCAAATTTTACAGACAATTTTTCTATAAAGGTTGGCATTGGTCAGTGGCCGCACGGGCACATCTTGAGGTCGGGCGGACCAATGACAGGCAAAGCTGATGCCATTATGAAACCAGGTGACACAGGGCGGTGGCAGCCGGAATCGCCGGCCAGCAGCAGATCTGACAGGACGATGTGTAAATGTCTCCGGATAGCGGCTGTTAATATTTGGCTGAAGTGCCACCGGCCGCCAGCTGCAAAAGCAAGCCATTCTACAGACCAGACAGCCGCCTTATTGCCACATCTACCTTCATGACCACATCAAAGATTTTCAAAGCAATCAGGGGCCGACATGAAATCTTGAAGATTCTGCCTCCCATCGCACGAAACGCCATTGAACACGAGTTGGAATTTGAACCAGTTGAACTTTGACCAATCAGGGATTCGGATTTGGTAATGAGTTATTAATAGCGTCCTTTTTTATTCACGGAAGAGCCAACCATTCGAAGATTGATCATGGAGGAGAAATCACCAACTGTATTTGGCGGACATGCACTGGTGAACACTAGAAAAAGAAGCCCCTCCCTGTTTGTCCAATGTGAGCACCATGGGGGTTAAACGCGTGTTTAAGATCCCGCGTTTAGCACGTTCTTGAACGTTCGTCACATGACTAGTGTGAACCTTTCTGAGATACAGTACCAGAAGTGGCTAAATGAATATTTGCCCAATCATACCTTTAGTTTTTATGCACGTTTAAATCCCGTCAAAAACAGGATGTCTTTGTGCCAGGTCGATGTCTTTTTTAGGTGTAAGACAGATACATTAACAGCAGTGCATTCACTTCCACATCTGTTTGATCAGTGGTCTTTTAAAGCACATAGCTCTAACACAATTCCTTTCTGCTGACAGGCTTCAGACTTTAACCGCAGCAGGAAACAGTTCTAGTCCACTTAGGTCTTTTAACGTCACCCTTTTAACCTTTAATACATCCTGTGGCTGGGTTTTTCCCCATCTTTAAAATGCCCTGGTTTCATGCATGCGCTATATTTACTAGGAAACATTTAGAAAAATAAAAGCTTTTAGTAAAAGATATCAACTTTGCCACAGTGAAAGAGTTAATTGATTTTGAATTATTTTCTGCTTATGAAGAAAAATATATAACGTGAAAGTAATATCAAAGGACTTGTAATCATGACATTATTCATGCAGGTATGCAGCTGTGAAAATGATAAGCATTTCTGTACATTATATAGTAATATTTTATTCTTATTAATATCTCTGACCAATTGAAGAAATTTTAAAATATTTTTTAAAGGTCAAGAAGTGATTTGTGTCTGACTCATTTTGACAGCTGTTGTAGGAACACCTGAGACCTTGGTAGCATTTTGATGTAGAAAGTTTTGTTTAACTTTATTGTTTGAAAACTGTGTTTGTTTCATTTTTTTAATTTAACAAAAAAAAAAACTTTGTTAAACATTTTTTTAAATTTTCACAGTAAAAAAAAAAAACCTAACCTTTTTTTTATTTAGGTCAAGCGTGTCAAAAGAATATTTCAAAGTAACCAAAAGAAAAATGTGAAATCTCATAGGGGAAGTTGTGCTTCAAAATGATGCAAAAAAAAAAAGCCAAATATACCTCAAATTTTTAAAAGCACAAGCCCGGAACCCCAACCTGTGCCCTTTTAAACATTATTTAAGTCAATCTAAGGGGTAAAATAATAAACTTTAGAGAATGTCTGAGAAACTTTTGAGGAAGCAGCCAACATTTGGACAATGAACTTTACAGTTCTGAGGGTAAAGTCAACTTCTGATTCAAAAATGAAAAGAAGAAAATGTGCAATACCTTAAGTAAAAACAATGAACTCTTGATTGAATTTTTCAAAAGTTGAAGTTCGAGTCAAAAAATTACATCAAAAAGACAAAGATATCCATGATAGGCAACTTTTCAGGAAGTTGTACCAGAAGTGATGGTTCTACTGATGAACTTTGTCCACAACCAGTTTTCTTGAACTCAGCTAATAAGTTATTTATATTCAAAATTTAGTTTAAGTGAATAAAAAACTTTTTCCTCTTGTTGCACACACAAGTACATGGTGGTATCAGTACGAGGACAGACGACTGAATAAAGGCTTGTGTAGCTAAACACAAGCCAAACAACACTTTTTTCTTAAAATTGATAAATTAAATCCTTAGTTTTTCCTCAAATCTATCTTTTATTTTGTAAAAAGACTTTTTTTGCAGCTTGGAGGACGCATCAATTCAAATTCAATTTTATTTTATTTACACAGCCCTTTATCACAACCATAGCCGTCCCAATGGGCTTCACACCAGAATTTATGCAAAGAGCATAAAGTCAGTCATAAAAATATAAACAACAGCCGGTTGCTAAACTAACTAAACAGACTAAGCTAAACTGGCATCCCTGCCCTTAGATTCTCCTTCTCTGTGAGGAAAAACTATCTTTGGGAAAAAAACAAGAAACCTGCGGGATGTCCACATGAAGGGATCCTCTCCCAGGATGGACAGGCGATGTGCTAGGACTGTTAAAGAAGAATGAGCTTATCTAACTCTACACTACATGTTTGAACAACTACATTTTTGCATCTACATTTAGCATTTTACACCTACCACTACTAGATTTTGTGTAGGAACCATTAAAATGTCATATAGTTTCAAATGTCAAAGTGGAAGATTAAAAGATCGGACGCAAAAAAAGATCACTAAAAGTGGTGCTTTCTAAATGTAATCATAAGTGAAATGAATCCTCCTTTTGATCAACTTTTTACCAGCATCCTTGCAACATTAGAGAACCAGTTACTTAATATAATGCATTTTTATTATGGTCTGTGGAAACAACTGCCGCAATCAATCCATATTTGGGGTAAAGACTTGTCTGTCAAATGCAGCGTTCTTTTATTTTGAAGTCGAAGTCTCTTCTGTTTCCTGATTGCGTCTTTTCTGCAGAAGGACACTTTTTAAATAAGTTTGTTTTTGTTATCTTTGCTAGCTTGGGAGTTTCAATTTAACTTTCGGAGCAGCCGTTTTTGGATTTT
>BSAI01000189.1:5801470-5819066 GCA_036245035.1 Adrianichthys oophorus | reverse complement strand
GCAACACATCATGTTCATGAAGTTTTGGATACTGGTGCAAAGCCAGTGTGAAAAGCCACTTTTCTTCGCATCAGAATCAGCGGATTCTCATTGATCTCGCAAATGGTCGAGGAGTTACAGAATGTCTAAGAACATGTGCTACCCTTTCACATCTTCGGTGTTCAAGGGTCAGAGTTCCTTTGAGGTCATTTTGAACTGCAAGAACCACCTGAGCTCCCTTTAAGATGTGGCCACTCCTTTCTACGACACTCCACGGGCCCGGACGACCCAAAAGCCCACAGCCTCCGTACGGGTCAACCCATCATACAGGTGCATGGGACTGAGGCCTTAGGAAGTGCTTCAAGGAGCTGTTAGGTTTATGGTGGGGTTGGACTGTCACTGTCATTTGCACACACGTGTGGAGTGAAAGCAGTGCAAGAGCTGTGCAGGATGTTTTCCTAAATGCCAAGACTCTGAGGGATTTAAATACTCTTGTTTAAGCAATCCATGGTATAAACATTTTCAGTACATTTTTCAGGTCATTTACTTTAGCCTCTTGAAGCAGACGCACTTGCGAGCACATAATAGGAGGAAGTGCGAGCTGCAGGTGGCGTGAAGGCCAGAAGTGAGCAAATCAAACAAGCATCATTAGAGCACTTACCAGACCATTTAAGCACACTGGATCCGAGGTTGGAGCGCAGGAGATGGAGGTATTTTCACTCAATTTTACCACGGGTCAAGAACATATTTTGATCATTGTGTTTACGGTCTTTCGTGTTGTTTTGAGTGTGTGTGTCAAGAACAGATGACATTTTTTTTCTTTTTCTGTCATGAAATTGTTGCAAATTGAATTAAAAAAATGTGACATAATTTTGGTGGTATATTCCGATATGTGAAAGATTTGGTTTTATATAATTCTAGCCAGACACAAACTGCTATTTTTTATTCTCCTCCATGATCAGTTTTCAAACGGTCGGTACTTCTGTGTTTTAAAACAAGACACTACCCGTACACCACTACCAAATCTGACTTCCTGATTGGTCAAAGTTCAGCTGGTTAAACTTTTGACGCGCATTCAATGTACATAATGCCCGAAAACTGACTTAAAAACTTGCATAGCGTGTGTGAAAGGATTGAACGCGTAAGCCCAAAACGCACATCTACAGTATGTGGATGTTTCATTGAAAGTAGTCGCCTGAACGTGCATTCCCAAGCCCGATATGAACGTAGCATCACACACCTAACAATTTTTTTGGCCTATAAACTGTTCTAGTTGATAATGCATCTTGTAATTCAGTGAGATACAGATAACCCCTGTGGTAATCATTCCGTATTTATACTCTCCTTTACTCAGTATTCGGCTTGATAATTGAGTGAGTCTCTAGTCACAAGCTGTGTCCTATTTAGCATGTCAGCTGCCCCACATAGCACCCTGGAGGCTCGGGCTCAACTTTACGTCAGCCGCTCACAGAGCACTCCAACCAGCTGATTGTCATTTATTTACTCCTGAGGTTTTTCTTTTTGAACATCCACTGCCGCGCCTGTATTATTAGCCGACTTTAATGTTGAAATGAAAGGTCAGAGAGACGATGCATCTGCCGCCGTCCGACCTCTGCTTACAGATTAGATTGTCTTGGATCCAAAGGGGGAAAGGAATGCATAGAGTCAGTCTGAGAGATAGATGCTTCGAGGGGCTTAGGGACTTCAAAATAAAATATCCTATTCAGTATTTTGATGAGTAATTCTCCTTCCTTTTGTTTAATGGCGATGTGACAAAACAATTTTGTGAAAAAGCTGTTTTCAGGTTTTAAGACTTCACATCTTTAAAAATCTGACATTTAATTGATCCCACTGCTCAAAGCTGGCTTGTTCATTAAATAGTATTTCTATTAATAACAAAGAAGATAGTGGAATAAAATCAGTTCCCATGTCTAAGTGATTAGTGATGGACTGAGGATGAAGCCTGGTTCTGTTATTTCCCCGGTCGTGACAGCTCTTTAAAGAATGCCCTCCAGGCGGTGAATGGCATAACAAGTTGCCTGCTAATAGCATTTCCTCTCTCAGGAGAAATGAAAGTATTTGTTCATAAGGTGAGGAGAGCTGCTTTGTGTGGCAAAATAATGTTCGACTGTGTCATTAAAATGATGGGATGATGAACTGTCAAGAGGGTTTGTTTGGCAGCTTTTTATCCGTGCTTGAAATTTTCTAAATTAATAGTCACTTGACTTACAAACTCAACTTATTCTGTCTCAATAAAGCTCATTGGATTGCCTGTGTGATTAAAATGTGCAGCAAAAAGTGAAGAAACCTTTTCCTAATTTATTTCAATATAAAAGTCAGGGATAAAAATATAGAACTAATCTGTATGCATTACTTTTTTCCACTTTTATGGGAAGAAAAGATCATATTCCTGACATGTGCATAAATGTTTTGTGTTTAAATTTTAAGTTTTAACCCTTCAGAAGCCAGTAGTATTTTTACTTATTTGCACAGATTTTTTTCCCTCCAAAAAAAAAAAAAAAGATTTGCATTTTAGATAAAACAATAAAAAGCTACATTTAAAAGAGAGGAAAAGTTTGGATATACATGACCCAAATATGAAAAAAATGCATATTAGGTCAGTGAAAAATACATTAGCACACATTAGTGTGCAAGACACTGTATGATGTGCTAGTTTAATGCTTTCCCTTTATATATACATATGTATAATATTTTGGAGAGTTTGTAACCCTTTACAGACTGGTATGTGCAGAACTCTAGAGGTGCAAAACAGCACCAAAAATCACATTGATTTGATTGGACCCATTTCCCACTTGGAGCAGACATGTGACTCACAATCAATGCCTGTGTTGTGTACGTTAAGCAAAACAGTTGTGGGAATTTGCAAAGCTATGTCCAAACACGAGAAGCCCGAAATGCACGTTTACACGCTTTTACGTAGACTTTTCATTGAAAGTGGTGGCTTGAAGGCATGCTGCTGAGGGCGATGTGAACGTAGCTTTAGTCTGATTGTGTGTGGGCATAGACTTTCATTGCTGACTGTGTCCTTTTCTCACACAAGTTGTCTTTCTTTTCAGCAGTTTCGGCTCTAGCCTCCAGTCCTCAGACTCGACCGTGTGCATGTTGGGGTGCAGCACTGAGCTGCAGGGGGTCTGAGCCCAACAGGCTGTGTAAATGTGCTAAAACCATGAACTCCTGTTTCAAACAACTACTTGTAGCATCATTTTGATAACTGAAATCAAAGGAAACCAAACCCAAGGGGTGAAAAGTAATGACACAACTGACACAAGTAGGGTCAGCAGCCAGCATTGTTGTCCCCAGGATGACAGATGTGTATGTGGGCCAGTGTGTGCATCTCCGCTGCATCATATCAGCTCTGCTCTCTCTGTCTGTGCAGCTTCACCTCGCTTTGACCTCAGCTCTGTGATTAACTGTGTACTCATGTGTATTCATGTGTGCTGTGTATTTAGAGGAATAGGCTGGCTAAACCCAAACCAAATGAAAAGAAACACATGTTAGCTGCAATCAGGAAAATGGAATGCTTCACAGTGCAGACTTGTTCTATTATGTCATCTGTTTCAAAGGTCCTATTGTTTACTGTAAGCTCATTCAAATGCTTGACACCGCCTCCTGTCTCATTTGGCGGGCTGTTCTCTGGGTATAGAGAAACAATCATTCTGAAAATATATGTTTTACATTGTCAAGCTGACTTTTAGTGTAAATATTTACACATCATTAGGAAATTTAGTTGGATTTTCCAAGTTAGTACTTGATTTATATTTGAATAATAAAAACCTATGGGGAGATTTTTTTGTCAAACTTTATCACCGACTTAGATCAGACAATACATGAAGTTGGAATTAAAAACTAAAGCCGTGAGCAGAGTTGGATGTCCCACTTGCACTACCCACTCTCACAATATGTTTGTGATCATTGTCATGCTAGAAAACCCACTCAAGTTTTTATCAATACTCACAATGACAGAAGGAGATTTTTGCCCAAAATATCACCATACATGGCCCCAGTCATCCTTTTGTCAATATGGATCAGTTGTCCCTGTCCCTTTGCAGAAAAGCAGTCCCAAGGTATGATGCTTCTACCCCCATGCTTCACAGTAGCTACACCGCACCGGGTGGCATTTATGTCAAAGATTTCCATTTTGGTCTTGTCTGCCACACAACCTTCTCCCAATCCTCCTCTGGATCATCCAGATGGTCTCTAGGAAAACTCTCAACGGGTCTGTACATATGCGTGCCAAAGCAGTGGGGACTTTGGAGAACTGCAGAATCGAAGCAGGAAGTCAGGGCTAACCTTGCAAAAGGCATAGCAGTGTTGGGAAAAACGCGTCAAACATTTGATCACAAATCACGTTTACTAATATATTCAGCAAAAATACTCCCATGTACCATTACAGTACAGTGTAGAAGTTTGGGGAAATACAAACTTACAGTTTTTGTACATATTACCAAAAAAAAAAAAAAGCAATGCGACTTATTTACGGTTCACTGCACTGTTTTTAAAGTCGAGTTTATTGAAATTATGGGAACTATTTAAACTTAAAACAGTACTTATTATAAATAAAGCCAGAAACAACTTACTTACTGTAAGCATCCAAAAAATGTTCAAGGATGAGGTTTACAGTTTAAGAAAATAGCTGTAATTCAAAAAGCATTGCATGTGTACTACAGAGAAGAAAATGTGCTTATCAATTTGTGGTGTGGATTTATGGAATGGGTTGGATGAGGGTTTGTAACAACGCAAAAGTTTACATGTTTTCAAAAAAACATACAAGATGTCACTGATGGAACTTTACATTGTTGTAAATGAACATTAAGAATGCATGAGTAAATGTCGTTTTACTATAGGTGTCATACAGAGGATCAATGGAAGGCTGTCAGAATGAAAAACTGTAAATGGATCTATGCACAATATAAGGTGTTGGGAACATACCAGATTTTTCTCCTACTCACTCCTTTTTTAGCACATTGTTTTGTGTTGTCTATCTATAACTCTTGTGTTTATTTTCATTTTGTGTTTGAAAAAAATGATAAATAAATCTATGTCAACATTGTGTGTTACTAACTGTAACATTGGTAGCATTGGTCCCAGCTCTCTTCAAGCCATTGACCTGTTCCCTCGTGTCGTTTTGGACTGTTTCCTCATCATTCTCAAGACCACTTGTACTCAAGTAAGATCTCACCTATAGCCCCGGGAAATTATACAATGTGATTTTCTGGATTCTTTTTTTACATTCTGTCTCTCACAGCTGAAGTGTTCCTATGATGAACTTTACTGACCAAACTCAACCTTTCACTTGGGACTACTTGATGAATTTGTGACAAATACTTTTTTGACCCACCGAATTTATACTGTATTCTGTAGTGTACTGTATATAAAAATCATATAGAAGTCACACTTGAGTATAAGTTGCACTTTTAGAAATAATTCACACTATTTATAGCTCTAATAGTGGCCGGGCTCCTTTAAAGATCAATACGATGTGGGGTCCCTTTTTATTTTATACCCTTGTAATGACTTTGGTGGGTGAAAACTAACCGCTCTACTCTTCCTGTCATCTCTTTGTGGTGAAGCTAGCTTCCACTAAGCAGCAGAAAAAGGATGGTGCAAGGACTCTGGCATTGATAGGCTAGTGGGGCTGCAACTACTTGTCGACATGATTGATTGTTGCCTACAATAAAAATCCAGTAGCATTTGGCGTTTGTAGGTCATGTTATGAAAGCCATTCTAAATCAATATACATGTTAAAAAACAGATTTAATTTGGAAATATTTTATTGAAGGTAACGTAGTTTGTACTGTTGTTAAAGTACATTCCACAGGAATTGTACTCTTGGAAGTTAGATACAGCAAGACTGAAAGAAAAACGGTGAGATGTCAGCTGAAAAAAGTGAGCATGGTCATTTTGTCCTGCTAATAGTTATGTTCATTTAATTAATTAAATTGTTTGTAGTGTAATGTTCAGAATTCAACCCAGAACTCAAACACAAGTCTTTGTTGAAAAGTTGTTGAAAATGGTCAAATAGTTCTTTGATCGTTTATGTGACTGACACATGAATCAGCAGATTCGGATGCAGAGAAACTTGGTTTTGCATATCCGCTTTGCACTGTTATGCAAGACTTTACATGAAGTGGTGCTTAACGGTGCAAAGCTGCATTTTTTTTCCCACAAGAGAATCAGCTGAGTTACTTTTGACGAAAGAATGTCAACGCTGGAGCTAAAGCTTTGGTGTGATGCTAAGTTCACATTAGCCACGGCAACATGTGTTCAAGCGACCACTTCCAGTTAAAAATTCCTATGTAAACTTGCACATTTTGGGCTTCTGAAAAACTTTTACATTTACTCGTAGCTACGCAAGTTTCCACTGTTTTCTGCTTTACGGCTTTACATACAAAATGCACGGCTATTGAACGCATGTTGAAAGTTAAACCAGCTTAACATTGTCCAATCAGTGACTCGGATTTGGTTATGACGAATGGATAGCATCCTTTTAATTCATGGAAGTGCTGACCATTTAATGTTGAGCATGAAGGAGACAATAATTACTTTTTGTGTATCGGTATAGAGCTGTGAAAGAAAAATGCTTTAAGCAATATTTGCGAGATTTGCACCGCTAAACAAGAAAAATCTACAATGCAATCGTGTAGATACACCGACACTGAGTTGGTTATTTTTTAATTCAAAAAGTCTTAAAAAGAACAAACAGCCAATCTTGTTTGCTTCAAAATGTAGACTCAAAAGTTTTGGCAAAGGCCAACACCGTAGTATCCAAATGGGGATCCCTATCTGAGGTCATAAATGAAACCGAGATGTCGTATTGGTGTTTTCAGTGCGGAAGCAGATAACCAAGAGACTGAGAAGCAGCAGAGTAACTACAATAGTACTGAAGACCTCCTGTCTGCTTGTCAGAGTATGATGAATGGAGGGAAGTGTTTGTGGAGGAAAAAAAACCCACTGAGTAAAAACATCCCAAGTAGTCAAAGATTGTATTTGAATTCTAATCCACCAACATTGATTCACTGCATGTTGTATCCAAAGCATTAAGACATGATTAGTTAAAGGGCGGAATTGTTTGGTCATAGAATAAACGTTAAAGCAACTATATTTTCTCCGGTCCGCATTAAAGCTGTACTTCATATCATAAGCTCATTATGTCCGAGCCATAAAGTAATTATGGGCTCCGGGAAAGCATTGTTCGGCTGTTGACAGGATTAAAGATGACTTTAGAGTCGGCCGCTCCCTGCTCCAGTGTTTGCTTGCTTTCTATGAGCCAAAAGGGAAAGGGGCCGCGGACTTGACTGTTTGCCAGCTGTGGCACACCCTTTATCCTCCCTGTAACACATTTATCTCCTACCCTTCTCTCCATCCATCCACACCTGTCTGCTCAGCGGGTCTTGTTGGAAGGCAAGTCGAGGTGTCATTTTTCTTTTTCTGATTTTTAAAAGACTTAAGCGGCTTAATCTCATGTGACATGTGAAATGCGCCTCATCTTGAGACGAGCTTCACTCACGAAAGTTAGGAACTCCAGACAGCTTCGTAGTATTTTTATTAATATTTTTTTTTGACCAGCTTGGTTTCTGTGTCTGCAGAAGACGTCGGGAGTTGTGAAGACACCGGAGAAGAAGGAGTTGTGGAAGGACAAAAAGGTGGAAAAGCAGCAGAAGAAGGACGACGAGGAGGTGGAGGGGGAAGAGGAGAACGTTCAGCCGGTGGTGGATCCCCTGGAGAATGGCTTCCTTCATCATGCTCAGCGGGAGCAAGAGAGAATGAACGAGAGGCTGCTGAAGAGAACCTATTCCAAGAAGATCAAAACGGTACATGTTTGCCTTCGTGGCTTTTTCTAACTCTAACTTCTCACAAGATGGAAGTTGAATAAAATCTAGACAAGTTGCAGGACGCTGCGCAGCTTGTTGGGATTTCTTCTGTTCTTTTTTACGTTAAATATGAATGCCAAAAATAACGGCATGCCTTGTCTGGCCTCTGTCTTATGGGTCTACAGGTGGGTGTTGTTGCAAACCTGTTGTGGGCAGCAGTATTGAAGTTCAATAGAAAGTGCTTGTTTGTCCTGTTTTTGTGCAGCTAAGCTAGTGTTGTCAGTGAAAAATCAAAGAGCAAAAGCAAAGGCAAGATGTGCAAGGCACCTGTCTGGTTGGTCATTATTGCAATAATGACAATTGTTTGGTTGATTGACTTGTTTGGTTCACCTTCTGAGCTCTGTGTTGAGGCAGCAGAGCTTTATTTGTGAGGACACCCAAAAAAGCATTCCAATGTGCTTTTTACACACCAGCAAAAATACAACCAGAAAAACAAGAAAGTAAAAAGTATAAAAGATAATAGTACCAAAATGAAGCAGGGAGGATAGAGAAGGTGCAGATTAGTTATTAAAGGCGCAAGAAATCAAGAAAGTTTTAGGTTGGATTCTAAACAGAATTGAAGTTGTGGTTTAACCCTATAACACCACACAGTGTTGACATTCTTTCGACTACAGTAACTCTTCAATCTTTAGCCCAATTAACATTATTCCAGTGGATTTGAAGCAGAAAAAAAACAACTTTGTGCTGATGTGCAACATTTTAGTGATGCTTTGCACATTGGTGCGTAGCCAATATGAAAAGCTGCTTTTTTCTTCATCAGAATCAGCGGATTCACTTTGATCGCGGCGTAAAACTTTTCTTTGTGAATTTACATTAATTTACTGGCAGCAGTTTTGCCAATGAGATCCTATATTTTTTTAACAACAGTTTACTCGAAAATAATTTACAGTGAGGTACTGTTCCTTATTTTACACTGCTTGACAGTATATTTATTACATTTAGGCTACAATTCATTCCTGTGCATTTGGTTCACACAGGTATAATGAGCTTCAGTCCCGTTGTGTCTGGATGACGGAAGCTTCTGCGGTGTTTCCATCTCTCTCTGAGTCTAGAGTCCCTGATTGGTTGACACAGACGTGGCGACCTCCCCAGAGTTTAGATTTTTTTTACTCTGGCTTGCTGCGCCAGCTGCTGAATTCAGCAATCCGCACTGTTTCTAGACTTTCACGCCACAGATCTTCAATTCGTGTCTAAACCATTGACTTTACTTTACAATAAAACTGGCCGCCTAGAGCATTGCGTTCGGTGTGTGAGCACCTTAAGATGTCATTGTGTCTATAATCCAGTAGGCTGTGTTCTTGGTAGACCTTTGGGTTGTTAGTGAAACCATTTCTCTCATCAGCCCAGACCTAGTCACCTCCCTGCTCCCGGCAAATAAAAACGAACAGCAGGACCACCCCCAACAACTGGCGCGTCACCTCACGATAAAAGATGTCATCAAAATGCACGGCACACGAAAACAGAAAGGCCCAAAGCCTGGACACAAAACTGCCCACCACCAAACGATGCAGAGACCACAAAACAACACGTTAGAACAAGCTCCCAATTTTTTACAACTGGCTCTAGACCGTAACAAATAAGAGGGGAGACGGAAGCGTTTTAGCACACAGAAGCACTTTAATGTGCACACGGAACACCCAAAGCAATAAGCAGAGAAGACAGAGCTGCAGCACCAGATCTGGCCGTGGCAGGAGGACCAGAGGAAGAGTTCTCTTGAAGAGCTCCTAAGGTGGATCTTTTATATGCAATCAGCTGGTTTCCAGACATCTGCAGCTGTGCAGGAGAAGAAACAGAGCAGGAACCAGAAACACAGCCATACGATTTCTGCTGTTAATCCCCCACCTACAGTTGGTTTCACAGGTCTATTCTGATACCTGAAAGACTTGGTGTCATAGAAATCCAACTGGGCACAAATCCCAATTATTACTTTCTCCTCCACGATCAATTTTCTTATGGTTGCCACTGTCTTGAATTAAAAAGGATGCCATCCTCATGTCTGTCCATCCATCTGTTTCAAACATGGGCTGTTGCAAACTCATATTTCAGAGTATTTTTTCGCCCATTTTCCTGCAAAAAACTGTGTGCACTTCGCACACACCCAGAGAGCCAATATGCATTTTCTTCAGCAGCGCTACTGCTGTTGTAGATTTCCATCAGGAGTGCAGAAGTGGCTTTTTGTCTACGTTGATAGCGGGCTGCCAATATCCCAAGCTTTAAGCACACTGCTGAGCCAACACACTCGGAGCCTGCTCCAGTGAGATAGCTCATCTATGTGTTAACAGTTTGTTTAAATAGGCGGATGTTTTTATGCTCCTGTCCAAAGCCAAGATTCACCATGGTGCTGTTGAGGAGAAGAGGTGAAACGCAGTCAGGAAGCCAAAGTAAATAATGAATGACTGTAGTCTGGAGAGTGCAAAAAAATAGAAAAAAATCATTCTCTTAGATAAGATTTCCTGGGGAAAGTTACATAACTCTCAGCAAGTTGAGCTGTGATATTTAATTTGCAGGGAGACAGCTGAACACAGTTAGGAAAATATGTGTCTGGCTGATGTTATCTGGACAGCAAGGGTAATTGGCTGCAGTTAACGTTTAAAACCGGGTCCTGAAAAGGTTACGGTATCATTGCGTGTGATAACACTGCTGCTGTCACACACAGAGCACACAGCCTCCTCTGTGTTTGCGCTATAGATCTGAACTAACGTCATCTTAAGGTTGGCTCTTCGAAGATAAACCTGTTTTCTTCTTATCTTCTTGCTCAGATCTAGAATCTTGACCTACAAAACAGAAATAAAAGAGAAGATTAAAACTTTTATGAACAAAGAAAAGAGGACGGCTGCGTGTTATCTTTTTTCAAAAGAGACTTTGAAATGTGCACCTTGATGGATGTTTTACTCTTTTTTTCCCAGCTAATTTACTTCAGTCTAAACAAAAGGTTATGTGCAGTATCTGTTCTGTGTTTAGGAAAAAAAACTGACAGAAATTCTCATTTTGATTTCTATTCTCCATTTACTCAAAAATGTTTTTCTGATTCCAAAATGTTATCCTCATAACTTCCACCTGAAGCTGAGGGTCAGAGCTTTTTTTATAACTTGTGCTATTTTCTGCACACCTTTGTGATCTGATTGTAAAATACTTTCCAATTCACTCCACACTGTTTAACTTAACTGTAAAAACAGTTTTTTAAAAAATCTATATTTTTAGAAAGGCGTTCTCTACACCATTACAAACGAAGATCATGTAATCGATGAGTATTTTCCTAATTACTTTTATATTCTCTGATTACTACTTTGTTGTTTTGAGTAGCCAACATCATTAACAAGCAGGAATAAGGTTTTAAAAAATTTGTCTAGAAATTTGTTTTGCAGTTTCGGTCCTTACTTTGGAAACTCTTAGTTCATTGCGATACAAACAATCGTATTCCAAATACCCTTTTTTTTGGACTTTAACTCGCTCTGGAGTATTTATTTGCAACTACCAAAAAAAATGCATGATAAAGAGGACAAAATTATATATAAAACACACTGGAGTATAAGTCACTCTTTTCGAAATAATTCTCTCAACTTACAGTGCCCTCTAGTGGTTGCTAATTGTTTAAAAAGACAAATCGCATGTCGTACCTTCGTACAAGCTGAGAGCTGACAGTGTCATTGTTTGTTCACAATCATCATTTGCAAAGACCAGGTGATTTTAATCTAAAAAATTTGAAATAATCTGAGTCATCTGACTTTGCCCCAACAATCAACATCATGGTTTCTTCCAAGCACTTGTCCAGAACAATGAAACTGATGATAGTTGATGCTCACAAAGCAGGAGAAGCTATAAGAAGATAGCAAAGAGTTTTCTGGTGTCAATATCCTCTGTTTGGAATGTCATTAATAAATGGCAGTCAACAGGAACAGTGGAAGTTAAAGCAAGATCTGGAAGACCAAGAAAAATCTCAGACAGAGCAGCTCACAGGATTGTGAGAACAGCAAATCAAAACCCATGTTTGACTGCAGCAACCCTCCAGAAAGACCTGAAAGACTTTGGAGTCATGGTTCACTGGTCTACTGTCAAGAGATACTTGTACAAATATGGTCTTCATGGAAGAGTCATCAGAAGAAAACCTCTTCTACGTCATCACCACAAAAATCAATGTTTGAAGTTCACAAATGAACAGATAAACAAGCCTGATGCATTTTGGAAACAAGTTCTGTGGACCGACCAGGTTCAAATGGAACTTTTTGGTCACAAAAGTACGTTTAAAGAAGAGAGGGTACAGAGTTTAATGAAAAGAACTTCTGTCCAACTGTTAAGCATGGGGGTGAAACAATTATGCTTTGGGCTTGTATTGCAGCCAGCGGCACAGGAAACATTTCACGAAGGAAGGAAGTATGAAGGAAGGAAGAATGGATTCAACAAAATTTCAGCAAATGTTAGACACTAACTTGATGTCTGTCATCTGTGAAAAAGTTGAAGCTGAAGAGGATGACTTCTCCAAATGGATAATGATCCTAAACACACCTCAAAATCCACACTGTCTTACCCTAAGAGGCAGAAACTGAAGGTTTTGCAGTGACCTTCCCAATCACCTGACCTCAACATGATTGGAAATATATAGATAGATCTGAAAAGAGCAGTGTGTAACAGACATTCCAGAAATCTCAAAGAACTGGAAGACTTTTGTAAAGAAAAATGGATGAAGAGACCTCAAACAGGAATTGAGAGACTCGTGGCTGGATACAAAAAGCGTTTACATGCTGTGATACTTGCCAAGGAGTGCAGTACAAGGTACTAACTCTGCAGGGTGCCCAAACTTTTGCACACACCATTAGTTTGCTTTCTGATGTTTTGAAAGGGTAAATAATGGAAATAACGCTTAATTTTTTGACATTAAAAGAATTTATGCACAATAACAGAAGATTTTATCTGGGTGCCCAAACTTTTGATCCCCACAGGTAAAATCAAATGAAATCAATCTAATTATCAGTCAAATTTATAAAAACAAACTAAAACAACGTGGACATGTAAAAACTACCTACAAGCTAAACTAAAAAATGAGTTTGAAGCTTTTTCTTAAAAACTTCCATGGTTTGGCTGAGATTCAGGAGTCTTTACTCTAAGTTCTGCTTGTGGCTGACATCTACATTAGTTAGTTGAATAAAATGGTCTCTCTGTATTTCTGAAACTCAGAGGACTTTCTCCAACTCCCCTGGGTGATCAGAGTACGAATAGTGTAATAAACAAATAACAACAAAAAGTCTTTATTTTCCAGACTGAAAGTTGGTAAGAAAAAACAATGTACCGCACAATGATGTCACTGGTTGCCTCCACCAAATTTGTCAGATTATTGTTAGAAACATGTAAATAGGAACATTTGTGTTGCTTAAGTGCATTTGAACAGTATTTAGAAGATTATCCACCATAAGCTGTTGAAATATGGCGTGTATGAACAGTCAGAACAGTCACCGACAAAACAATTCAATGAGGAAATATGTTCAAGCTTTTGTCTTTTGGTGTTTTTCTTACAGGAATGAAATTACAATGTCAAATTTCTTGTCTTAAAGCGACATATTTATTTTTCTGCTTCTCCATATTACATTTGTTTGTTACTAAACAAAAACAGGACCTTTGTTAGTTTTTGGTTGTGTCTGAATTCCTTCACTACTCAATACTTAGTGCACTATGCAGTACGGTTCCCATTTTGCAGTGCAGTCGGATTCCATAATTCCAAAAGCCAGTTCCCTAGAAATTTACCTGAAATCGCTGCAAAAAAAACAGCTTGCATCGATGTTCACTAGATTGGGGAATATAGACCACAATGCATTGCATTTAAACAACTTTTGTGGGAAAAAAAAAAGAAATGCATTATTTTCAATTAACAATCAATGTTTTCATCATCAGAACACAGCGGATTCATAATTAGTCTTTGTAAAATGCTCATATTTGATACGTTTTCACTTCGTCAAATTAGTGACGTCACATTTGCCGTTAAAAGAAAAAAAGTAGCGAGCATAGTGGCCGAATTGCTTTTAAAATCAAGGGCACTAGATAGTCCGCTCTAGATAATGTTTTAGTAGTTAGGGAGGGAATTCAGACATATTAGTTGTTTCAGTCCTTCTGTGTGACACGTTCTCTGGTTTCTGTGACCTAATGAGTAAGTCAACAAATGCTTGTGTGTTCGGTATTCAAAGATCTTCCAATTTCTGACTTATGACTTCTAATGCTATGTACACACTGGGTAAGTTATGCGGGCTCAAGAACAGGTTCATGGGTGGGTTCTTGGACACCCTTGCTTGATGATTTATAATTCCAGCCGGGTACAGACCACAAGTGTTCATTTCTTTATCATGATCAATTTTCAAACAGCTGGCACTTTCATGACTCTACCTGTACGTCACTATTAAAACCGAGTCCCCGATTGGTCAAAGTTTAACTGGTGTAACTTTTAACTCGTATTTTGTACGTAGAAACAGAAAAATGACTTGAAAACTTGTGTGAACACGAGAATTTTGAACGTGGAAGCCTGAAACTCACATATATGAGCGCTTATGTAGACGTTTCATTGGAAGTACCAGTAGTTGCTTGAACGTGCTTTGCAGAGACCTATGGGAACCTTGCATAAAATTTTACTAATATGACCTTCCCAACAATTTGCAATGCTAAATGTTCCTGTAATCCACAGGTAACTGTGAATGTCCTTAATTTTGACTTCCTTTACTAGCAGCTCTGGCGTGGTCCTTTCTTTTTCTTGTTATCTAAAATCTTTAGTCTTAGCTCTACATTATCTCAATCACTCTGTGCCTCAGTAATCATGCTAAGACCTAAAGGACCCCATGAATATGTAAATACTCCCATCTCAGTAACATTGTTGCTATTTTGAGCGTGAATGGTTACGCCACGCCAGCATGCTGCTGGAAACGGAAACATCCTCTTGCAGTCAAAATCACAGCACAGATGAATGAAGCCTGGGATGTGATCGCGTTGCTCAGCTAATTAATTATAGATCGCAGCATGAATTACCCAGCAGCTCATCTGAAGTTTTGCATAAGAGAGTGGCTGACAGGAGGGTTTGTGCTCAAAGCCTGTTTGCTGTTCCTTTTTGAATCAAACGTTTGTAGAAGAAGCACATCACAGCACATTTGTACCTAACCAAGATAAGTTAAAACATTATCTGGGGGATCTTTTTTTTTGTTCATGATCTGTTAAATCCTGAGAGAATATTTTTGTGAAAGTCATGAAGGTTAATACTGAACTTTTCTAAAGATTTCAGGAATCAGTGTTTTTTTTTATCATTAACAATCAATAAACTGCTTTCAAAAGTAACATATTTTCCACATTATTGGTGACACTGGATATAAGACACACCATCAATGAATTTTCTATTTTCAAACTTTTGTCATAAGGCGCACAAAACAAATCAAAAAAGTCTATCAGTAGGTAAGACTTTCACAGAAACTCTAGAACTAGTTTGTTTTTTTTAACACGCTACACACTAGCCTTGTTAGAAGCGTTAGCGTATTTTCAGTACCTTTAACTCCCAACTTTGTTTGCAACATGTGAAAACACAGACTGATACCAGTAAAACAAACTTTACTGTGACAACGCTAACTCTTAACTGTATTAGTTAAACCTAAGAAAACATAGTCCAACACCACTGCTCCAAGTTAGCCTCGTTAGCATATTCTCAACAGCGGAATTTCCAACCATCTTTGCAACACGTAAGTGCGTTGAGTGGTGGTGATCCGTGATCACTAGCCACAGTTCGGCACACATTTCAACATTTGAAGCAACTGTCCACGTGTCAAACTGGCTTCCACTGTCTTTGTTTTAACGTGCTCCCGTCAAAGTTGCTCCCGTCGTGTGTGGGAGGAGCTACCATCAAACTTTTTTCTCGGATCAGTTTTATTTATTTTGAAGAACTGTACAAAAGCCTCAATGAGCAGTGAATGCCTCTGTCTGGGTTCATGAGATCATTCAGGGACAGAGGCAGCAGCTGAGTCTAAATGGCCATTTTCAATGGCTCTGTGACCCAGTTTGACCACTCTCTGTCTGTGGCGGGAGAGAGACGCCGCTGCGTCTTAAATGCTGCTGAATTTAAAGCTAGTTCTGACATTCCCTGCTTCTTCTCTTACTTTTTTTTAATGCAAAGCACCAAATTGCACTTTGTTTATAAAGTCATCTTGAGAATTTTATATAAATAATAATGTTTGAGTTCAAAGAGGCCATTAAAGTTTTGTTTTCATAAAAAGGCCTCAATGAGCAAAAAAAAAAAAAAAAAAATGTTTTTTTTTTTCCTTTTTACTTATTAGAACATGATCTGAACTGTGACTCTAAAACCGTGACAAGTTCCGAACCGTGAGTTCTGTGATGTGTTGCACTGCTGGTATTCACAGGTACTGTAACCTCCAACCTTGTCTGCAACAGGTAAAAACAGACCGACACCGACGTATAGGAAAACAAACATTACTGTGACTTTGCTAACTCCCAACCTTGTTAGTAACAGGTAAAAAAAAAAAAAAAACACACACACACACACACAGACTAAAAAAAGACTTTCAAGTGCGCCTTTCTTGTCCGGAAAATACAGTAAATGAAATGTGTACATCATTTGGACATTTACTGTGATGGACATGCATGGAGTTGTACTATAAACCATAACAGGCAGCTAAACACAGCAGTGGGATTTTACTTATGAATATAAACCAAATCATGCATGGATAAAGTCAGCTCTTTAACTTGTATTAAAGAGCAAACTCAGAGCTGTTAGCCAAGCCAGAGAGAAGTTTAGGCAAAATGTTTGTCATGAACTTTTACCTGCGGTGACTAATCCAGTTTCCATTCCTGCTTCAAGTCTTTTCTGCGGCTTTGCTGAGTAAAGTTTGCACTTTACTTGCATGAGTAACTGTACCTTCCTCATACAGTCCAAATGTTCACCTGGGTGCCTCATTTGTGACAAAAAAGATATAGATGTGGGTGTGAGTTCTTAGAGGTTTAGTCACTCATCCAAAGCAGTGTAAGGATTCCTCCTACTGTCATATATTTGAACAGAAAAAATACTATTTTTCTTGTCTCTGTTCTCCACAAGTGAGCAACATCCTTTTTATCTTCCATAGTTCTGCTTGTTCTGAAGCTGGTATCTAGTGAGAAACCATGTCTCTGATGTAGACCTCATACATTCCTCTGCATACGAGTTAATGTTTTTATCTCCCCAAGTCACCCATATGGTTTCAGTAGTTGGCTGAAGGACAGTCTGCAATGTCAGAGGAAAACTAGGCTCAGAGAAAACATTGAAGCATTTCTATTTTTGTGTGTTTTTGAATTTAAAGCTCTTTGTAAGTCAGTTTTGCTGAAGTCGGATGTTTAAAGGTGTCCATCAAGGACATATTGGAAGTTGATCAGAGTTAGTTAGGCATGTAACCAAGTTCAGAATGGTCATATTTATTTGGTGGGGGTAGTGGTTATAGCGCTCGTGCATGTATGGGTTTTCTCTGGGCGCTCCGGTTTCCTCCCACCGTCCAAAAACATGTTTTATTGGTTGATTGGTGTCTCTAAGTTTGTCCCTAGGTGTGAATGTGACTGTTTGTGTGAGCATGTGACCCTGCAACAGACTGGTGGCCAGTTCAGGATGCACCACATCTACTCTCAGGAGTAGTAGGGTTGGCTCCAGCAACCCTGTCACCCTGATAAAATGGGTTTGGATGGATGGATGGATGGATGGATGGATGGATGGATGGATGGATGGA
>BSAI01000189.1:5757386-5796822 GCA_036245035.1 Adrianichthys oophorus | reverse complement strand
GGGAAGATTGAAAAGAGTCTGAAATGAAGCTGACTGTGCGCATGCCTGAGATTAAAGCAAAAAGCAAAAAAAAAGTCCTCTGCAAGTCTGTAAGCACTTGAAGTGTCAGGAAGCTCCATCACTTTGAACCCGAGTAGTCTTTTACACATGCCAAACTCTCATGGGAATCAGGAACAAAGTGCTGGAAATGAGGTCGCTCAGCACACATTCTCAGATTGTGTCGTTCATGAAATCTCCAATCAGTGCCTGCAAGGGAGCTAATATGTGCCTTTCAAGGCAAAGAAATTCTTTTATCAAGCTAGTTAGCTTTTTTTGTTCTGTGAGATCCCTATTATTATTATCGTTTTTTTTTTTTTTCTTACGCCACATGTTTAGTTGTCATTTTTGTGGTTAGTAAGATAAATGTAAGATTACCATCCAAAACACATACAAAGGTCCATACAAAGTTCAAATAAAGTTTGAAATAAAGTTGACTAAATAAATCATTTGACTAATAAATAATAAATTAAATCAAGTTGAAAACGTGATGTCAATCATTTGGACTTTACCAGATATAACTTCTATATGAAACCAAAAGGACTTCTAAAATAAAATGTGCAAAGCTGTTTGAGCATTTTGTAACTATCATCACCTCACTCATTTAATAATTCATAGCCCTACTGTAGTGTTTTTTTTGTTAACTTATATTTAGGGGGGTCTTTTGTTTCAGTGGAAGCAGCCATTTGTCCTCCAGAATGAATGAATAAAGTATATAAAGTATATTTCATGAACTCTTCTGGGTGAATGGGATTGAGTTCATTTAGACAATAATCACATTTCATTCGATCTTTTTTTTTTACAACAGAAGTTTCTTTGCTGGTGGAACATACACTCCTAGACAACACATATACACTCTTTACGATACCAACTAGGGGTCTGACGATTTCGTCAGTTTTGGTTGATGATAAGTCAGTGTTGGTTTATTTTGAACGATCTGATTCACTGACCTAAATCCGATCCAGGACATCTGCAGTCAAAAATTCCACCGGTGTGACTCAGAGATAAATACCTGGTACTGAACAGTGCAGATGAAGTTTTCCAGATTCCCTGTATTTCTTACAAGATAATCAAGTGTAAATTAGATATGTGCACAAGCAAACAAGTAAACAAGAATTAATGGCAAATCCATTCACATTTTAGTTTGATAAAGTTCAGCCCAACGTTGTTTTTCCACATCAAAATAATACAAATGGAACATTACTAGAACTCTCCACCACACTAAATTCAAAGTGTTTCCACATTGGACTGTAATGATGGTTGATCTTTTTTTTTTTAATCGATTAAGTTGATTCAACTACATTAGAATTAATAACTAACCTAAAAAAAGTGAGCAATGCTTAGCTGTTGAACAGTCGAATTGAGGTTGGTGTAAAACTCTGTCCTAAATGGGAAGGATCTGAATCTCTGACCTGTAAAGGCTGTGTAGAGTATGTGTGGTGTCCGTGGCCATCAGGAAAATTGTTGTTGTAAATTGTCACGAGCGATTTCTGTTGTAATCCCACCGTTTTTCTGCACACTTTACTGATGCTGTTAACAGTTTTGCAATTACTAAGACGGAATGAACCAAACAAAGCAACTACGTTAACTGAAAGAATGGATTCAGTTAAACATTTATCAAAAAGCTACATGGCTGGATTGGAGTTTTCAAAGTTTGCAAAAGTTCACCAAAAAAAAAAAAAAAAAAAAGAAAAGAGGTTGCTGGCATTTATCAGAGGTGTTCCCTGTCAAAGTGAAATGGATCTGTAGCAGTTTAATGTAAATGCAGTGTTAGCGGTGGGACTGGAAGCCAGCGGGAGCACAGAGGAGTGTAGTGTTTGAACGATGTGGCGGTGCTGTCTCTTTCCTGAAAAGAGATGCTTTGTTTTGGGGGCCCCGTGTGTTTTCACGTGCCTGACAGGGAGCTGGAACATATTTCGTGTCCTCATGCGCTCCCTGCTGCTGTAGCACGCCCACAGTGTTGTCCTTTGACATTTAAAAGAGTGCTTCAGACTCTCTGTTACAGTTAGACCCATTTGTTTCGTTAAATGGCTCCTCAATTAGCACTTGTTTCATCTGATTCCTTTAAATCATTACTCTGTGTTAATTGTGTGCTTTTGCGCTTCCTTTTGTTGACCCCCCATGCTGGGGCATTTACCGTTTTTAGCTCATAGACTTTATTTCTTACATAACTGCATTCTTTGCCGCAATAGTGTTTGCCTACTTGGCAGCATCTGACATTTCTAAGTGTTGTCTTTGCCCTTTTTGGCTCTCTGGGTCACTGCTCTAATAGGATTGGCTAATGCCCCCCCCTCCCGCACCTGTTTTTTATAAGCCTGTGCTGTAATGGTGTTGAAGGGGTTCTGGGGGATCAAACAAATTAAAAGGAGTTAGGGTTATCACTGAGACAGAAGAAGTGATCACTTCTCTGTCTTAGCAGATTTGAGGTAATGCAACACTGACCCCTGCTGGATTGTGTTGTTGTTGCGTGTTCGGTGTACAATGAGGTGGGGAGGGGTGGGGTGGGGGAAGCTGTGGTTAACCCTTACAAGGATTTCATTGCATCGTCCATTGGGGGTCACTGTTCCCATTTGAAAAAGAAGATCGGCAGCTCCTCTTCCTTCCTTCCTGCCATTTTGACTGCTTCATGCAAAACAAATCGGTATGTCCAGCATGAAACATGGCAGCTGCTCCTGTTTGCTGTCGAGAAACATTTTTTTTTTTTGTTCTCTTAATTTCTGCTTCTTCAAAGTATTGTCATAAAAAAAAAAACAGCTTCGGAGATGAAGAACCTGTACTAAAGCATGTACCAATATAGTAGTCGTTAAAATTCTGCAGCACAAGATCAGACGTGTTCACGTCAATCAGATTTTCATGTGGCCAGCAATATTGCACATCATTGCCGGGGAAGATGATGTTTTTAAAATATTAGCGCTCAGATTGAGGCTGTGGAGTATGTTTGTTTCTCGTTTTTCCTCCTTTAAAGGTATTCCACACAGTAGCTGTTGAACCAAGGGCTGTAATTGTGTTTTCATGTACTATAGATCCTGTCATTATGCCCCTGGGTCTGCAGGCAGTTATATGATGACAGCTGACAAGGGGGTGCGGCTCCTTTGAGAAAGAAGGGGTGGGCGTTGGGGGAGCTTGGAGGGTGATGAAGAGGAGGACCACACGCACAAAAGCCACAATTACTTCCTGGACGCTCCCCAGTGTGCAGTGGTTGGAGTGTGTATGTAAAATGATGTGGGAGAGGCCATTTGCAAAACAAAGAGAGAGGAGGTTGGTTGATGAGAAAGATTGGCTTTGTACAACAGAGTATGTATACCCTGAGGCGGGAGGGTTAAAGTGGCAGGCTGGGGGTTTACACACACACACCCCCACCACTCTTTGAGAAGCTGAATCCAACTCAAGGTGTGGTTTATGTGGTTGAACTCCTCAGAGAGAAGCGGTTCGGTGTTTTGTCTCTGGTGCCCTAAGGTGTGGAGGAAAAGGATCTTTGTCTGCATGTGGGAATTATTAGCCGGAATAGGTGCAAGCTCATTTACGGGAGTTCCTTAATACTGTTTCGCGGACGATAAAGCTGGTGTCTAAATTGTAACTCCTTTGATTTTTTAACTCAAATATGTTGAGTCTTGAGACTTCAAGTTTTAACCATGTCCACTATTCCTAATCTTCCTAGCCCGCTGTATCCCTTTTGGGGTCATCCCAGCTGTTCTCTGTTGGATACAAGTGGGGTAATCCCTGGACAGGTCACCAGTCTGTTGCAGGACCACACACTAACCTAGGGGCAATTTAGAGTCACCAATCAACCTATGAAGCGTGTTTGTGGACTGTGGGAGGAGCATGCAAGGACTCCAGACAGAAGGGTCTCAGTTGGGATGTGAGCCAGGGCCTTCTCGCTGTGAGGCCACAGGGCTAACCACTGCCCCAACATGCAGACCCAAATTTAGCAGTTACCTTTATCCAGAGCCAACAAACACACCAGTTGTAAACTATGCCCCACAATCTCATTTTACTGACCAGTCAGAAGAATGGCCTTACTGGATGTTTCCCAACTACGTTCAGACTCATTCGTCCCATTTTTTCATTTCTTTCAGCAAGGTTTTTCTGAGCATGACCACTAAGCTGACAAACTGTCAAATGCAAACCAGTGTGTGGCATTACCACATGTTTTGTCTATCTCTTTACATCATGTCTGTATCTTCTACTGGTATCATGAATCCTATTTGAAAGGTTATGCCCTTTTTTAAACCATTGGTTTCAATGATCGCTTCGGTAATAGTCTGTGGCAAACAGGATCTGGAAAACCCAGTTTTACAGAAAAACAACCTTTTCACTGTCCTCCCGTTTTGTCTTGAAGCATGTCTTTGTTGACAATATTGTCATTGTTGTTGCAAGCCAAATGACCATGATCTACTTTAGTAGAGATAAGAATATCTTTGTTTTTCTTTGTGTTGCTTTTATTTAGACTGCTGCAAACTGCACAGGCCCATATCGCACGTCATTGAGAGGGCAAACTGATTGAGGGCGTGTGAAGCGTAGACACGACAAATGTGTCCAGCAAACGCTTCTGACCTTTGGTTATTCATGTTGTCTCTCTATTTATACGAATAAAGGAAAGGGGTTTCCAGTTAACTGTAAACTTCATCATTTCAGTTGTAGACTAGTGGTGGCCATGGTGCAGAGGTGGAGCGGTCGGCCTCTGATTAAAGAATTAGGTTCAATTCCCACTCTTTGTGCCCATGTGTTGAAGTGTCATTGAGCAAGACACTGAACCCCACAGCACTCCTGGTGGTTATAAGTTGGCGCCAGCAAAGGTGCTATGGGTGTGAATGGGACTGTGGCTGTAAAAAACTGGACATTCATAGAAGGTTGTAAAGCGCGATACAAGTATACACCAACAACCTGCAGGAATGTCTGCCGACTCATTGTTTCGGTGTGCTCAACCACGGTGATGGGTAAAAACAAAATCTGTGTTGAGGAATTAGCCAACCCCTTTATCAGCCCGAACCTGATCCTGTCCTTTATTTGTGAAATCTGTTTGGATAAAAGTATTTCCCAAATGAACTTAGGGAAGCCAGAATGCATGTGTGACTCCTAAAGTCTTTGAAAATGAACATAATTAGACGGCACACATTTAGAAACATCAGGGACTAATTGAAACGGGAGTGTTGTCAAAGGCCAGACTTCAACAGTGACACTGAAAAGTAAATAACAACATCAACAATTAGCGGTGTGCCTGCAGCACTGATTGGATAATATCTGAGTGGAGCAGCGAGCTGTGAGAATGGTTTGCAGGGTCACAAAGCTGAATTAGCCTGGTCCTCTCAGTTTAATTAATGATCCGTTGGTAGTAGTTTAATTGCTCTTCAAAGCGAGGTCTTGTCTGACACTGATATAAGGAGATGCCATGCATACACGGTAGCTGAGCTTCAGATTTCCAGGTCAGCTCCCGGTGGTCTAGTATTCGCCAGCCCTCCTTGAAACCTACAACACTCGACCTCCACCACTGCTGCAGCCACACGGGGATAGATATGACTACCACCACTGGGCATTAAATATTCAGCAGCAATTTCCTTCACGTTTGAAATAATACCTTGAAATGTTAATGCGTTCCCATTGCTTATTTTGAGTGGAAGGCATCCCGAGGTGTCTGTGTTTGGACTGCGCTGGTGCAGGAAGTTTGTTCTGAAGGTGCTCTCGGGGTGAAAGAGATATGTTGCCCTGAAGAATTGGCCTAGCTTAGCTGTTGGATTCAGAGGAAAAGTATTCTTAGAGCCATTTCAACACCTAGTAGACAAACATGCTCAGAAATCCTTATGTGACATATTTTGGCATGTGGAAATCCACTTATTTGTGTAACTTTGGATGCCTACACGACTACACTCTAAAAAAATCTCTGACACGTGGGAGCACCGACACCCCGTCACCTGTGACAGTGATTTTCATTAGCTTTACAGTGGTTGGCATGTTGACAGGTTCCTCCGCGTCCTTGCTTCTCAATGTGTCTGTTAGCAGAGGCTTACACGAGGCCAAGGTTTATACAGTGACAGGCCATGATCTGATAACTGCTGCCATTAGCCTGGCCTCGCCCACTAGGTGCCTGTTCAACCTGATCCTGCCAGAGACATTACGATGTTATCAGACACAGTGATACACCCTCTGGATTAGGTGGAGACTTGCCACCGAGGATTATTCGGTGTAGAAAGTGGCGTAGTTTGTCTGCAGACTGGGACATAAGCTAAAAGACATACTAAAATCAAGATAAAGGTTTTCATTTTTAGTTTTATCAAATTTGTTAGGTAAACATTTTGGTTCATTCTCAGTTAGATGCTCTGGATGTAGCAAAAGGGGGGGGGGGCAAACACTGTTGCACATTTGTATCATGTGCTTATGTTCTTGGACCTGCCTGAAATTAAACCAACGTGCCAATTTCATGATTAATTGATTGGATGGTTTGTTTCCTTATTGAGGTTTGATGCCACGTAGAATTTAAACCCCAACATTGCAGGCTAACATGCAACTCAGGCAGAGGAAATGTTTTTCTTTTTCTTTTTAAATCAACATTTCATTGCTAATTTTCTAATGACCATAGTTACTTTGTTTCAAAACTAAGCAGAAATTGACTGATGTTAACTTTTGCCAGGTCATCCATCCATATTCCAAACCAGTTTTATCTCACGGGACTGCCCTAACTCGACCACTGTCTGGCGAGGGCAAGGTACACCCATGGGCAGGTCGCCAGTCCATCGCAGGGCCACAGTCACGCATCCATGCACACACTCACATTTACAACTAGAGACAATTTACAATACACATACAAAGCATGTTTTTGGACCGTGGTAGGAAGCTAGAGTGCCTGGAGAAAACCCACGCATGCACGGGGAGAACATGCAAACTCCACACAAAAAGGTCCCAGCCGGGACTTGAACCGGGGCCTTCTTCCTGTGAGGAAATGGTCTAATCTTTCATCATATGTTCTCTATGGTTCTATTGGCTTTAATACAAATGAGTTTTACATGCATTTATTGGAAGCACATTTGCATTTTAAAACTCTGCAAATGTTTAAAAAGATCAAATCGAACAAAAGTTACATATATACTTTTACAGCCACCAATAGCAACGGTGTATTAGCTATGATAGAGTTATGATGCAAAGGTAAAGAGGTCCACAACTCACAATTTTACTGCAAAGTGCAGGAAGTTCATTAAAAACCACTCATCCTCACTTTTACAAACTTAATTAAATGTTTTATCCCTCCAATTATGTTTTTTACTGTAAAATGTATTGTTACTTGTTACGTTGTTGTTTGGGTCATTCTGTTATTTTTTAATTTCTCTGTCATGGCTTTTTGTTGACAAATTAGTGTAAAGTTGTAGTTGTCGTGTACATTTCCTGTAACATAAATCGTTAGCATGCTAATGCAAGGAGGAGGTAAGACTTCCAACACCATCGAATTTGATGTGAGATAAGATGTTATCCTAAATAAAACGGTTTCCAGAAGTCAAATATTTGCTTCATAGAAGTTTCCACCATTAGCAAGGATTTTGAGTGTCTTGCTATCCGCTGCCATTCATCCACTGTGTTTTCTGAAGGCCGCATCAATGCCGCCATCCACCAGAATATTCTAACCCCCTTTCATTCTGCCCTCTGATGCCAAGCCTAGTGAAGATGTAGATTTTATATGCCATCATAACCTGCCTCCAGTGCCAAAACTACCAAAAACTGGTTTAATCACTGTGGTGTTACTCCGCTAGATTGGTCAGCAAACCCGCTACGTCTGAACCCAACAGAAAACCTATGGGCTGTAATGAAGAGGAAGATGATAGACGCCAAACCCAACAATGCAGATGACCTGGAAGTAGCTGTAAGAGCAGGTTTTTGGTTAGAATCTATGACGATGTTTTCTATCTATTTGTAATGAATACAAGTTTCATCATTTTGTGGTATTACTGCAGCTTGAAACCAAACAGTATGGATAGTTACTCAGCCACCAAGTGGTAGGCTTTGTAAAGTCAGTTTCTACAAACCTCCAAACATATCATGGCTTTAACATTAACTCAGAAACAGTTATTGGATAGCTTCATGGAGTGGGTATCCATGACCGAGCTGCTGCATCTCAGCCATAAATCACTAAGTGTAATGCAAAGCAGCAGACGCACTTATGTAAGGCACACCACTGCTGGACTCCAGAGACTTGCGGACATATCACGCTTCTTCATTCAGCGATCTGGTGGAAAAGACTGGGTTTGACAGTAGCGATGGTTTGGTGTAGGGTAGATTCTGGTTTGGGATAGTTTTTCACAATTCCGTAGTTCTAGGTAAAAAAAATACTGAATGTTGGAGCATGATTTTAGACAACCTAATGTTCCCCAACTTTGTGGGAAAGATTTAGGGATGGTCCTTTCTTGTTTCAGATGCACCAGTTGAAAAACAATAAGCAAGTTTGGTGTTAAATACTTGACTGGCTTGTACAGAACCTCAACAGTTCCAATCTGATAGAACGCCTTTTGGATCAGAAGGAAGACTGCAAAACTGCTACAACATAATTACTTTTGGTAATAAGATATATATATATATATATATATATATATATATAGTTTCATACACAGACATATGCAACTGTTATTGAAAAACTATTTTATATAATATACTCGTTTTTATCGTCAACATAATACATGACAATGTATTTCACTATCTGCTGGAAGGTCTTCTCAGTCAGTCATAGAGGCAATTTTTTCTTTTTTTTCCCAATCATTTTATGAGTATTTAATACCAGCTGTCAGTTCTGGCCTAGGCCCGTGTTATTTTTGTCTAGACGGCGTCAAAAGAAATCAGCTCCGCCCTTAAATTGTGTCTCAAGTCACTCAGTGAAGAGGCAGAGCCGGGGATAACATGACAGACAGAGGCGGTGCATTGGTTAACTATTCAGAAAGGACACTTTGCATGTCTTGCTATGCCAGCATCCTCCCTGACACGTCTGGCCTTTGGGTGGCGCAGAGGGGTTTGTCGCAGCAAATGACAGTGACCTCTTCCGTGCCCCTCTCCTCCACCCCTTCCTGGTGGAATTGATAAGGTATAATTGGAGGGAGTCACAAGCTGAGGCAAGTGGCGCTAAATAAATTTGGATAGTGTTAATTGCAGAATCCACTGTGTCTGTGTGTGGCAGCGCGAGGGGTACAGAAACACTTAGCCAGTGGCTGACAATGGAGGATTAATTGGTCTCCTCCAATGAACATAATTAGACTGATTGTTGGGAGAGATAAAGCAAAGATTTTATGAGTGCAGCAGTACTGTCTGTACCAAGACTGTCATCCCTCCTCCTCCTCCCACTGCTTCCTTCCAAGTCCCCTTCTGTGCAATAGTTCCCAGTACAAAGTTAATGCTCTTTATTCCTCTTTTATGTCAAAGGGAGTTGAAGTCCCTTCTCACATGCTAGGAGTAGATTCAAGTTTGTGGTTACTAAACCTTAGAGTAATAACATCACTTTAGGGAACAGTTCAATTGTCTGTTTCAGGTACAAAGCAGACCATCCAATCCATTCATTTGGATTGGATCAATTTCTTGAACTTTTTTAAGGTCATAAAAACAAAAAGGATGACTGAGGAACTAAGTCAAATCTAGACTATTTTAGGGATTTTTATGTACGTCTACTACAGGCGTCTGCAACTTGAGGCTTTGCGGCCACGTGTGGCTATTTGACCCCTCCTTTGTGGCTTGCTGATGGAAGGATAATAAAATATTTCTAATTTTTAAAAATATATATAATATTTCAGACTATGCAGCATATCAGACAAAACTAAACAGTGCAATAAGTGAAACTTTATTCAACTCGTTCAAAAACAGTTGAAGCACATATCATTCCGCCAGGCTCCTGACTACAATACCCATAATCCTTCAACAATCCACCACGCAGAGTGCCTTCACAGTTTACCAAAGTTGAACATTTTGAAATATACCATATGCGTCAGAGAAATAAAATTCATCATCCACATTAATCAGCAAAAAAAACAGCTATGACATTTGTGACAAAAGCCTCCTCTCCACTTCAGGAAACCCAATACAGCAGAACAGTTGTGAACACCAATTTTTTTTTTTTTTTTTTAAAGAGTTAGCAGACTGAAGATCTCTTTTAAGGGATGAAGAAAAGAGCACAAGGGTGCATATGACAAGATTCCCCAGCAGAAGTTAATCACAAATGTCTGCATGCCAGCTGTGTCTTATAAATAAGACATTAGAAGAATTTAAAACAGTTAAAGTAATGATCAAAAACATGTCAAAAGCATTTAGAGTTGATCCCTCAAAGTCCACTGATCTCAAGATGGTAAGTAAAATACTGAAAGGAAAGGGTCATACTGTATTTTCCACACTATAAGCACACCATCAATGAAAGGTTTATTGTTGAGTTTATGTCATATATAAGAAACACTGAATTATAGTCACAGTAACATATCACAGTAACTCTTTAACTTGTTTTTAAAATACTACACATTAGTCATTTTGGCGTATTCACAGTACCTGTAACTCTCTACCTTGTTTCAACATGTACAAAAAAACACACTCATACTGCTAGCACAAACACTATTGTGACTATGCTAACTCCCAAGCACGTTAGAAACTCGTGAAACAAAAATTTTGAAACTACCACACGTTAGCCACGTCAACATGTTTAACATGTTCATAATACCTTTATCTCTCTGCATTGTTGGCAACACATGATAAAATAGACTGATACAGCTAAAACAAACATCACTGTGACTATGCTAACTCCTGACCTTGTTAGTAAGGCGTAAAAAAAAAAAAGTGGTAAAATAGGTTAACGACGTTAGCATATTCAGAATACCTGTAACCCCCAACCTTGTGAGCAACACCTAAAAAAACAGACTAATACAGATAAAACAAACATTACTGTGACAACGCTAACTCATGACTTTGTAAGTAACACATAAAAATAAAAAATTCTGACACTACTATAATTTAACCACGTTAGCATATCACAATATATGTAATTCCCAGCCTTTTTTGCATGTGTAAAATGACTGACTGAGACTGCTAAAAATACCATTACTTAGTTAGTAACATGTAAAACAAAACAAACAAAAAAAAAACAGTCTGGCACTGGTGCATGTTAGCCACATTAGAATATTCACAATATTTAATTTCCGACCTGGTTTGCATAATGTAAAAAAAAAAAAAATGCATTGGCATTTTAACATTTTCACAATAACACCCAACCAAACATTTTGACAGAGTATTGTGTACCTCTCAAAATCCCTTTAATATCATTAATAATTGAATTTTAGTTGGGACTAAAGAGAAATAAAATTATTACAATGTGTTTCCCATAAAAGAAGAAAGAAAAGACAAAAAAACAAAGTTAGTGATGAACTGGTTAACGTAGCAACCCACCTGACAACAGCAAGATTATTTTCAAGCAAGGTTAAGTTCATATAAAAATACACATTTAAAAACAAAGTGGTTGTACTTTAAAATGAGAGAAAAATAGCAGAGGTAAAAGTATGTTCTTTTAAAAAAATGGGGTGGTAAATTCTTGTATTTATTGCTTGGCATTCCAATAAGTCTACAATGAACTGAAGCGTATTGACCTTAATCAAAATATGAAAAGTAGGAATTTTCTTACATTGTGGTTTTTCTAAAGGATAAAGTTTTAACATTTTTCTTTTTGTTTTGTGTTCATTTTGATCAACATTTTTTTCATTGTTTCCATTTAACCTTTAGTCATTAATTATTTAGTGTCCAAACTAACATTAATTTTTTTCCACCTTTGTTAAACTTTGCCCCTTTTTACCATTCAGGCATTCTATCTATCTATCTATCTACAATTTCTCTATATAGGTATGTATGTTGTGGGGTACATTCATTATTTATCTTGATGGCTCTATCAACCCGAGATGTTGCCAGTGCAGTAGAATCTGACCTCACTTGTTAAAACATTCTCTGAAATCTTCAAAGCCTTGAAAAGATCTGCAGAGTTGTTGTTTCCATGGACACCTGCCATGTTTCTGCTTTGCCTCAAATGAGAAAATAATGTTGGGTTTATGACCTGAACCAAAGACGAAAGAAAAAAAAAAGCCAGCGAGCTTTTCCTGACTGACAAGAAGGCAGCCTGGGGGGGTTGGCTGAGTTTAGCAGGGCTGCTGTGGGCTGAAGGTTGGAGACCTTGACTTCTACACCCGTGGTTTGATGGAGAGACTTGGCCTTGGAGCTAGACAGAGGGTTCTGTTCAAAGATGAGGTACCTAAGGGAGGAATTTTGATGCATGATGGGTGGAATAAAATAAAATAACAGGGGATCCACACTTACTGCGGCTCTTATTGGTGAAAGGTGGGGGTGATAGCTGGAGCCTTCTAGCAACACTCAACCTAAGGAACGGTTTGCCTCCTGTCATCTGTGTTTTACAATAGGGAACTCTTGCTGCTACCCTCTGAGAAAATGGTATGTTTTAAGATGTTCAGAAGGAAAAACTTGAACATCCACATATCCGTTTTAACTCAGCTGGGCATGAAAGGGGGAAGTGGCTCCTCTTTGAGGAGAACCCGCTGACCTTGGCAGGATCACTGAAGGATTATATCCAGATTCTTGGCTACAGTATTTCTCTTCTATGGTTTATTTTTAAAATGCACATTGACTTTTGTGGACATTGGCTTCATCCTCTCAGAAAATGGTAACTGCTTGTGCAAAGACAGTTGGAGATGATTATCAAGGTTTTGCCCTGTCTTTACAGTATTATTTGGTTGGTCCATGCTTGTGAACCCTATGCACTGTTAGGAGTGTTTTCGAACAAACACGATTTTTCACTTGGTTTATAAACTTACTTGCAAAAAAAAGCAAGTACATCAGTGCATTAGTTCAAAATGATTGTGGTATCACATTAATGGATTGTTGCTCCATTACTGTTCACTCCATTTGAGTTGACAAATGGGGGAAACAAGGAAGAAGTGTTGATCGAACCGATTCAATATAGATAGTTATCTCATCAGTTTGTCTTCCAAGTCGTTCCACCTTGTCCACTATGCGACTGAACCTGGTCCTAGTGGGATTGTGGCTGCTAAGAACTGGTCAACAAGTCATGGTCACAGATTAACTGTGCTATTTATGGTCCAATCCTGTTTAACTGCTGCCCCAGAGATGGGAAATATTGCTCACTTAGCAGGATTACTGGGTGCCTTGATGCCCCAAAGGCCTGGTTTATGTCTGACCATAAATGTTCCCAGAGAGCAGCAGCGAGAGTTGGATTGATTAGTGCTCTGGTGGAAAGTCGATCTGTTACTCATGCTCCACTGGGGAACAATGTGATGGATGCTTCCGGGATGCAGGGAGAGACAGTGCAAAGGAGGAGAGGGCACTTTTCTCTGCATCACTTCAGTCCTAGACGTTCCCACAGTGACACAAGATGGAGGGCTTCTATTGCTTGCAGGGCCAAGGGAGGTTGTCAGGCTGTCACAGAGCTACAGCCACTCTTTACAGCAGACCTTTGCCATTCCACTGGCAAGCAAATGGAGAGACGACCTTGTCACAAGCTGCCATTTAGCAAAGTCCCCCTTGAAACTTTGGACCCCCCAGACATCTGTAATTTCAAATGATAGGTGCAACCAGCAGTCCACTGTGTCTATGGACCCTCATTGGCTGTGATGACCAATTATTGTGCTCCAGCTCTTTGTACCTGAACTAGATAGCATAATGTTCTTAGTTATGGGTTAAAATAACATTTGAACGCACTTTGTGTTATTTCATGTCATGTGCTTTTGTACGCTTCCAAAAAGACCATATCAGAATCTTTTGGTTCCATTTCGTCCTCTATGTAGCTGTCTAATTTCTTAGTCACATAGAGGTTTTTGGGTTGTCCAAGCCCAATGTGCCAGAGTCTCACCGATTTCTCCCTTAATTACCCTTCAGTGTTGTACAAGTGTCCGCTACGACCTGTTGCCCACAGGAAGTAGTGCATGGACAGTTTTCCCTTAGAAGCTCACCCGGTTGTCTATGATCTTAAAATGTCATGTGGGCCACCTGCGTACTCAGTACAGACAGCCCGTATCCACCTGTAAGAGCGGTTGTGAGTAAGGCCTTACTCCTTCCTGTTGTTAAAGCCAGTTAAGAAGCATTCAGCTGGTTTTCTTTTTCCTGCATTCAGAGATCTTATGATGATAGGACTATAAAAAGAACTACATCATCATCAATAAATCCGAGGGTCAAAGTGTGCTGTGACTTATAAAAACCAGCTTTACCTCTATTCCCATCCACACTAAAATTGGTCAGAAAACGATTCCATGATATCAAACAGCAGCGCTCCACCCTCACTAACTCATTAAAAAACTCAAGGAAACAAATATCATCTGTCTAATAATGTCTGAACATTTAGAAATGTGGTTAACTCACTAGAGCATTTAACATTTAATTGCACAGTTTACACAACACCCTTAAAAAGCAACTGCCAGAGGCAATAATGCATCAAAAATAACAGCATGAGGGCTAAGTGGTAGGACACAATGTACCAGCTCTTGCTCCCCAGGAAGCGCTGATTTCTTTCAACATGGTGCTGTGCTCACTACACCTCTCACCTCATCCTTCTGGCTCCTTGCTGTTCTTCAGTCTCCCTGACATGCCTTCACAGTTGGACTGCAGCTGCCCTTATGCAGCTCCGACACTGGCTTAGATATTTTCCAGATGCCTGGTTTGGCGTATTGGCAGCATGTGTCTTTGTGCCTTTGATGTATGTGGTTTTCGAGAACCCTATGCAAGCAGTTGTGCTTCATCTGCATATTCGCATGCCGATATACAGGGTGCATCTGTGTGTGTCATGCAAATAAATGTGCCTGTGTGCAGCATTTGTTGTATTAGCTGAAGATGAAAATGAAAGATTTGACTACAGCTGATGTTCTGCTCTTTGAATTTCCCGTTTCGTCTGGCATTTCAACTAATGCAAAGGTCTGATCTGTTATTTTGGAGACCGGCGCTTTAGGGAGTCTGCTTTTCATTCAAAAGAAAAGTCCCCATGGCTTACATTTGCTATTGAATTACTAAAAGAACGCCAGCAGGTGTTTTCATTTTGTCTCAAACTGTGCTTGTATGTTGGCTTTTGTCAATGCAAAAAATGTTGTCCTTTCCATTGCACCAGAAAAGTTGCTCTCTCTTCTATAAATTTTACAGTTTTTACTTTAGCTGTGCTTTTTGTGAAAATGTAAGAATATTTATTTCATTTTTGCTTTTGCACAATGTGTGGTAGAAGTTGTTTTTCTTGTTTAACATGTTAAATCACAAGAGAAGAAGGGGGGTAAAGCCTGTCACCCAGATAAAGCTGATTATAGTGCTTATCAGATACATGTGGATAATTATGGTCGTAATGCAAATGGAACAGCAGTCAAGATAACACAAAGCCTCTCCAGCATCAAAAAGCATAGCAGGGGATAAAGAGATAGAGCCTGGTAGAACAAATACCGAGCGACTGTTTTTTTGTTTGAGGAAGCAAAGCATGGAATGAAATTTTACAAAGTATGTTACATGCCAAAAATAGACGGTCAATAAGCGGAGAAATCCCCAGAGTCTCAGCTGCAAAATATGATGAGATCAGGGCTTTTTTGTAGAACTGTCACCATTTATGAGGGGGGGTTTGTGTTGATAGTCAGAGGCAATCAAAAGAGTATGTTTATTTATGCTTTGAGACATTTTTAATGCCTGGGTTGTTTTCACTGGTAACTGTAGGCTTATCGTAGTCAGTGCTGCAACACTTGATCAGCAGCTGTAAGCCTGTAGAGGTTTCTTAAAGCTTGGTTGAGCTTCTTTCTCCTCAACTTATAGGTATCATTTATCCTTTCTTAAGACTCACAGCCTTGGTTGCACCACTGTTATATCATAAGCTTCTTTTTTATTGCCTAAAAAAAGTAGCTTGGGTAAACCGACTTCTTATAAGTTCTTTCTTCAACCTTTCTATTTATAGTAAAGGAAGAACACCAAAAGCAGTTCAAAGAAAGCTGTTTAACTCAAAAGAAGGACAATAAAAAAGATGAATTATTAAATTATTTGCATTGACTGTATAAGAGAACTGGACCAAGTGAGTGTGCCGTCATACAATCAGAAAACGACTTGCTTTTGGTTCCAACGAAATGAGGTCTAATCAGTCGCCATTTTTCCACAATACGGCTGTTGCCATATGGGAACCAGATGTCGTTGGTAAGCAGTGATTGGTCCGAATCGGTCTGAGTCAACTTTTCTATGGTAACCACTCTATCCAATCAGGGTGAACATGTTAGAAGACCACACCCCTTCCACCAAAAGCAGGCTTGGGATAACCTGTCTATCAAGTGTTTTGAACCAACTACTTTTATTGAGGCATCCAATTGGCCAGTTTATAACTTGCGCTACAGCAAAAATTTCATAAAACTAGGATTAGCAAGAACATGTTATAAAAAGGTAGCAGGGCTAGAGTGGTTAATCTGACAAATAGAATGACTGAGTAATATTTCTCAATAGAAGTCTATGGGATTTCGGCTTTTTGGGATGAGCGGGTACTTCCTGTTTGGAACAGTAGAGAGGAGGGGTTACTCAGTCCAGTTTTCTTATACAGTCAATTATTTTTTTGGAGCAATGTAGAGCTATACACATACAATTAAGCGACAACTTCCAATTAAAAAGGGCTTCAGCATTCAAAATGTTTGCGTTCATGTGTCGCCACTCAAGTTTCTACAACTGTTTTTTAAGCTCTGCATACAAAAGGCGTGCCCACTGAGTGCATGTTGAAAGTTAAATCAGTTGTACTTTGGCCAATCAGGGACTCGGATTTGGTAGTGACAAATGGATGGCATCCGTTTATGGAAAAGTCAACTGTTTGAAAATCAGTCATGGAGGAGAAATTAATAAATGCGGTTTGTGCCCGGCCGGGCATGAACTGTGTCATTACATGACACCAAGTCTTTCATAGACCGGAGTAGAGCTGTGAAGAAAAAGCCTGGAGCAAGATTTGCGAGGTTTGCACTGCTTTGACATTTTGCACCAAGCTTCTTCCAATTGTAGTAAACAGTAGCAAAAGAAATAGATGAATTCCCTCCCTGCTTGTCCAGGATGAACACCATGGGCTTAATGTGCATTCTTGAACATGTGTCAAATGCCTTTAGCATTTGAGATCAGAGATATTCTGAAACTTTCTGCCAAGACGAGACTGAATGACTTCAAATTCCTCACAAATAAGTCTTATCACTAATGTTGCATCTAACCCTATCCTGTTTCAGAATTCCGTAAAACCTACCATTGTCTACCGCTACTTCGTGCACTTCTACCAGCATGGAAATGCTGACATCATTCATCTCTGCCGTGACAGCTTTGGTAGCTGTATTTACCTCTCCGTAGGTGTGTTTTGGCATCATGCCCGTCATCTACCACATATTCCATCTACAACCCTGATGACTAGATATAAAAAGGTTGTGTTCCATCACACCAAGCATCAAAAGTCATACCAGAACAGCCTGAATTAGAACAAGAATTAGCTTTTGAGGAGCTTATTGGCAACATTTTTCATCTGGCTGACTGAGGGTACTGTTTTGGTGCTTATATTCCAAAGCATAATATTTATCTATCAAAGTCACTTAAATTACTATAATTTAAAATGTTTCCTAAGAGTTTGTACCACAACTTAATACAGAACAAGTCTTCCCAACTAATAGGTTGAGCAATCAGTTAGTTTTTTTATGTGAGAAGAAAATAATAAGGCCTAACCATAAGTAGAATAAGCATCAAATTGGAAGAGGTTTTAAACACCTACGTTACCACAGGAAACTATTGTGTTACATCACTGCCTCTTCCAACAGGCATCTGCAAGCATTTCAGGGCAAAAGAGGCCAGTGCTGTAGTTCTGAATGGTTTCCCATTATCTTTGAATATTACATATCTGTTTTCAATTATTTATTTTGAAATGCCTCAGATGGTTTCAGCAACAGATGTAGACTTCAGTAAGTTTTGTTAGCTATACTCCTGAGCAATGCTGTCTTCGCAGTCTTGGGCTGAGAGGAAGCTGTTCATTTAAAAAGTTTTGGGCAACTTGATTTGCATATAAGGGATAATGCCTGACTAGGTATGAATAATCAGAAATTAATGGGCGACGGGGAAGCCTGAACCTTTCAACACGAAGCGGACCATGGTCACTTACAAAAGAAATAAAAATTAAAGCAACATAAGTACTTTGTGTAATTTCTTTTGTTTCTATCGTTTTTTACAAAAAGTATACTAATTGATACACGATGCAGTGCATTGTACTTCATGTATGACCTCACTCTACATTAGGGGAGGAAAGACATACATTATGTTGAATGTCTCTTTTGCTGCATTCCAGTATTCAACATTATCATATTCACCAAACAGGCTAAAGGAAACTAAAATCACTCATGTCTTTCCTACTGTCTTGTTGCTGTGATAAACTGTGGAATATGGTATGTCCACCTATGTTCAAAGTTTCTGTTGTTCCGGTTAGGCCAGCACAATGATATAGAACATTTGGGCTATGTGACCAGAACTTGTTGTTTAGGTGTGTTATCACTATGTATTATCAGTGTTTAATCTTCAGCCAATAAGAATTTAGTCTTAAATCAGACTGTAATGTCAAGTTGTTCAGTTTCGGCACGTTCTGTCAGGGGTCGCCACAGTGAAAGCTGATTCTCACAGGTGGTTTGACAGAGTTTTACACCGGATGCCCTCCCTGACACAACCCTGTATTGTATCCGGGCTGGGGACCGGCACAGGGAGACTCAGACTTGAGCCCCCTTGTGGCTCCGTAGTGTAGGTGGCAGCGTGAAGGGTCTTGCATAAGGACCCACACTGGAGAAAGCTCATTGCTCATTGTGCGACCTGGAGAGCGAACCCAGGTTTTCTGCATGCCAGTCCTACACCGCCATCTGAGCCATCCAGCCATTTTTAAAATGATATCAAATAACCTCCAGATAAATCTTCTCGACCATTATGGCTTTTTTAGATTGGCTGTATTGATTTAAATAGAGCAAATAGACATTTTGAAGCAAGTTTTGGACTTTGTCCCACCCAATCATAGTATATGCTGTACAACCCTGTTCTGTGTATATTAGTGTGTATTTATATGTATTTGTTTCGGTTTTCTGTGATGTCAAATATTTAATGTTTTAAACAACCTAAATATGTCTTAACTTTTAGAGAGATAATTCCAATCAGCACTACTTTGATTTCCACCAGACATTACTTGAACAAATATATGTATCATGAATGGACTTAAAAGCGGAGAACA
Source organism: Adrianichthys oophorus (assembly GCA_036245035.1). Lineage (NCBI taxonomy): Eukaryota > Metazoa > Chordata > Actinopteri > Beloniformes > Adrianichthyidae > Adrianichthys > Adrianichthys oophorus. The sequence goes on along the minus strand of BSAI01000189.1, from coordinate 5,777,546 downwards.
CCCAAAATCAGCATATCAAAGCTCCTTATCAATAACATGAATACAAAAGCTTTTGACAGTTCTGACTGCAGTGTTATAGTTAATAAGAAGCCATGATGTGCCATTGATCTGACACAGACAGCCCGGCACTCATATTCCTTAATACACACCAGAGATGTGGAGCAAAGTACCATGTCATGTTTGCTCTCTGAGCTCCCTAAGGCCAAGGCTCCAGTGACCATTTATATTAGTCATGTTCACACAACAGGAAAAATTGATAATGTTCTCAGAGGGCTTTAAAGAAGGAGCAGTAGGGAAAAGTTTTAGCTGAGGATAACTGTAGGTTTTCATTGATCTATACTGTAGTAAAGGGGTTTATTTTTGGCTTGTTTTGATTCTTCTGTCCCATCGTGCTGATATAAATGGAAATAATTGACCAGAGAGGGTCTTCATGCTTATAGGAAAAAGATGCTTCAATGTTAATCAAACTCACTCAATTAATGAATACAGTCAAATGCAGAGTTGGAGAAGGTAGGAAGCAGTCTTGTAGATGAGGTGTTTTTGGCTTATCCTCCTGAGAACCAGCCCATTCATTTATGTTCTCTGTACTCTCCATTTTATCTCCCCAAGAATTCAAAGTTTCCCATGTTCCACACAAACACATGAGATATCAATGGAAAGTCCACAATCTCCTGTTTTAAACACATCAGGATTTCATAGAGTATTTTAAACGACTCAAATGACCTAATCCAAGAACCAGTGTCTCCTACAGACTACGTAAATTAATGGGTTGGTTCCCAGGAGGATATGAATCTTTCTTGCAATCCACTGGTAAGATTGCAGAATGACAATCCACTCTTAGCATGACAATAGACAAGATTGGACATCAGGTTTTCCTGCAATTTCAGTCAAATATGCAGAATTTTTCTGAAAACATATGCAAATAAAAGCCTGAGGCTGAGGTTCCAAGCACACAATGACTAAAGGTCAACATACAAGTGTTGTATTTATTGGCATAACCGACAAAAAAAAAGAAAAAAAAGTTGTTGCTATAAAATGGAAGAAGAAAAAATGCATTTCTATATCGTGTTGTGGAAAAAAAATGTTTTCATTGGAATCAATGCTAAAGAAAACACGGTTTGTATCCTAGCAGCTGCTGCCACGTTTGACGGAGAAAATGAAAGAGTTGAGCATAAAAAGCCTTTCCATCCATGGAAGGTCAAGTAGACAGACAATTTTAAAATATCTTCCATCTCTGTGACAATGGCTCCAGGAGAGATTCACTGAACAGCGCAGTGATAGAAATCGCAGAGTGCTAACAGTAAGGAAGAGGAAGAGTAGGCTCCTAAGGGAGCTGTTTGGTTTTTTTTTTACATACTTGTACTGCCCCTCCCTTTGCTGGATTCCTAAAGATGTGCAGTAAAATGGTGATAAACGTTCATAGGACTTTTATTTTTCCAAAAGAAAACACTTAAACTGTCAGAGTGCATTCATTAAATGTTCTAAAGACAGTCACTTTAGACAACAAAACACAGATTGGCCTTTAGTTTTGACTACACAAACTTTCAACACATTAACTTTCCTTTTTCCTTTTTCACTTTCTCCAGTCATTACTACAGTGTATTCAGTCAGACACCAGCTATCCTCTCTTCAAGTGATGACATTTTTTCCACACTATAAGGTGCATTAGGCGACACGAGAGTCAAAAGACAAGTCTGTCAATGAGTCATGAGTCAACATAGCTCAACATGATTGTCAACATAATTCTGTCATTCAGTCAGACTTCATTAACTGCGTTCACAGTAACTCTTGAACTTGTTTTTAACGCGCTACATGTTAGCCACGTTATATTACTCCCAATACCTGTAACTCCCAACACGCAAAAGAACAGACTGAAACAGCTAAAACAGGTTACCTCCCAACCTTCTTAATAACATGTAAAAAAACCACAGTCCAACACCGCTACATGTTAGCCACCTTAGCTTATTCAAAATTACACTCAACCTTACTTGCTTGATGCACCGTTTGCCTCTCAAAATCTCTACAGCATCAGTAAACACAACCAGAACTACAGGAACCTTTCATTTATTAGAATAAAGCTGTGAAAGACAAAGCCTGGAGCACGATTTGTGACATTTGCACGGCGTCAACATTTCGCACAAAGTGCATACATGTGATGGTATCAGGTAGCGATGTGAACACTGTATACTAAAATGCTAATTGCGCCTAAATCGGATTCTTGAATGCGCATGACTTGCCTGGTGTAAAAGTAGCATCAGTCACACTTTTAAAAGCTTTGTTGCACCTAAAAAAGATTATAAAGGAAGACAATTTTATGTCAAAAGCTCCTTCTTTTCTTCCAAGTTGACGGTTAAAGAAGTCCACCAATAATGGCAGTCCAAAAAGAGCCTTGTTGGTCTCTAATGGATCAGTGGTCATGACGGCTGCTGTTTCTTTCTGTTGGACCAACCATCACGCTCCATCTTCAGCCCTCCCTCCTGATCCGGAATAAGATTTTAAATGCCAGTTGTTGAGATTCAGCAGACAAAGGCCTCCTTTGGGGAGCTGACACCATTAGAGCTGAGAGCAGTTCCAACCTCGTCTTCAGCTTCTGTGAGTAAAGGAGAACGAAAAAAGAAGGGAGAGTGAATGGAGAGAGGAGGAGAAGAGGGCAAGTTTAAGCAATGCAAGGTCAAGACTGCAGCACAATTATCCTAGCAGCATTTGTGCCCTTGGAGGCCAAAGCCCCTGATTTCTCCCCCGGCCAAGGTTGCCTGGGCCACCCCCCCAAGGCAATTAGCCTCCCAATATCCTCCTACCAGTTTTTCATTCACCGCTCATCTCCCTCTCTGGACTCCTGCTCCTTCTCTTCCTCCTGATCTCATGTGCTGCGAGCTTGTGGCAATCATTTCTAGGTGTTGTTGGTTTTTTTCAGCAACTCTATCAATCAAAACAAATCTGCTGTACATAAACCACAACAATGTGTTTTTTTCTACAAACTTACAGAGGAAAAGTGTGAAGGTGTCAGTCACACATGTTTGTGTTTAAAAATGCAAACAAACAACCTTTCCTTTTTTGAAACCCAAGTTGCCATGTGTTTACATCACATAAACTCTGGTAAAATCAGCAAAAGACGCATCAGTGATTATGCTAATTTACGGAAACATGGTGGCAATGTCTTTCTTTCTTTTTTGAAATCGTTTCTGATAATAGTACTTTTTATAAAAACTAAAACGATTAATTTTAGTTTTCTTTTTTTTTACTTTAGGGATTAGCCAAGAATAGAGGTTTAATGAAAGACCCACCCCAACAAAAATGTTTTTTTTAACATGTTCTTGAAAAGAACAAGAATCTCTGAAAGTGAAATGTTAATGCATACCAGTACGCTTACATTGAAAGTACCAAACAACTGTTTTTCTTGATTTAAGAAGGAATTATTATGAAAGATGAACAATTCAGAGGGTTTTCAATACATCAACATTGCACCAATAATCTCATTAAATCTTCATATCCCTATTTACTAAATGGACATGATCCTTGTCCTTCATCAAGCATGGCCTGTCAGATTATCTGATATCATGAACATACTTCTACCTAAACACACTCACACATGCATGTTGGGTACCCGCATTATTGTGCACAAGGACTAGCAGACAGCGATGCCCCAATCCATGCACTTCAGAGTTCAAACATGCAAATGTAGCCGTGCAATTGTAAAATCGCTAGTTCTTTGCACTCAAGACTGGGTGCTGTCATGTCAAAGGTTGATTCCATTTGCTTTTCATCTTTTTTTTCTTTCCCCTCCAAAACTTCATGTTAATGCCAGTCCAAAGCTCTGGAATCTTCTTATCTTATCCCCCCCCCCCCCCCCCCCCCCCCCCTTCACCTCCTACAACTTCCATCTTCTGGTCATTGCAAAAGAGATGGAACTGACAGCAAAGAGGTAGATGTCACACTTGAATTCCAAAGTGACACAGAGACCTCCTGCAAGGTTTCTTTTTTTTTTTCCCCCACTCTTCTCTCCTGAAGGTTTCAGCTAAACTTACTTCACAGTTCCCTTTTTTCACAAACTTGTTCAAACTTTTTTTTATAAGTGCGCAGAAACTCCTTCCAAATGTACCCCTAATTTCCTTCTAGATTTCTACGGCCTCCATCACATGCTCCTCTGCGCTGAGGGTGGGCTGATTCCCTGCCAACAGTCCCGCCCACAATTCACAGGTGAATTTCTAATGAACTCCTGCCGCTCTGCAGAAACTATGTCCTAGAAATCAACACAGGTTGATTGTGGCTAAAAACGACATATTTGATTAAAAGACCGCTAAGAACGTTTTTAAAATAGATCAAAAGATGATCAGAGTGGGTCTTTAAGGAATTTCTACACCGCATCTTTACAGATGTTTGCTATTATCAATAATACTTTGCTATTAGTTTTAATTTAAAAAATGAATCAGATACCTATGTACAGATGTAAGTAGGTAAGCTAAGTAACCATGCAATTCAACCTCAGTATTGTTGCTACTTTTTCAGGATTCTTGAAGACTGGTATAGAGTAAAGGTTTGGAAGAATCTCGAGTCCACCACTTGAAGTGCACTTTAACATTTCAGCAAACTTGCAAACACACAACTAACTAGTGTTAACAGAACATGCAAATACACACACACACACACACGTGCACGGTTCCTCTCCTTCATCTTACACTTAGTACTTTCTCCAAAATTTCCTGGCAGTGTGTGGTGTGCGGGCACAAGATAACACCCCACAAGTTTTCCAAGGGCTGAATGATAGCTCAGACATCAGAAGGAAGCCGCGTTGCGCCGGAGCTGATTCTCTACATGTGTTGCATCTGCCTTCCATTAAAGAGACCTGAGCTCTCCATCTGTTTCTCCCAGTATAGCACTCTGCGTCTCTGCCTGCAAACTACCTCCAGACTTACTAGCCCTCCCCTCTGTCTCTGTTGCTTTTTTTTCCTCTAAAAATGTCAGTATAATCTTACTCCATTTAGGCTGATGTTGGCATAACCCGTATGTTGACTACTGACTGTAGCTGGGAAGTTGTACAAAATTGGTATAGGGCAGTGCCAAAAAGGTTTTATACTTCATTACATGTCACAAAAGTTTCGTTTGACCAGTTAAATCCGTAACCTGTGAATGAAAATGACAAATGCACATGTGGTCAAGTGATCCTCTTGGTTTGTTTGGGTCTCATATGAATCCATTTTTCCGCTGTTGTGGAGATCTTGGCCAGATATGACATCACTGAACCCCTAACTCCCAAAAAGTAGACAAATTGGCAGGACAGGCATACCTATTAGTTGAAATACAGCTGGTAAGATTGGACGACAAAAAGGCAAAGCTCCAATTTCAACCTCAATCGTCAAATAAAAAAATAAGCTTTAGAAGTATTTTAGTATTTCCACTGTAAAACTGGATTGTTCTCTATTGCAGTAAACATTGACTTGCTTATGTAACAAACCACCTAGTGGTTATCTGGTGAACTGATCTGGCTCCAGCAACCTCTGTTTACAAAACAACCTCAAAGAAGGTTATGCATAACATTCAGATTTACAGGTACAAACAGTACTCTGCATGATACTTTCATAGACTGTATGTAATAAAGCAGCTGTATAAACCTTTGGTTACAACATCCAAAAACGTGGCAGAATGAGGATTTGTTTACTAGTAATTCCTATTTAAATGGGGGGGTTATCACGTGAACCATTGGAGTTTGAAGGTCCCAGAGGGCAGCAGAGTCTGTGGCTGCAGCAGGGCTGCAAGCTGTCCATAGCCAGTATGAGTCATCTGCCGTTGATAGGCCGCTTCGCTGACACACCGGAGCCGGACCGCATGCGGAGTGAGCCAGGGGTAACACTTCTAACGTGTAACGTGTCACAAACACGTCCTAGAATTACTGTGAATGCAGTTAATAAAGTTTGACTCACTTACAAACTTATCTCCAACAGCCTTAAAATCCAGTGTGCCAAATATGTGGCATAATTTTGAAAATAACATTCTAATAATTTGGTTTATAATTTCATTGATGGCCTGTAAAATACTTTATATTTCAGTGTAAACTTTACCGTTTCGTTTGGCCTTTTTTTTGCCTTTTTTTTTTAAGTCCCACTATATCAGTTGCTTTAGATGTAATATACTTAACATCCTGCATGTCATGTGATTTCTCGGGCTATGCCACGTCCAAAAGCTGCCATTAACTGGCACTATTTTCTATTATCACTCCTTGGCCATATGGGCCCCAGAAACATAAACCCTAAGGAGTAGAGGTGGTTGCCAAGAAAACATCTAAGGGGAATTCAAATAAACAATAATTTAATAAGAAACAGGCTGGCTTGATCTCTGTCATACTGCTGCTAACTGTTACCATCGCTATAATGGCTGAAACCTCATGTGGATTCAGCTATAAAGATATTTCCACGGACGAACACAAGTACAACTGTCCTATATATGTTTTGACCTTTTTTAAAAAGTGACAAAAACAGCCCTGGCTTAGTCAGTTTGATTTATTATTTATTTGTATTCAAAACACAGAAATGTGTTGAGTTGCAAAATATAGTCCAAAAGAAAAAGTGTAGCACAACACTATCTGGGGTGTGATATTTGTAGCTGTTCTGGTTTGATGGCTTGCATAGTTGTCGATGGCGACCACTTTGCACTCTCACACTGAAACTCAATGAACTATAAAAAAAACTTTCCTTAACATTAACATTGATGTCTCACACCCTTACCCAATTAAAGAATGTGGTCTTTAAGTAAAGTCAGACTGCTCATGTGCTACCATTTTTTTAATCACTTGCTCATTTCCTTTACCACACAATCTCATCTGCAGTGTTTTTAATTATGCTGTGGTGAATGATGGCTTGTTTAAAGGTTTGTGTGTGTGCGCGCATGTGTGTTGAACTTGTTAAAAGAAGTCTCTTTGCAGCACGTATGTGGGCTTTAGCTGATAATTATTGCAGATTACATTAGAGGAAATTAAACATTTCTTGAAGTACGTGCGAGGGTGACAGAGGTATCAAGTGCAGACCGAGGAGCATGTGTGAATGTTGCACGTTCAGAAATGTATTTTTTTAAAAATCACTATAATAACCATTTTTAGGTGCTAGAAAATAATTATTATTTGTGTTGGAACAGTTCGTCAGAACAGTCTTTTTTTTCCTTGCATGCATCAGTAGGTAAACAATCTCTATGATGAATACAGAAATAAAAGTCTCAAAAATATATGTGGAGCTTTATATATATTTTTATATATATATATAGCTTTATATATTGATTGAAATTGAAAACTATAATTTAAAAAGAAAAAAAACTTTTTATTGCCAACAAGACTTTATTTTGCACAAAGAATATTTGTGGTCACTAATTTATTTTATGATCTGGAAAGATTCACATCTGGAGGTGTTCATTATTTATATGCAGCAGCACTTCTTTGATGTTTGGCCAATTTGTGAGTTCAAATGAGGAAAATCTGTGCACATGCAGACTTTCTGTGATTTCGACATCTGTCTGGACTGTTGATCTGTCCCACCAACAGACTTATCAGCTGATAAGAGTGTTTACGCCAGCCGTATCTCTGTGCATTTAAGGGTTATGGAGTTGAAAGTCATAGATGATAAGTCCTCCTCGCATGGAACTGTTGCAGAAGTTGAGATAAATGTGGCATGTCTGCTTCTTTACTGCGTAATGTGATGACCAGTGTCAAAAACAGCATGTTTATCAATCACAGTCAGTGGCTCACCTAACATATTGTTAAATGCTATATACATTTATAAAGTTTGAAAAATTTTTAATGAATTTTTAAACCTTTTTGTAAACCTTCAAAATGAAGTCAAACTATGGAATTATTGATATTTTTGTCATTGTTTTTATTGAGACTTTTAATTTGGGAATATTTATGTTGATTTTACTTTGTCAAATCAAATCCTAGACACTCGACATGTAACTTAAATACTTAAAAAGGTCATCAGTCATGAAATTATCAATATTTTTTGCAATTTTCTGCTTAAAAAACTGGATTGACAATTCAAAAGTAAATGTATTTTTTTGCTGATGTTTTCTAATCAAAGAGCCTACATGTCAGTAGCATTAATCACGTACTGCACTACGTGTAGTAGTTGCTTCACTCAGACTTTGGACATTGCGTTTTTTTTAAAGCTTAAATGGACTTTGATTTTCAAATAATTGTGTGAGTTAAAAAAAAACATGAACCAAAATCAACCTCCAGAGATAGTTTATCCACACGCCATCACCTACTCTCTTAGATGTTAATCTTCTGAATCCCTTTCGGGTTCTCGGGGTTGCTGGAGCCAAACCAGTTACTATTGGGCGAAGGCAGGGAACACCCTAAACAGATATACTTTATACAAACATAAAATCTGGTTTTGAACATGTCACCGGTGCTCTTTGACATACCGTAACTCTTCAAGCATTTATGCGATTAATGTGAGTCTGTTGATTCTAACACGGAGAATACGTCTTTTTATGTCAGCTTTGCACCCAAATTCAACACTTGACATATAGCGCTTTTCTCTCTGACAGAATTAGCTGATTTACTTGGTTGCGTGAGCACATTGCTACTGTAAAGTGTTGCATATTAGCGCAAAGGCTGCTTTTCTCTGCCTCCAAATCAGCTGGAACTACCCTATATTATTGCTTAAACGGCTGAAGAGTTACGGTAGTTGAAAGAATGTTAATGGGGTTAAAAAGCACAAAACATTTTTTTTTGTTGGCTGTTGAAATGAAGAGAAAATCCTGCATCTACAGAAATGTGCCTCCTTTCCCCTGTGAAGCATCATTAGCATTTTGTCATGATTGAACTAATTGCTCTCTGTAGCATTAAGGGGTTGCTTTGGAGTGGGGTGGGAGAAGAGAGGTTCTGGGGGCTTCCAGTGTAAGGTCTTGTGCTTATCAGTGCAGAACAGATACTGTCCTTCTGGTTCCACCTGACAGGTGAGGGGCGTGTGTGCGGGTGTGTGTGTTTGTGTTAGTTGCAGTTGTCAGTTGACCCCCTGGGATAGGTGATGAGGGATGGTTTTGTATTTGGGAGCAGGTGCGCCTCCCCTTCCCCCTTGTTTCCTTACTCCCTCAGAAGGCATATGGTGGGAGTGATTGGAGAGACCTACGGCCTGCAGGGAGTTGTCCTCCCCAGTTCATCTGTTGTAGATGACGCCCCGTGGGACTCTCTGGCTCTCCTGAGGTCCACGTTGGCTGTGAATCAGTCCGTCGCTTTTGGCTTGATTTCTTTGTTGAGTGGTCACGGCAGACACCCTGTTGGCGTCACACACTGCAGCATTTTATGAGTTTTGTGTGGAGCACAAATGCCAAATGGCTTGTAGGTCACACCCACTAGTTTGTCTGTAGCACAGCTCATTTGTACGCAGTGTTGCTTTTTAATCTGCAGACTTGTACCGAGCCGCTGTCATCACTTGGAATGCAACTCCATCATGCTGGGATTTTGCAGACTTCTCTTTGTAAGATGCCTTAAATATTGTATACTGCAAAAGGAGAGAGTGTTGCGTTAACAATTTAAGCATTTTACAATGTGTGTAACCCTTTTTATGTGGCCATTTATTACTTGGTAAGATGTACTGTATGAATAATGTATGATTAAAAGGCATAATGGATACACCGGGACTCGTCAAAATAAAAACAAGAACCCATTTGCTTTCCCTGTTGTAAATCCACTTGCCTGTCCTTGTTAGAATTTCCAACCTGGGTATAAATCTTGATAGAGATTTCTGGCAAGTGTCTGAAGTGACACTGATAAAGGAAGAAGCAGGAGGAAACAGGGAAAACCAAAATGACAAACAGTTACAGACAGGAAGGCATTTTTACCTTAATACACATTGTATTTACCGCACTATAAGGCTCACTTAAAAAGCCTCCTTTTTAAATGACAGTGCACCTTATATTTGCATATTTCTAGTTGTGCTTACTGATGCTAAAGACATTTTGAGAAGCACACAGTGTTCTGTCAAAATATCAGTCTGTTTTTTAACGAGTTGCAAACAAGTTTGTGCATTGTTAATACGGTAACGCAGCTAGCGCCAACGCAGCTAGCAGCTAGCGTATGGTATCGGACTTTGTTGGTTTTTTACGTGTCACTAACAATGATTGTTTTTACTGTGTCAGTCTGCTGTTTTGACATGTTGCAAAGAAGTTGGTGTTATTGTAAACACGCTAACATTTCTAACAGCATGTCGGACTATATTTTTTTAACGTGCTACTAACAAGTTTGGGAGTTAGCGTAGTCACAGCAACATTTGTTTTAGTGGTATTAGTCTGTTTTTTATGTGTTGCAAACAAGGTTGGGTGCTTTTGTGATTACGCTAATGCGGCTAACATGTAGCGGTGTCTGACTGCATTTCTTTACATGTTAGTGACAAGGTATAGGCATAGCTACAGTAACCTTTGTTTTAGCAGCATCCGTTTTTTAGGTGTTAGAAACAAGGTTTGGAAGTTATAGGTTTTGCTAATACACTAAGCTAACATGTAGCGTGTTACAACAACTTCTCGAGTAACTGTGAACACAGTAAATAAAGTCTGACTGACTGACGGACTTACCTCAGAATTTTTTTATTTAGCCTAATGCGCCTTATAGTTCGGTGAGTCTCACATATGACATTAGTTTGAAAATAGACCTTTCATTGACGGTGTGTTATATCAGCTGGTGCGCCCTATAATGAGGAAAATATGTTACTTATTTTACCTTATCTCAGACTACGTGGCTTTGCTGTCTCAGCCTCTCGCCATTTCATAGCTCCTTCCCCCTGCCTCCCAGCAGCTGCCACTTCTGCGCCTGAAGAAAAATGAAGGCAGATGAATCAATTTGGCCTGTGGCCCTAAAGTGCACTTGTCTGTGCCCCAGCCTGGGCGTGGGGGATAATGAGCCGATAGATTGAACTGGTGCCACAGACCGGCACTTAGCGCCAAGGTGCCTCCGTCTGCCACACCGCTGGGCTGCCGTCGCGCACACACACACACACACGCACACCCACCCACACACACACACACAGTCATCGCAGATGCCTCCCTGAGCAGCGGTAGCAGGTTGTTGCTGGGTTAATAAGGGTGAGGCTCCTTTGCGCAGGACACTTTTCAGAACAAATTAGAGGAATGATCTGTATCCGTCATCTTCAGCCTTCCTTCTCTTTATTTCTCCTTGTCATCTGCCTCGGAGGCCCGGAGAGGAGCATCATGGTGCGCCTCAGAAGAGCAACAAGATGGTGAGAAAGGAGTAAGAGGGTGGTGGGCAGGGGCCAAGATTTCAGAGTAATGAGGATTTGGACAACGCTTCATCAGATCCTCCTGTGACACTAATAACAGGTGATGACAGGCCACCAAGAGACAAGGCGGAGTGACAGAAGTGGAAAAGTGAGGTCAGAATTAACAACCTTTTACATCCAGAGGTGGGAGGCTGCTTGACTGCCCCCTTCCTCTTTCCCCCGCACAGGTGATGAAAAAAGGAAGACCAAAAGAGCAAGAAAACAAAGCCGCACCTCTGAGCGCCAAATCAGCTCGCTGCCAAATAACTGAACATAGACGGATGCTGGAAGAGCAGAGAATCAGGAAATAGAAAATAGAAGTTATCATGATCTGTTTCCAAATGTCTGCCCCTGTCTGTGCCTCGACTACCCCCGACTACATCAAGGGTCTGTGTGATTTAACCCAGGGTTAAAGTAGTACAAATGAGCAGGGCTCAGTCAGTATTACACAACTAGGGGGGAAATGAAGATGCTGGAGGGTCCTTTGAAGATAATTAAAGAGCACAGAGCGGCAGCCTCCAGAGACGGACTGCAGACATGTTCAATACCGAGACTAATGGAGCTAATTTCCAGTACATTATTCATGTAAAACACAAACCCTTACTTAGATGTGCTTTTTTTTCCTATTTGCCTTCTTAAGTTTTACCCCAACCGCCAAAATCTACACGCAAGGCACTGACATTCTCCTACTGCTCCAACCTGAACCAACTTAATGCTGTTAAACCTGAAGCACTTTCACAGGACACTGTTAATACTAGCTTTTGATAATGCTTGTGGGCTCATGTCTGACGATACAACCACTGCAAACCAACCTACCAGAACCTACCAACATTTTCAGTCAGCTGTTTGTCCACACAAAGAAATCGTCGCCCCCGAGCTGACCTGCACAATAAATCGGAAATGTCTTGTTGTACTGTGCGATACACCTATTGCATAAACCGCAATAAATGGTTACCTCAAATATTTACTCACATGATAAAACAATCAAATGGTAGCTTAAAGTATTTTAACAAATCAAATAAACCCTTTATGCATTTGACCAATCAGATGGACCCCTCATGTTGTTGACCAATCGAATAGGGCCCTTTTTTGTTACATGCCCGCCTACTATGAAGACAAGGGTCATTTGGAGTATAATTTAAGTTCTGTTGACTTTTAATTAAATAAAACTGTTGCAATAAAATGAAAATGATGCGTTCTCCTTTTTTTTTCTCTTACTCTCTGACAAACCAAATGTGTGGATCAGTGAAAGACGTAGCAAGTCATATCGTCATCACAATATTCATCATAAATCTTGCACATTGCATACACTTTGTGCAGCCCTACTTTTAACATTAATTAGTAGACACAAAAACACTTCAAAGGTGTTCAATAAAGAGCTAAAGGCCAATTAAACACTTCTATAGACAGGAAATGAATCTCTACCTTAATCACAGGAGTCACAGTTGCCAGTCTTTTGTCAGAGTTGGTGAATTCCCGCCAAAATCAATTGCTGTTCTGTCCCTTTGAACAGCAGCTTGGGAACTGGTCCTTACACACTGCATCATCAACCCAGGTACCTAATTAGAAGCTGTGCTCTGATCAATTGCCAAATTGATTACAGACTGAGTAATGTATCCTGCGGGCCCTTGGGAGTGTAGGAAACACTCCACGTGCCTCCAGGAACTTGTCAGCCGTTCGGCGCTGTTTAAACAAAGTGATCAGCAGAAGCACTTGATGGCAATGTGACACCAACTGTATCTTGGCCTCAGTCTCTGCCTCTGTCTGCCATAAAGGTTTGCTGTTTCTGGAGAAATCCAAAGGGCCACAATCTATTTTAGGATTGGGAGAGTGGTTATTCTGACATGTAGTTGAGGGGAAAACAACAGGCAAAGGGAAAGGAGTGGACAGGTGGAAGTCAGACCTGATTAGGCCCACCTGTCAGGTCTCTCTTTCTTCCATTACTTCACCCTGATTGCTCGGCGCCCAGTAAGCCCACCACTACCTTTATCTGCCCACATTCCACCCAACACCTTTTCTGTCACTGCTGACCCAAGTATACTTTTACCAACCTCCAGCCAATCAGCATGCTCACTCTGCCAACTGCAGGGTAATTAAAAGGGACTTCTGTCTACTTAGCATGTGAGCTGGCGGGCGTGAGGGCAGACAAACACTCTCTCTACTGCCCTGGCTCCCTCCTTCTCCCAGCCAGGTGGTCGCGTACAAAACCTGTCAGATTAGCTGATGACCCTTTTAATTCTAGCCCAGCCGGGGGCCATAATTGATATTTTCCAGGAAAGGTTAATTGTAGCAGTGATCTGCTTAAATTACAGCAGAGATCAGGAGACCAAAGCCAGACAACACACTCGCCACCGGGGGAGCCACGACACGCTCTCTGCTAGTCAAATGGATTGCACCCTGCGGCCATCGCCACTGTACTCCAGGGTGGGGGAAGTAGGATAAGGCGTTTGATTGGCTACTTCAGTATAGAGTCCTCCTCGCTGAGTTCACCAACCCTCCGTCTGGCTGGGAATTAGGATGTGCACCAACTGCGCTACTTGATTGCCTGCAATAAAGCAAACCATCCAAGTTGGCAGAAGGGTTACTATAATGTCAGGCACAGATCCATCATACATTCACAGTTAAATTTATCCATAGAAATATAAAAAGGGCTCATTAACTGGCATTTGAAAGCAATAAGTCAGTTGAAAATAGTTTACATTTTAAAACTTTTAAAAGATTTTTTAAAATGCATCTTTTTACATGTTGTTGCGATGCAGGAAAAGCCAAGAGAGCGGTACTTGTTTCTAAGTTGCCAGTTTGAAATACTCACCACCATACACTTACAATTCAAATCTAACCCTGCCTAGATAGCAGCCTCATCTTCTCATCTGAATTGCTACCCAGTCAACAAGAACCAAATATTGCAGTTCCTCCAATAACCACTGAAGACAGATTGCACAAGACAGAAAATTCCCTTTAATTACCATTAGTTACCATTGAAAAAGTTACATTTTACATCATTTATGTAGATTTAGCAAACTGAACGCATTCTGTACAGGCAACACGGCACAGAGAGGATTGATTGACAGTGGTCTACAGCCAATCAGATCACAGAACAGTGTACTGTTTACAAAAATTATGCAGAATTGCACAAATTTTTAAAAAAAAAAGCGAGACCATGTAATGTGAAACGCAATATAGCAAGGATCCACGCTATACATATGTCTTTTAATAGATATTAAAGATAAAAAAAAAATATGTTAAAAAATATTATTTAATATTAATAATATTTAATACATGTTTTAACATTATATTATATTATTTAATATGCTTTATATACAATTTTTTTTTTTTAATATACTTGGTATACTTGGTCACTCTAAATTGTCCCTAAATGTGAATGTGAGTGTGAATGGGTGTGTGATTGTGGCAGTAGCCCTCTGGTAGTTTTTGCTATTTATTTTTTTTGCATATATGTCGCACCCCCGGCCAAACTAAGAAAAAACGCGACTTATACTCCGAAAAGTACGGTAATGTCAAGAGAAGCACAAAAATCAGAACCTTTCTTAACATTGATAAACAATTGCATCGAGATTTTCTTTTTTCATTATATGTTTTTTTAATGGCTTCTTGTCTTGTGCGTGTTTCAGATCAAACCTTTAGCCGTTCGTCCAGTCAAAGTCAGTGAGGACGACGCGCTGCAGGAGCTCAGCCGACCACACAGGAGCACCTCGAAGGAGCAGCTCAGTGAGGTGAGTCCATCAGCACGACCTCTCCCCTTTACTCAGACCTCCTGAAGAGAACCATTTTAACAGCTCGAGCATGGAGCCCCTGACAGGCTACAGAGAGCATGCAGCACAGACATCGAGATCAGAGAGGAGCTGGTGCATTTAAGCTCCTGCTGCCCCCCCTGCTCCTGTCTCGTAAAGCTTCTGGACATTGAATGAAAAAAAAAAAAAACAGTCAACGGGGAAGGTAGCAGACAGGCAGGAAACAATTACGCCGGTCACACAGCATCAACTAGTCGGCCTGGCATTACTTAAAGCATGATGCGGTTAAATGTAGTCGTGACCTAACGTTGTTCAGCCAGGTGTGGGTTGACCTTGCCAACCCTAGAATGGAACGAGTTAAAGAAATTGTTCCAATTACCGCTTCACCGGCATCCATATGCCAGCCC
The DNA here is from genome assembly GCA_036245035.1 of Adrianichthys oophorus. Taxonomy (NCBI): domain Eukaryota; kingdom Metazoa; phylum Chordata; class Actinopteri; order Beloniformes; family Adrianichthyidae; genus Adrianichthys; species Adrianichthys oophorus. The sequence continues at coordinate 5,762,132 of BSAI01000189.1, read as the reverse complement.
ATTTAGTTAGATGAGTGTGTGGCACCGCAAAATGGAAGCCAGGCATCAGCTCGGCATAATGGATAAAATAATGCAATTTAGATACAGGGAAAGTAATGAGAATTTATGCAAAATCCCGAGCGGCTCCTTTTAAATGAATGTAGAAATATTCTTCGATACTAATGCCTGTCAAGCAGGCCTCCCAAACCGAACTAAATTCAATCAGACTGTTCATTTAGCTGACGAAAGCAGGAGGGAAGAAGGAGGGAGAGAAGAGAGGCAGGGAAATATGCAGCTTCCTTTTCCATCAGGGGGAAAATGATGGAAAGAAAAAAGATTTTAATGAACTTATTAAATTCATTGTCTGAAGCTTTTCAGCATTCCGAAAGAAAATCCAGCCTGACGAGCAAAAAAAAATCCCCCTGCCTAATTTTTTCCCTTATTTTCACTTCCTTTTTTCTTGCTGCTCAGCTGCTCGCGTTCGCCCCCCACCCCCCATACCCACTTTGCCTTTTCCACACACTATTTTTCTTGAATTTGTGTAAAAGGCTGTCTTTTAATGAAAAAGTCAGGAGGAAGAGGCGGGCTTGTCAGATAAAAGACCAATGCTTGTTGACAGCTCTGACAGGGATATACGACAAGCACTAAGAAGGAGGGGGCACAGATGAATGGGGTGGGTGGTGGAGGCAGTGGCAGTAGTGGTCGGAGGGGGAGGGGGGGAGGGGGCACTGTTCAAAACTGCATGCAGCAATTGCCAGCAGGGTAAGATGTGGCATGTTCCTCTAATCTGCTGCCAAAAAAAGGTATACAGTAAGGTTGAAAGATATGAGGAAAACCTGGGATATTAGTGATCAATATTGCAATGACGATATGACTTACAATACATGAACTAATAGCAAAACAAAAACAACGAATGCATCGTTTTCATTTCGCTGGAACAGTTTTATTTAAACAAAAGTATCATGAGTTAAAGTCCCACTCTGATCATCTTTTCGTCCATCTTAAAAATGTTCCCATAAGAATGATCATGCCATTTTTAGCCTAAATTTTAAAAAATGTGACATTTTCTTGGACATAGTTTCCATAGAGCAGCAGGAGTTCATTAGAAATTTGCCTCTGAGTTGTGGGCAGGACTGTGAGCCCGACCCCACATCCCGTCATCCATTTGTTTACACGCTCTACTGCTTGCTTGCAGCCCCTCACAACCCCAACCTAGCATTAGCGGTGCAACAAAAATGGCGAGCAATATTGGAGCTATTCAGCAGTATAGTTCTGAGGCAGATGCCAGCTCAGACAAGGAAAACAAAGATGTACACAGATCTATTTGTCTGCAAGTGGATGCATCAGAATGGAGCTTGTGGCCCACACAGTGTATTTTTAACTGAATTTTTTGTCTCCTCCTGATTGATCACGATTTGAATACAGAAATACATTTTTTATCTTAATTTTCTTTACATATGTCCTCCATCATCAGAAACACGTCACAAGAACCTGTTAAAAATGCCAAAAACAGATTTTCATCAGAGTGGATCTTTAAATCACACTCCAACTCTCCTCGTCTATGGAGGAGGTGTTCTAACATAAAAGGGGTTCGCCCGATTAGTCAAATGCCAAAAGGGCTCCATTTTCATAAATACTTCAAGCCATAGGATTGTTTCAGGATGTGTGTAAACATTTAAAATAGCAATTGTTTGCATTTATTACAATTTACACTGCCTTTTGCAAGATATGTATTGCACAGGCTGATATCGCATTGACGAAGATTTTTGTGATTTATTGCGCAAGCCGAGCGCACAGCCTCTGAAGGTCATAGCAACACCAGTTGTAGCGATTTTAGTGGTTGACCAATTTTCCGACAGAGTTCCTGAATTTTTTTCTTGAACATAAAAAATAAATAACAAAAAAAGCTCATTTTCAAGGGTTTTTAAAATCCTTCAGTGGAATCTGTTACAGGATGCAGTTATGGTTAAGACCCAACCTGCAGGTGAACAGGTGCACTAAATCAAAATTCACCCCCTGATCATGTGACAGAGGGGCAACAATGGCAGCATTCCTCGGCATCACATGCTCTCCTATATCTTTTTCGTTCAGCTCCATGGAATCTTCACCACCACCACCACTACGTTGAAAGCATCACTAATTTTCATAAAACGTGCTTCACCACATCACAAGGGCTCCCCAGCTTTAAGAGCTCTCAACTAATGATGCCACATCGGCAATGAGTAAAATGGATTTCTCTTGTCTTTCCGCCAAAGGAAATGGAGACAAATGCGGACGCTCCCGCCTTCCCGCCTGTAAAAACCGTCATGCATCAATTTGAGTGCGGCGGAAAAATCCAGGCCATGTTGTTCGTTCATCACCGTGGTGGGGTGCTGATTAGTTTGTTTTGACTGTGTACGGGTATCTGCAGTGCAGCGTGACTCTAGCAGAGAGCCAAAGCAGACACTTGATTAATGTGGAGAGGTGCTGTTGCGCATTCCATCTGTGACCGGAGTCGGAGAGGGTGGCAGTTGGGGAGGTGCCGTCAGGGGTCTCTAAGACCGTCTTTGACTCATCACTGTCCACCCATGTGCATCCAAACCACCCACCTACCTAGTCCTCCTGCCACCGAGGGCATACATCTTTGCATCCAGTCCTTCATCATGGCCCTCTAAGCTCCAGCGTCCCCGCCTCTTGGCTTCCCTACAGTGACCAAAACCAATAGTCTGGATAGAGGGACAATGCCCTGGACTCTTCCCTCCTTTTTCCTTTCTGTTATTTTTTTAAGTGTGAAGGAGAAGGAGAAGGGAGACAGGATTAAAGGGGGGATTTAGCAACATTTTTCTTCTCTGGGGCTGTTTAGTTAACCCTTAAATTCCCCCAGCATCTGTGCTGTCCTTCTCGCCACCAAGCACCATCACCACCACCACCACCCGCATCCACGCTCTTGTCCACCACCCTCCCCCATTCCCTCTTTTGGACGGGTTCCTAAATCTTTTTGAAGTCCTGGGCACTGCAGAAATCCATTGAGAGCCATGTATAATGGCTTTTAAGAGAGAGTGTTTAGCTGCATGCAGACCCTATGGCTTCTGAACCACTGGCATTTTAATGGATCCCCTCTTTCCCTACTCTTTCCCCCCCTTCACCAGCACTAAATCCAATGGATTGTCGCTCATTATCATTTAAATAAGCCTCTCTTTCTACTCAGAATGCTCCAAGTTGAATGAACTCTATATAGTAAGACTAATTCCAAATGGCCTTGGCCTCTCTCCACCTATGTGCATAAGCACATAAACACATTGAAATTCCCGTTACAACATGCACACACAAACACACACAGAGGCAAGAGCACATTCTCCCTGAAAATGCACTTTTGGCACTTTTTATACTAGTGGATTTCTGCCTTGTGTGCAGTTGCGGAGTGCCCTGCCCTCCTCTTTGGAGTCCTCTGTGGTGGTAGCAGTGAGGGGAGCCGGGAGGTTAAGAAGAGCGGGAATAGCCTTTTGATTCCCACAGAGCTTGCTTTCCGGTTCGCGGCGGGACTTCTCCCTAATCGTCACCACAGGAGTCGTCCTGTGAATCAGAGGGGCACACAAGCGTTGATGAGGGCTGATGCCTGGAGCAGGTGTGAGAGAGTGCTCCTGGGGCACCGGGAGGGTGCAAAACAAGGAATTCAGTGGCAGTAAAGGTGTGGGGAGGTCGATTCGGATTGAGGGTGGACCTATGGATGAAATTGGTCTAGCAGAAAAGTCCCCACCAGAGACCAGGGGGGGAGAAATTGCCAATCTAGACAGAGGAATAAAAGCAGTGGAAAGTGGAAGTGGAGGGAGGGATTTGGAGATTGGTATTCGTGCTGAGCGCTGTCTCACAGTGAGTACAAAACAAAACCCAGCCCTTTCTGTCTCCACGCTGCTCTTGTTCAGCTTTTAAAGCGCTGCATTTAAAAGCACCTGGTGAGTTTGTGTCCATAAAAAAAGATTTAAGTTGAACTCAAAAAGCACTCTTAAAATATAAATGTGATTATTCTAAGAAATAAAATAAAAAGGGATAATGAAGTGGATTAATGGGATTTTTTTCTTTAGACTGATCTGCCATGCTGACCGCGGACTTATGGTATCAGGTGTGTTGAGTCAATCCAAATTTCTAAGGAACCAGAGGCAGTACAGGGATACCTGGGAAAAGGATTGGGTTGCTGTGGTACACAGTATTATTAGAAACAGGCCTTGGTCTCTCTTCACTGACTTACTCAATTCAACTTTGTTAGCAACACATGAAAAAAGAACAGTCCAGCACCGCTACACGTAAGCCACAATAGAAGCGTTGGCGTCTTCATTTTACCTGCAACTCATAATCAAGTTTGCAACAACGAATAGACTGATGCTGCTAAAACAAACATTACTGTGACTACGCTAACTCCCAACCTTGTTAGTAACACTAAAAAAAAATACTGTCTTATACCACTACACATTAGGCACATTAGCGTATTCACAATAGCATCCAACCAAACGTTTTGATGGAACATTGTGTACCTCATCGAAATCGTTGTTGGAAAAACATTAAGGCTTTTGAATGCACCTTGTAGTGCAAAAAGTATGTTATATTATCACTGTAATTGCTGAACTGCAGATTGTTTGGACACAGGCTTCTGACTTCTAGAATAGCTTCATCACAATGAGCAGAGCAAACTGAACATATAAAAACTCATGTTTATACCCATTTTGTCCGGCTGTGATAATTTGCAATATATATATGTATATATATGTATATACATATATATACATATATATA
>BSAI01000189.1:5731337-5757286 GCA_036245035.1 Adrianichthys oophorus | reverse complement strand
TATATATGTATATACATATATATATATGTATATACATATATATATATATGTATATATATATATATGTATATACATATATATATATATATACATATATATTGCAAATTATTACCACCTGTATTTTATATAAATATATATATATATATATATATATATATATATATCAAAGAGTATGTAAATGATTTACATTTCTTCATTTTGTAGAGCTATGTGAGTGCAGTTATGTTTTGAAGAAGTCTGGGGGTCTCCGTGCAGTAATTAAATTCTAAAATTGACCAGGTTCCCATGCCATTGATATGCCAATTTCCTGCCAGCTCCATCTTGTCTGTAAAGATTTATGAAATTAACTGAGCTCCAAATTGGACTTGGCGGCTACATTGAATGATGTAGAGCAGAGGGTTTACTTTTTGGATGCTTCTGGGGACCCCTCTAGTACATTTCCCAACTCTGATGGCAGGATCACTCTGTTTTACTGGAAAAAGAGTTATTTCAAATGTGTTGCACATTTTTGCCAGACCAGACTTGATGGGACCAAAGCTGTGAGTCATCAAACTACAGGCACTTTTTTAAGTATAAGCAAACAATTTTTTTCAGTGTTTTTCAGATTTTCTTAATCATAAAGTAATATGACCACATTTGAGTTTTCACTCATTGTCTTTTTTTCCCCTTTTTTTGCCTTTGTTACACAATAAATGACTAGGTGTTTTGTAATTGGATTCATTTGAAATCCTTTTGCCTAATTTTGGGGGGTTTCTATTTTCCTCTACGTCAAAAAACTTGAATTTACAAATGTTATCTTTTTTGTCTTTTTTGCATATGGCTTATGCCACAAACCAATATCCTCATTAGTCACATGCATCCATACAGGGGTTGACCCGTGCAGGTTTTGTGGGGTTTTGGGTTGTCTTGGCCTGTAGAGAGTGTAGACAAGAGCGATCGCATATTAGGTGTACGTAAAATTTTTGTGCGTGTGAAGAGTGTATCGTCAAGCATTTATAATGATAATAGAAGTTACAAGCACTTATGACCTACACCCACCGTGCACGCGATGCTCTAGAACCCGTAGGACCGCCACAGGAAGTCCACATAAACTACACTCTGATTTGCTAATTTCCTAATTTCTAACGGTCAAGCTGCGCGTATGGAGTGCTTACTTAGCACTGATGGGTTCCTTGCACAGTTTGTAGGAATTAGGGGGGTTGAAAAGATGAAAAATCTGTACTCTGCTGTCACTCACAGCATGCCTATAAAAAAAGGTACATCAACATTTTTGCTAAGCGGGCCCATCGAGTGGTCTACGACCTTGCTATTTAGTATGGACCATCTACATTCCTCGAGCAGGTTTGGCCACTTTTCACCCATATCCAGTTGTGACTAAGGCTTAACTAACTTTTCAGTCTCATAATTGTTTTTCAATGCACCTCCAGTTTGTCACAGATATCATTTTAACAAGCTTATTTCATTGCTTGTTCTTAGACATGTCAGATTTAGTTTCTCATCAAGGTGTGGCTGTTTTCAGTCCAGCTCCCTCTAAACTCCCCCTGCTGCGCGGGCTGGTCTGACTAGGAGTGATGTGAGCAGGCTCGGGGTACACGGCAGGGCAGATAAAAGGTTAACGTGAATATTGATATTTAAGTGACGGCGCTTCATCATGTCTGTGGGAGCGAGTGAAACACTCCTTAAAGGTCATCCCTGTTCTCCTCTTTCTCCCTACAGAGTTCCACTCACTCGCTGTCAGGCCGCGGCTACTCGGTAAGTGACATTTTCATGCTTCATAGCTTTACGGCAGAATTACAATCTCCAACGACCTGCTTTATGGCCCCGGCGCTCGACATTTTAATTATGTTAAATAGAGTAATGGAGAAACCATGATATTAGGAACATTAATTCTGGCTGACTGACTGATTAAATTGCAGGAAGGTGTCCTGCGCTACCTTGGTGAAAAGTGCCTTGTTTTATTGGCATTGTTAAGCACTGTTCTACTGAGCTGCAGCTCTGCTTTCAAAGTTTCACATCTACCTGCAATGACTGCGGGTGGAGGATTATATACCTGACAGTATGCTGAGAGCCATTTGGCATAAATAGTTTTTTTACATGAAAGAAGACACGCATGTGCAGCACAACTTGGTTCAAAAGACAGATCTGCTCACAGAAAACGTTTTTTTTCTATGTAAATTACCATATTTTTTGGACTATAAGTCGCAGCAGCAAAAAAATAACTGTCGCTACCTGATACAAGCGAATGTCCAGCACCTGCAGTTGGAAGAGGCTAGGTGCAAAATGTTGACAACAGTGCAAATCTTGCTCCAGATCTGGTGAGGTAAAGGAAATTGTCATTATGAAGTTTAAAGCATGTTTGTAGCATTATTTTTATCCCTTGAAGGCATCTGTTTGTCTTGTCAGATTGTAAAGTTTTGCTCCTTTTCAACCTTTGTTTCACTTATGTCTGGTCTCAGGATGACAGACAGCCGTCGTCCTTTATGTCCTTTTCTTAAACGAGGAACATTATTTAAAGTGTGCTACTTTTAGCTGATGAGTGGCATATGGCGGTCTTCATTGCAGCTTGGAAGCAATCACCCAAACAAACAAAACAACTATAAACGGTTTGTCATCCTTAATCTACCTCAAAGGATGGTAGTTAAAACGAGACATTGATCTGTGCAATTTTCTTTCTTTTTTAATAGAACATGTCAGTTTCCCATTCCCCACTGGCTGTATGTTTACAGATGGAATAAAACAAACAAGACCTTCCCAAAAACGCTGAAACCCTTTGGCTCGAGCTGTCAGTTTGAGTCGGCAGGGAGCAAGGCCTTCCCTTTATCTTAGAGGAGAGAAGAGCGATTCCCAGAAAGAGGGAGAGAGGGCAAACATGGAGGTGGAGTAGGTTTGAAGGTGATGGTGTGGGAGGAATGGGCAAAGTGTAAGCAAACACAGGTCTAGTAACAAGGGCAGAAAGTCTCGTGTTGTCTGGCTTCCCTCTTTGGATATCTGGCGCTGCTATCTGCAGCACGTGCAGCCTCCAGGCACCTCGTCACAGCTAAGCTTTGACTCTCAATCTGCCTTGCTGCGGGGTCCGCCTGGTTTCTGGGGGCTGCTTATCTGTAAGTGCTTCAGGCTTTACAATGTGATGGCTTCACGTGGGGTGGGGGTGGGGTGTTTGTGGGTGAGGCTAAGAGAGTGTAGAGACAGGGTGAGGCAAACAGGAGGCTAGGAGGTGGATTGGGTTGAGCAGAAGGATGGAAGACATTAGAGTTGTTCATTTAGAGTGAATGAACAAGCTAGCATTAAGGTGCAGTCAGTGGTACCGGTCATCAAGAGCACCTAATAACAGTGTCATGATTCAACCAATCAACATCTCCTTTGCTGCCTCTTCACAAAACAATGAAAAAATCAAGCTGGTAAACTGGAGACAGTTTGCTGTCACAAAGCCAGACGTGTTTGAAAAGAGAATCTCTTTTGGTGATTTGTTTTCTTCTTTATCCAACCCCTCTACTCGTCTACACATGCCTGCCTTCACCTGTTGCCTTGCAAACTACCTTGACTTTGTTGTAATGGTTTGACCAAGAATGCAAATATTATTTAGGATGAACTGCGATCACAGTTCTGTTCTAAGAGTTGCAGGTTTTGTTCCCGCTTTGCATGTCCATGTGTTAGAAGAGTCCTTGGGCAAGACGTTAAACCACACATTTCTAGGGACTTGTATGGGGTATCTTCCATGGGAATGCAAGGGTGGATGGGACTTGGGACTGTAATATATGTTATAAAAGCCAATGTACGCCAATAATATATGTATAAGAAATGCACATGGTCAGCAACAACACTCAGGTAGGCTGTGGCGTTGTAGCCATTCTCAGTTGTTACTAAGGATCCCAAAGTGTGCCAACAAAATACCCCCCAAACCATTACACCACCACCAGCAGCCTGAACTGATGATGCAAGCATACATGGGCTGGCAAGGCGGGTGCCAAACCTGCAACCTTCCAGTCAGAGGTTGACTGCTCTACCTTTGTACATATATGCCAAAAGTACGTACTAGACATTCTCTGAATGGATCAAAAAGCTGCAGCCATGTTGTCCTCCTGCTGGTCAAAGTGCTGTAAAAAAAATAACATTTAAAAGGAAATAATAATAATAAAATAAAAAATATATATATTATTTGCCTCCAATTGCAGTGGAACATAACATCAAGGTCATTATTTAATATTAAGAATCGTATTAATCATCATCTTATTCAAATGTTGCCATAGCTGAATTATGATTAACTCACATACTGTATGTAGACATGTGGATACAGTATGTAAGAAAACCGGCATGTAAGTATAGCAGGTTTTAAAACTCAGTAGCCATGTCAAAAGCATAAAAATAAACAAAAACTAGCTTTAAATAAAATGTTTGACATCATAAAACTGCATTATAAAATAAAAAATCCCATCAGTTACTTTAAAAGGAAGGGGTTAGTCAGATATCAATTATGAAATAAATATATTTTGACAACCTGACATTTTACTGAATTATGCATCCACCAGACATCGGGCTGTGGTGCATTGGGTACCAAATCAGGTTACAAGTTTGATTCTGGCTACATTGTGTCCATTTTGGTAAAGAATAGCAAGGAACCATTTGGTGGTTTAACTCTCCAATCCGATCCCTTAATGCTGAGTGTCAAGCAGGGAAGCATTGGGTCCCAAGTCTTTGGTATGACTTGGACGTGGATCTAAACTCCTGACCTTCTAGTCTCATAGTGGACACTCTACCACAAGGCCACTGATCTAGTGATAGCACAACATTCACTTGTTCTCTCTGACTGTATATGAGAACTGGGCTGAGTGAGCCCTCCCCCTTCACGTTCCAAACTTAGTTTCCTGCTCACTGAGGTCAACATGGCAGCGTCCATATCTTGAAAAAATGACCATTGAAATGACTTCATTTCATTGGAGCTGGAAATAGGCCATTTTCTATGGGCGACATCACACTTACTCAGTCCAGTTGTAATGTACAGTCAACAGTTGCTCCCTGTTCAGCATGGATCCCACCTTCCAAATTTACCACATTGTTTGACCAATCACAGAAAAGGTCCTGTATGCTGGTTGACACAAGGTTTGCCTGGGGGGATGTGCCAGAAACACAGTTCATAATTGGAAAAGGCAAAAATGGTGAGACTGCTGTGAGTCTGTAAGCCCTGAATGCACAAACACGTTCCCATACCAGACTTAAGACTTTATGCCAAAGTTACCATCTCATTCATTTCTCTTTGGTAACCCTCCAAAAAACATGGAACAGCCAAAAGACCACCACATTAGCACACTACAGTAGAATGTTGTCATCTGAGCAGATAATCCAATCTTGAACTTGGGCTTACCCAAATCAGTGTCTTAATGATAGCGGTGGCTCTCCTTCACACGAGGTTACGTTCATGTTTGCCTACAATGATGGGATTTCTAGACATGCAATCATTCTAACCACCTGCCCTTCACCAGCCCTCCATTCCCTCAGTCAGAGATGAGCACTAATCTCTGGAGCACACTGATACGCCGCTGCTTCACTATCTAACTCTCTGTGGAAGTCTGGATATGGAATTGTTTATCAAGTCAGCTCCTTCCTGTCTGCTTTGTGCAAGCTTCATTATAGCCTCAGCTTTGTTTGGAGACAACATCTGTGCCTTGTTTCCTGCATTACTACCTGCTTGTTGTTCCAGTGGAGATGGTCTGGGCTTAGGCCATTTATCATCCTCTCAGGGACTCCTTGATAAAGAAGCCCAGCCTTCTCCGTCTGTGCCTGGGAGATATGCGCTGGAAGAGATGAGGAAAATGTCGCAAAATCTCTCTGAGACTATCTGCCCGTCCTGTCACTGGGGGTGGATATATTCTACGTTAGGGGGAGACCAGGTAGCAAAGCGAAAAAGACAACACACCACCCTTTCCTTTCAGATGGAGCGATTGGGTTCAAGTCTCCCACCTCCTCCCTATCTTATGAAACCACCCAAGGCCGAGCTGTGGCTCATGTTTTCATGGACGATAAAACCCTAACGCTTTGTCTGTGACGCTATAATCTGACTTGCCTGTTTTGGGAGGCGCTTATCTCCACTGTGTCAGACAGTCGAACCTTTAGCTGCAGTAATTTGGGAAGTGCAAGAGTGCTCGGAGCTCCCAGACACACCCGTTCTTCATTTCCTCTGCACGGATTGCCATAATCACATTTAACGCTGAATAAGTCGGTGGTCTAAACAGAGCAAAGTTCCCTGTGCATCTTTAAACAGCCCTGCGCAAATTGACTTGGCATTTTCGACCTCCGTGTTGTGACAAATACCCATCCCTGTCTGACGAGGCTTTTCATGCGATCTTTATCAAAATCTAGAATTTTGCCACTTAATTATAACAAAAGCCATTAAGAGCTTCACGCTATGTGTAACAAAGCAGCCAATTCAGCGGGTTTAACTCCAAAGTCAGTAACATTGCACTTTCTGAAGGTGTCTGGCTGCCATTCTTGCTGTGCAGGTGTCTCTGTAGAACTGACTCTGCACATGGAGAAAATTAGTGAAGGAAACCAATAGCCCAGCAGGAGCGGGCTGGGGCCCTGACATTGTCCTGGCCTTGGGGTGGGGCCCTGCTTGTGAGAGAACTCTATGAAGACTGTCCGCCGTTGAAAAAAAAAAAAAAAAAAGAAAAACCTATTTGTTTATCCCCGTGTGCGGTCTGACTGCCGATCCCGGGCCCTGCTGCTCTTTGCGCACCAGGGGACCTGAGCTGTTGCCACTAGCAACAGATAAAAATTGCTGTTAACCACAGCAGGTCCCACAACACATCAATCAACGGGTCTGTAGATAAAGGCCCTAGGCTTCTGGGGCCCCGGTTGAATGGCGCGGTTGAAAATCCTTTTCCAGTGGCTGAGCACACAGAGCTCTGAAGATACAGGCTGCTATCATTAAGAGTTGAAGCGAGCGGGGGAGGAGGGGGTGTCTACATTTTCAGCAATATAGGGTGGGTTTTGTTCTAAAGGAGATGCAATCTGACGACACCAAACACAAATGAGACTCTGGGTGAGATTGTTTGAATAAGACGGCAGCTCTATGGGGGAAAAGCTCCAAAAACAGCTCCAGCATTGTGTACTTGTTTTTTAAGTACCTCTCCATGCTTTAGCCGCTCGCCTTTTGTCTCCATGCTGCTTAAAAGCTGGGACGCTTAACCACAAAACGTTCACATACCACAACTGAAAACTACTGGACAGTAAACTCCGCTGTTACAAAAAAAAAAAGGGGGTTTAGCGCTGACATTTTTGTGTGGCTGGAGGGGATTTCAGTGGTTCACTCTAACCTTTTTCTTTTTTTTTTTATCCACCCCCCTATAAAGTAAAGGTATGGTGATGACTTTGCTGCCTGGTAACAAAGAAGAACAATAATGATCTTTTCTTATATTAAATCCAGTTAATGTATTCCCTTACGGAGCTTCTCGCTATTGCCCATCTTGAAGTTAGTCCAAATGAAATACAAGCTCTCGTGGGTACAAGCATTACTTTTATCCCCCTAAGCCGTGCTTTGATTATCATAGTTCCCACTTTGTCCTGGTTGTACTGTCCCCCAGCTCTCATTTGCCACATTTTTAAACAAATAGGCCTATAATGCAACAATCAAACCGTTCTCCGAGGATTTGTTTACTGCTGCTTTTTTCACCGTTTAAGTTTCACGGACACGGTAGACAAATAAAGTGGTAATATCACTTTATCATATGTTACATATACCACAATCAAGCGGCAATTACATGCTCCTTCCATTTGTAAGAGCTCCCAGTGCCGCCATGGATGTTTTAATGAGGGCTGTAATGAACGCTCAGGGTGTTTGGCAAGTCTCCGAGATGTTGCTGGAGCTTTTATGGCTCCCCATTATAACGTACAATTTGCATCAGCAAATTACAATACTCTATATCATTATACTGCACCAAGGCCTGATCATAAATTAGAGCTCCAATTACAAACATCTATCTGGGAACGGGGAATGAATGTGATGGCAGCCCCCTCCCTGAATCGAGGCCGCCCCAGTGGATGGGACTTTTGTAAAGGTGGAGTCTTATGTTTAACCATCCTTATTTTTTTATTTTTTAAATGGACCCTAACAACCCAGAATTCATGGAGGTTTGCAAAATTCTCGTCACTTGTGTGTTGGTTCATAACAAGCTGCATTTCCAGTCTCCTCCTAACCCTCTGCTACCCGTCTTCCATTTAGCTTGATTATCATCCGGAGGGCACACTATAAATCAAGATTTAATAAATATGCAGCTTATTAATTTTGCACCACAAGTGCAATATTTGTCTAGTTCAAAAATATATTGCAAAATGTATAAAGTCTCCTTCAAAAGTCAGTTAAAGTGATTTTTGTCTCTTGGAACTACCGTATTTTCCACACTACAGGATGCACAGATTTATAAGGTGCACTGTTAGTGAATGCTGTTTTTTTTTTTAAACTTGTAGCGTGGGCTATGCTCTCTCTCGAAGGGAGACAAACGAGGTAGAGAAAAGTCTGTAAGTCAGTGAAACTTTTGTAAATGCGTTCACAATAACTCTAGAACTTATTTGTAACACGCTACACATTAGCCATGTTAGAAGCGTTAGCCACCTTAGAGTATTCACATGCATTCAAATGCAGTCCAAGATCACTACATGTTAGCCATGTTAGAATATTTACAATATCACCAAATATCACAAAGAAAACAACCTGATACCATTAAATAAAAAGGTACTGTGACTATGCTAACTCCCAACCTTATTAGTAGCACATAAAAGAAAACACTGTCATTAAACACTGTCACATTAGAAGCGTTAGCATGTTTACAATTCCTGTAACTCCCAACCTTGTTTGCAACATGTAAAAAGCAGACTGTTACTGCTAAAAAAAATGTTACTGGGACTATTCTAACTTCCAACGTTGTTGGTAACACTAAAAAGAAAACACAGTCTAACACCGCTACACGTTTTCCTCACTATCGTATTCACAATATCTGTAATTCATGTTTGTAACACATAAAAAAACAGGCTTACACAGCAAAAAAACGTTACTGTGACTACGCTCCCAGCCTTGTTAGTAACAAGTAAAAAAAAGCAAAAAAACCCAAATTTTTTCCACACAACTATTTGATAGCTGCTTTAGCGTATTTAATACCTGTAACTCCCAACCTTGTTTGTGACATGTAAAAAAACCTTTTGACACTGCTACACGTTAGCCACGTTAGCGTATTATCAGTAACACCTAAACATGTTTGCAACACGTACAAAAAAAAGATTGACATTTTGAAAGTGTACCTCTCAAAATTGATTCATCATCAGTAAACCCAAGTATAAGGCACTCTGGAGTGAAAGGTACGCTGTTTTTTGTTGTTTTTTTTTTTTTCCTTGGGAAAAATTTCAACTTTAAAGTGCGCTTTGTAAAGAGGTAAATATGGTACAATGCAAAAGTTGGATTGACCTTTTTGGTTCATAATTGTTGCTAATTCCTGTCCTGTTCCTTGACTGACTTTCTGCCTCCCTCTGCTCTGGGCTGGAACAGGGATTGTAGGAGGAAACAAACAGCAGTGTGCCTGTGATGGCTGTGTTGCCTGTAATCTCCGACCTGTGGCCAAATCTTGCACGGAGAGGTAGAACAAAAGGCGTATGCCAGCAGATCGCTGCGAGCGCCAAGCAGAAACCACCTCAACTGACGAGACAAAAGGCCTGCGGGTCTCCTGCAAACCCACAAGAGCTCCCAAACGCTGCACAAATAAAGCCTGAAATTAAGAAGAGCCGGAGGCAGGCCCATTTCTACAGCGGAGCTAAAGTGTTCCTTTTTCATGGTCTCAGTGGATTTTCAGCATGGGGTTGTAATAGAGCAGAGAAGGGAAGCGCTTTGCCATTTTCAGTCACAGCTTTTCAGAAAGCAGGTTTCTCATCTGCTTTTTCCTGGTTTTTTTTGTCTTCCCTCTTTTCTGGCTCTCTCTGCATTGACACCTTTTAGCATGCTTTTTAGGCTATTTTTAAAGGTGCATAAATCCTCTCTCGTAGCCTTTCGAGGGGTGTCAGGTGATGTTTAATTCATATGTTGTTTTGCATTATAACCTTTCATGTCTGAAGGATCACGTGCATCCACATTTGCTTTTTGTCTGCGGAGCAGGAGCACAGAGAATAACTGAAAAGGCTTGCTTAAATTTGAGAGGTCACGAGATGAGGAGGCTTTATTCCGTGTTCACAAACACCCCCTGGCAATTATTAATGCTGCTACTGCTGCTTTAATGTTGCCACGAATCCATCCAGGTTAACCTCCCACTCGCTTAACCAACTGGAGCTACACGAGTATCTGTTTTTTTTTTAAACTCCTACTAAAAAGTTGCACTAAGTAGGTCATGTTCTGCCACTTGTCTTGTAATCACTCAACGAAAGGAACATGATTTTCCTCCATCAGAACCTCTCAGCCTCGCTCCTGGGATTTCAGTGAGCGGCGCTCATTTGATTTTACTGGCATGCGTTTCTCTTTTCCTCCCTGCGTCACCCTTTTTACTCTACCTACCATCTTTCTGACAGTACACAAGCAACACCTACCCTGCCTCCAACTTTTTGACACATACATGCACCGCAACTCCTCCTCTTCTCTCTCGTCGTCTCAGCAGAGAAGGTGTCTGACAGTAACAGCAGGTAAGGGATAAGATTGCGGGAGAAGCAGGGGCAATTACACCACCAGCTGATATCGGCGCGTTTATGAGGAGAGTAACTGTTAATGACAGTGTTGTGGTTTCTCTAGAGTCCGGAGCACAGCTGGGGGAGGCCCCACTTTCTTCTCCGCCGCAGAAGAAGAGTTTTGTTTTCGAACCTGTCGGCTTATCTGATTTTTTGTTCTTCTTCCCTTTTGTTGCCTCCCACGCCTAGCTTGTCACCGAAATCCCTTGGAAAGGCCGACATGCTTCAGCGCTGACCTGCTGTTAAAAAGTAGCCACACGACACGCTCGACCGGCACAGGGCTCCTAACTGGACTGCACGCCCAAAATTCTGTCATGTCCCGGTGAAGATTATCTGTAAACACTCGTGCACAACACAGACATGCCCATGTTAGCAGCAAACTAACAGGGTTTTGGCTGGTTTGCCATTTCCCCCCTACGTGCTTTTAAGCACAGCAGGCAGATTAGAGTGATTGGAGAGCAGTTTGTGTTTAGATAAAGGAGATTAATCATAATTGCCTGCAGTTTCCAGTGTCTAACACAAGCTCTCTCCCCGTCGTTGTTTTCCTTGGATGATGTTTGTCTCGCAGCAAACCGTTTTGTGCGGTGGCCCTGAGCTGCAAATCACATCAGCAAATCACTCAACACAAAACATATTAAAGATCACAGCAACACTTAACATGCTACACGGATGCGATTTCAATGTTAAGTCAGTGTACAGACGTGATCCGAGATCCTGCGGCACAATTGGAGCATCAGGCGCGGCGCATCCGTCCAGCAGCAGCGTGTTTTGAGCGGCGTGGCGTGTCAAGAGTTAAAAAATTTGAACTTTGGCAAAGTTCACACCATTCGGTAACCAATCAGGTAGTTAGCTTTAGGCACGTGACATTTTCAATGACTCTATCAGCAGGTAGAATATAAAATCCAATTCGCCTGATCGATGCAAGGATTCTCGTCCTGAACTTCAACCCGCTGGGGCTGAGGGGTTGCCAGAGACTGTCCCAACTACTGTTGGGCGAAGGCGGGACACGCCCTCGACCACTCGCTCATTTCACTGGAACCCAGCGTTGGAGCTCTCTACGTCAGGTGGCAGAGCTCGCTCACTCGCTTTGTCAAATTCTGACAGCAGAGCTCAAAACGCCGGGCGGCGGAGCTTGCTCGCTTTGGCCCTGGGGTGGCTGGCTGGCCGGCAGACAGCGAGCCACTGCGGAATGAGGAGGTTCCCTGCTCGGGCCTCCTAAACCTTTTGAGTTTTGCCTTTTTTCTTTCATCGAGACAATGATAAAAAGTTCCTCTAGTTTCATTCTTGTTTTTTTCCCTTGAACTAATGTGGGACAGAAAGTCACAGAAACACAGAAGTAGCAGCAGAAGTGGCCGTCATTCAGACCCAGCTCTGGCCGCTGGAGTGAAGCTGGAATGAATCACCGTACCGGAAGAGACTGAATGATCTCATGAACCCAGACATGGAAACATGATCACCAATGCTTTTATAGAGCTTTTTAAAATAAAATCCGATCTCTAAACATCTTCCTTGTCTTCCGTGAGGTTTACACAGACACCGCTCCATGGTGGTAGCTCCTCCCACACGCGTCTGGGGCATCAAAGTGTCAAGCATCCAAAGCGTCCAAAAAATAATATTTTGCACTAACCCACAACCTTGTAACATGTAAAATGAAAAAAACCCACAGTCCGACACGTTATCCAACCTTTTTTACAACATGGGAGAAAAACATACTGAGATTTGGACAGTCTGCTTTGTACTTCTCAAAACGACTTTGACATCAGGAAACACCTTTAGAATGAATGCATATAAGGCGCATTGGATTCTTCTGTTGTTGAAAAATATCAAATGATTTAAGGTGTGATGATTTAAGATTTAAGATGATTTAAGAAGTAAGTTTGCTCACAAATAAATCTCCTAACTTAAAGCATCTTTATGCTTTCGAAAGTAAAACTACCAGATGGTGCGTCGGTTTTTCTCTGAGGCCGCACCTGTCAGATTATTTCATTCATTTTTGATGAAAATGCAACTTCTTTTTCCCACCAACACAGTGAGTTCTGGTTACAATCAGGAGTTCATGGCTCCTGACATGTATAATTTTAGTCGGGTTAATTATTTTGTCAGTCTTTAAGGAAAAAAATATTACTTTTACTAATTGTCACTATTAGAATGATGCTCTAAATGTGGATCGCCGCCACCAGTCAGCCTTTTGCCGGCAACCACCCCCAGACCACAGGAAGCTCCACGCTCTCTGTGAGTTCTCGGCTTTGGCCCCGATCACACCGGGGCACATTAGAGATTAACTGGGCTGGCTTACTCACTCAGCAGGTTCCTAGACTCCCCTCCACTCATTCTGGGCCAATCTGCCAGCTAACCTCCTGCTCCGTCGAGCCGTGGCAGCAGGGCACCACAAGCCCGGCCCGCCTTCATTACGCCTGCCAGATGGGCTGAGAATTAGATTCGAACTCCCACTATGGAGGGTGGGAGCGTAGAGAGAGTGAAGAGGGAGAGAGGTGATGGAGGGAAAGGGAGGGTGAAAGGAGGGGAAAGTAATGGTTTTTGTTTTCATTTATGCTGCAAGTTATTACATTTTAATGTAACACCCCTGGGACCTGGCAGCATTAAATGCCTGTTCTTGAATAATCGACACTAACTGCAAGCAAATGCTGGGGAGAAATGAAATTAGCGAGCGCAGCAATTTGGCATAGTGATTATCGGCTCCTCGGAGGCACTTCCTGATGATTTAAGAATGCTAATATTTAAGCAAGTCAGATCTCATTACTTTCAAGGTTAAATCGAGCTGTCTCCGCTTGGAAATGGGGCTCTCCATCGCTCTTCATTTCTCTTTGTTCCTGTCGATGTTTCTCGCAGAATTCTGCGAGCGGAAATGAATCGGCTCGGAAGTCTGTCAGACCCCGATGACACCTCTAGCCAGCTCCTAATTAGATCAGTAACAGACTCACATTCTAAGGTGTAATTTGTCCTTTACCAGGCTTCATCGCCTTGCTAAATGCTAATGCCTTAGCGGTGAATAAACGCCAAAAGGGAAGTATTTATTTTTCATCAAGCTGTGCGACACAGCGGATTTTTTTTCTCACTAATTCTATAGAGAAGGAAACCCAGCTATTCCAGTGCTGGCATCTACCGGTTTAATGTTTACGCCGCACACATCTGTTCTCCACACAAACTTAATCCAATTAGGCGCCAACAGACAATGGTTTACTCCTCCAGCAGCCCGGCACAGAACCGGGATTCCTGAACAATGTGGAAAGGTTTTTTTCTTCTTCTTCTTCCATTACGGGGCGTCAGATCGTGTTTACCTGCTGTCGACGTGTCAGTCCCTGTTACCCAAAAGGGGGGGTTGGTACCGGGTAATGAAGATGATGTTATTAGGTGATGCAGATACACCCTTCCTGTAAAGTTGAGGCAAGAGATGGGTTTTTATCGCTGATTTGCTGTGAAATCAAAAGTTTAGATTTATTTACAGCAAGGCAGAGGTAGGAAATCCACTGTGGGGAGTATGTCTGTTTGTTTTTCTGGGCTGTTGTTTTCTCATGCAGGCAGGGAAATCATTGCAAGTCAAATGTAATCATTCCAACCGTGGGTTATGCTCTGTCTCGAATAATAATAATATTAGTTTGACGTTGCGTGCACCAAACTTGTCATTTCATTTAGCAATTTACACATCTGGTGTTAATCACAACCAATCACCAGGTTGTATGTTGTTGTTTTTTTGTTTTTTTTTACCCCTAACAGCTTTATCTTTTGGCACATCAAGGAATCTGGCAGCCTGATTTCATTTTCTGCAGCGTTTCTTGTAGTCAACAAACAGAAGTGCAATGTGGGACTCTGCTTCCTCCTACTTACATGCTGTTTGCACCGTACCGCAGCTCATGTCTCTGCATCGCGTTCCGTCTTTGTTGTGGCCAAAAGGATTTCTGGATTCTAGCTGAGTTAACCCAGGAATGATGGGGAGGGGTGGGGGGGTGGGGGCTGTAAATTGTAACCAGACATTTCCACATGAAACATTCACGCTAAGTACGATTAGCAGAGATTAAGGTGGGTTTGTTTTGCCTCTTAGACGAGGGCCCCGTGACAATTGTGAAATGGATTGAGAGCAGCTTTTGCAGACACAGTCCTCCTAATCTGGTGCCAAGACGACTCACCCACCTTTGCGGAATTATTAACAGCAAGAGTCTCGCATTAGCTTGGGAGCCAAAGACCCACAGACGCCACGAGTTCGACTGCCTCCACCTGGGAGAACTGCAAGGATGGAGAATCCTGTGTGTCTTTCCAAGACTTTTAATGGAACGCATTTGGCACATGTGGAAAGAATGTGTATCCATTTGCGTTCAAAGACACTATGCCCACAGCAGTATCTTGTACATTTTTCCATTTTCGGTTTTGAGAGCTCAGATCAAATAGTGGTCTATTATCCCTGGCAGAGATGCAAATCCATCTATCCATCCAAGCCATTCTGCTGCCATGTATCCCATTTCCATGTAATCTCCGTATCATGTATATGAGATGGAGCCCTCCCATGTGCTGGATGATGCGATCCCCAGATAGATTCACTCGTACATAATGATAAAAGATGGGTTTGGACAGAGCTACTTATTTGACAATCATTGAAGTGCCACTGTGATGGATGGCAAGGAGAACTTCCACCCCTCTCTCCTCCCACCGATTAACTATGGCTCCCTTTCCTGATCCCACCTTATTTATTTTCCCCGGCTCGGCTCAAGGTCTCATCTCAATTTAACAGAGAAATAATAAATTAAAGTAAAATCGCTTGCTCACCCAGGACCCCAAAAAATCACATCAACCCCCCATGTCACTGAGCACTTGATAATGTAAATTGTTAATGTCAGGAGGGCTGCAGCATGTTTCATCACGTTAAAGCACCTATGACATATCTGACAGAGCCACTAATGCCTTTGCATGTTAGCTGTGCTAACACATTTGGACGGAGGAAAGCTTTTGCAGTCTTTGGAATCGTAGATGTGAAGAAACACACTGTTGGCGTCACATCTTCAACATGCTGAAGTTCTTAATCAAGAACGCTGTTGGAGCAGCAGGAGGGGGGCATGAACTGAAATATCCCCAGTTTCTTTCTGGGCTTTGCATTGTTGTTAGAACAAATCTAGAGTTTGTAAGACAGTCAGAGTTTTTATTTTTTAATGCCTTAGTCTCAACTTCCTCGATGGGTGGAAAAGGGCTGTATGCAGGTAACAAATGGGCAAACCTGTATTAGGCAGCGTGCATGAAATTTTAGGATGGTAGACCACTCGGTGAGCCTGTAGAGAGAAGATGTTCATGCACTTTTTTTTTGTATGGTCATGCTGTGAGCGACAGGTCAAAGCAAACACACAACACAAAAGCCTAAGTAAGGGTGAAGTAGGTCAGATGCAGACACTTCGTATAGAGTTTTTCCTTTTTTCTGCGCAAGGATCTCAGTGGTGCAGTTCAAGATTTAAGTGCCGTCTCCTTGCATGCCCATTGTGCGCCCGTTGCTTGCAGCCTACTGTTAGACATGAGGAAATTAGGCAGAGTTTGGCTTGTGACGACAACCTTACGCATCACCTGCACATCCTGTTTGTGCTGCAAATAGTAAATATACTCTTATAATAGTAAATAGACAAAAGCGCTTTACAGTTACAGTCCCATTCACCCATACACATTTATAAACTGATGAGGGCTCTGCTGTCAAACACTGGCGCCAACCTATAACCACCAGGAGCAATGAGAAGTTCACTGTCTTGCCCAAGGACGCTTTAACACATTGGCAGGCAAGGCAGAAACCCAACTTGCGATATTCCAACTAGAGGTTGACCACTCTACCTCTGCACCAGTATGCAAACCTTTCTAATGATTAGAGTGTAGCGTTAGGGCGCCCATACGTCACAAGTGCATTCAACTTCAATTCTTCTGATGCTATGCTATGATACACAGCGAGCATGTGTTGCGCGTTCCAAACCATGCTTGTCTTTCACAGCTCTACTTCATTATATAAAAAACTTGGTGTTATAGAATTCCAGACGGGCACAAACTGCATTTATTAATGTCTCCTTCATGATCAGTTTTCAAATTGGTTGGCACTTCTTTGAATTAAAAAGTACGCTACCCATGCGTCATTACCAAACATCAGTCCTAACTGGTCAAAGTTTAATGTGGTTTAACTTTCAATGGCCGCAAGCTTTTTAAGTAGAGCCCGAGAACAAGCTTAAATACGGGTGTAGCGACACAGAATTGCAAGAGTTTCGAATACGAAAGCCTGAAATGTACAAATACACACTTTTACATAGACATTTCATTGGAAGCGGTTGCTTGAACCTGTGTTGCCATTAATTAAAGTTGCTTCTGGCCACTAAAAATGGCAAAGAGCTGTTAGCTCACCCGTTAAGTCATATAGTTATTGTCATTATTGGATTGTACGCAACTTTAATTTCAAATCACATTAACTCCTAGTAATCTTGAAAGTCACAGCCGCTGTCGACTGCAGTGTGCAGATGTGGCAAAAAGAAACTCTGCGGTCGTGTGAATGATTCATTTGTCCTCTCTGAACGCTTCCCAGAAGCTTATGATTCAGACTTCTGTTTGGTGTTTTAAAACTTTAAGGTTTGTAGAAGAAGACAAAAAAGGGTTGATAAAGCAAGTTTCATTCCAGCCTTTCAGCATCACCTCACCACGAAAATCCCATTTTATGACTTCCCTTTGTGCTGTGTGAGATAATGCACCTCAGTAACAGGAGAGTTCATTTGTGTGAATGTGCATTTGCACAGGAAGCTATTTGCTAAATAGACTGAAACTTAATCCAGCTGCTCAGTTGGATGCGTGAATGTGAATGAAAAGCATCAGTTTCTGAAGAATAAAGTTGGAGTAGATTAAGTCTCTCCATAAAGAGCCCAGATTCTGTTCAGCGTTTTGGGCTTTAGATGTGTGTTTTCATGGCTGAAAGTGTGCAGATCGATAAGCTGTCACACCATTGCAAAGTGCATTTCCTCTATATATCTGCTCAAGAGAGCCACACAAAAGAAGGCCTTCCAGCAAATGATCTTTTTTTTTTATGCCGTAAATTGCTGTATGACAGTACAAAAAAACAAACAAGGACAGAGAGTAGAGGAAACAAAGAGAGGGTATGAAAGTATTTCCACTGACAGTTTGTGTTAAACGTGTCTCAGATATGCTCTTTGTGAAGCCTTTCTCACCTTTCAGAAACCGCCTGCGTGTCTGTAAAGGTGCGGGTGAGATGAGCCAAACCGATACTGTGGTTCCCACACGCTTTGCCGTCTGAAATTTCACAACCGATAGTGGTTACTGACAGGGGAGGCCCGATAAAATCTCACCTGATTAAAAAACACAGTGAGTGAGGCAGTGAGAAAGGAACTGAGGCAAGGTGAGTCAAAGCTAGAAGAGATAGCGGGCCTCACTGGGTGTCTGGGGTTGTGACTGGGTTTTAGTCCACACAACTCTGTCTTGTGCAGCTCTGAGGCTAGCAGATCACCAACCCCATTGTTACAACTGTATCTTTGACTGTATATAAGAACTGGAGCGATTGACTGTGACATCACCCGTAAAAACATGACTTACCTCCTGCTCCAATTCAATTAAGTCAATACAGTCGACATTTTTTCACGGTACTGACACCAGACGACATCAGTAAGCAGTGATTGGTCTGCGTCAGTCTGAGTTATCGTTTCTATTGCAACCACCAATCAGAAATGAGCTTGTTGGCAGGCCACACCCCTACCTCTTAAAACTGGGCTAAACAAAATCTGTCCATCAACATTTTCAAACGTATGACGAGAGACCATATACTTTCATTGGAGAGGGAGCCAGCTGCAGACAAGATGGCGCCTAATATCATCAGGCGGACGCAGTAGTTCTACAGCTTACCCTAACCCAGTGTTCAGAATTATATAAAACAAACTTTTATTAAAGTTTGAACTGGAAAAATTATAACTGTTAAGGTCACCAGTTAAAATAAAGTTTTTTTTTTTGTAGTGACTTGGGGTTACTTCCGATTCTGGCCATTCGTGTCAGCTCCTCTTTGTTTTATTGATGCATCTGATTGGCCAGTTTGTTACACGAATAACTTTCATGACAGAAAAATATCAGGGATTAAATTAGGATTAGCAAGAACATGTTTAGGAAATATGCAGCAGAGCAAGAATGGTTATTTTGAAATATGTGATGAATAAATTCTAGGTTTATTTCTCCATAGAAGCCTATGGGATTATAGCTTTTTGGGACCTCCCCTCCCCCTTTTTATGTGGAACACAAAAGGGGAGGGGTCACTCAGCCAGTATCGGCTGTAGGTAAATTAGAGGCTAAATCCTTTAAATAGCTTAGTTGTTAATAGCTTTATGACTATGCTATCATATAGAAACTTACAAATACATCTATTTAAGTCAAACAATTTTGGGATTTTTTTATGTCCGTCATCTTAATAGATAGATAACGCTAACTCTTCCTCAGGCAGAAAGATGAGCCCGTCTCCAGGTAGGCAGAAGGTTTGGCCTTAAAATAGATAAGTTGCCTGACTCCTGGGAGCTGTTCGACTGAAACTGAACTGCATCGAGAGATGCTATCGCAGCCAACCAGCAGCTCTTGCTGTCCACAAGAGAAAGTAGGAAAGAAAGCAGTAGATGGCATCATCCTGTTTGCTCTTTTGCTAAATTAGCTTCACCAGAATTACTCCATGAAACATTTATTAACTGGCTGTGGTCTGTTGCCAAATAAAAGCGGCATCTCAGAAAAAAAAAAATCACATTTTAGAAAGCTTGCACTTTTTTGAAGAGCCACTTTGATGAAAAATGTGTTTTGGTTTTTTTAACTCGTTCTTGTGGTATTTTCTGATGATGAGGACACAAAGGATGAAAAATAAGCTCAAAATTCCCTTTCAGAAAATGTCTTTATTAAAATCATCAGGAAACAGGAGCAAAGGAAAAATAGGCGGTTTGAATAAGATCAAATTTGTGACGTAGAGAATATGCTGGGCGGGCCACAAACTCCCTGCTTGGCTCTATTCTGGTGATTATGGAAGGATGACGGGAGGTGAGGGAAGGCTTGCTCTGCACAAGCACTCTTGGCTATAACTCAGAGATGAATTTCTAATGAACTGCCGCTCTGCAGAAACTATATCCTAGAAAACTATGATTTTTTTTTGTTTTATTTTGACTAAAAACGGCCTAATTCTAATTAAAAGACCACTGCGACAGCTTTTCAAATATCAAAAGCTTCGTTTGGTTCTGTGACAGCTCAGCCATAAACTACTTCTGTGACTGTAAGAAGATGGCTCCTTTTGCCGGCCTCAAATATTATTTTCTCACAGATGTTTTTAAAATTTCAATGCTAAAATATAGATATAAAATATGTTGGCAGGATAGATATAGAGTCTCCTTTAGCGCACTTTCCGTGTCTCACAGCTGTTGAGGGAGTTGTATGTTTTTTTGAGTGCAAGAGCAAAGTTTGGACTTACTTTCTACAGAGTTTCATCTGAAAGGAAGCCTTTAAGGTAATGTTAGACCTTTTCATAAGTTACAAAGATGTAATTAGACAAATTAGCCCAGCAGACACATGGGGTTGCGTTTTTTTAATAGCGGCGTGTTGCCTAGGTTGGTAATTAGGAGGCAGCTTCCACTACCAAATCACACATAGCACCCAAGGCCTTGCATCCGTAACCTGACAACAAGTTGCTCCAGAGTAATGAAGGCTTTTGCATCCCACAGGCTCGGTTTGTCTCACTTGCCAGCCTGGTTTGACATTGGATTTCACACTGAGCCGCTGTGCAAATCACTTGTTTATTCTCAGGTATCACCTTGTTTGAGGTTGAGCATGTTATCTTTCCAGCATGTTGATGTATTTAAATTAAACTAATGTTTTTTTTTTTTGTTTTTCTTTTTGCCTCAGAGCTGCAGGCTTTTATTTGAGCCGTTCACCTTCAAAGCTCGCTTCTGAATCTGCATGTCCAGCTCTCTCGTTGTCTGCAGAGCCGAAGGAGCAGATCAACCGTTTTCTGTGTACGCTTTTACACGCCACACGGCGTGGGTTTTCACTAGACGCCTTCATTTTTTCATGATTATTTTAATAAACTGAAAATAAATTCTTGCTCTCTATTCCTCTACACATTCCGTTTTAAAGTGAAATGGTGGGGGGCTGAAAGCCAAATGTGCCCTGACCTAGCAGAATGCAAATTAACCCGGAAGAAAATTGATTTGCCTGTTTACAGATGTATGTGAAAATATTAAATCTCGTTTCTCGGATTATCAGAAATATGCCCAAGTAGCAGACCTTTCGCAGCTACAATGAGTCTTCATTAGAAGGAGGAAATTGATTTTTTTTTTCCCGCCTCTGAAATTTCCATTCATTTTTACGCAAACTGAGAATCTGATTTAGATGCTTTCAGTAAGAGCAATTCAGGGTGTCATAATCACTTTTTTCAAATCTCATCCAGTCAACCACACTCACATACAGTCGTGGATGTATGTGTGTGATACAGATGTATGTTTGTTTTTTTGGTTGTAACTGGTTAAGCGATTTTGCCCCACATGCTGCTGTGGTTTTTTTTTTTCGGTGCGATGTTTGGCTTCAACCCAGCTCTTCAGCTATTCAGACATCACTGACGTGGTAAGGAAGTGATTTGGGAAAAACATGTTGAGAGTGGATAGTACCACACGTCCACAGGAGCTTTGTGGACCAAAGAGATAAGGCTGGAGCATGACAGGAAGTAGACAGGCTGGGAAATGTAGGACAAAAAACAGTAGCCTTACGGCCGAAAGACTCGCCGGAGAGTAATGAGGGCCAGCTCTCACCAAGGATACTACGCAAACTTGCAGACCAGGGGCAGGAATGGAAAAACGAGAGGAAGATCACACCCTTGAAGGGAAAATTAGGCTTCTCGCTGGTATAATATGGAGCCAAAAAAAGGTCCAAATGACAACAGATTTCACACAGTTTAGATTCCAAGTGCAGGAATCTGACCGTGATGGGGGAAGCACATGAAAGTACTTCCATAAAGTGCTACTCTAAAAGAACAAGAAAAAATAAATTACCATTTTATAGTGAGTTTCTTTTCTTTACATGTTGACTTTGTTGGATATTGAATGGCAACGTAGCCTAGTAATTATCTCAGTTAAAAATGTCCAAAAACTGATTTCATAATTTGGCCAAAAAAGGGCCTCAACAACATATCGAAACCAGTGAGTATATATGAGAGCTGGACTGAGTGACTCCTTGCCCCTCACGTTCCAAATAGGAAGTATCCAAAATCCTGTGAACTTACTGACAAGTAATCACCTATGACTCAGTCATTATGTCTGTCGGAATACAAAATGCCACTCCACGGTGACCTACATGCAAGTTTTTCAGCACGGTGGCTTTGTAATCGGGAGGCGGTAGTCACAATTTTTCAAATCATTTTTAAGAAAAAGTAAACATCGGACGGCGACTGGAGGATTTTTCTTTAAAAGTTGCCATTGGTCAGTGGCCAACCGGGCACATTTCGAGTTCGCATGGTGACGCCATTGTGAAATTTCTGACTGGATGATGTGTAAATGTCTCCGGATAGCAGCCGTCCATATCAAGTGCCGCCAGCCGCCTGGAAGTCTGGGAGTATATAAAAAGTGGGCCATTCTGGACACCTGACTGCCGCCGTCTGAGGACGTCTGGTTTCAACATGGTGACGGACATATCGCCTGCTCTGTCCAATTCTCTACATACAGTCAATGGGGTTGACCCCTGCAGGTGCTGCTGGTTTTTAGGTTTTCTGGGCCCGTGGAGGGTTGTAGAAAAGAGTGGCTGCATCTTAAGGGGAGCACAGGTGTGTCTTGCAGTTGTAGCTCGTACAGCCACCC
The DNA here is from genome assembly GCA_036245035.1 of Adrianichthys oophorus. Classification (NCBI taxonomy): domain Eukaryota; kingdom Metazoa; phylum Chordata; class Actinopteri; order Beloniformes; family Adrianichthyidae; genus Adrianichthys; species Adrianichthys oophorus. The sequence goes on along the minus strand of BSAI01000189.1, from coordinate 5,734,760 downwards.
CAAAGACGTGGTGAGTGTATTGTGAAGTTTGGTCATTAGTGAGGTGCGTGTACTGGTTCCTTACTGACCACACAAGAATGCACTGCAAACAACCTGTACCCACCTGTAAAGGCAGGTGTGGCTAAGATATTATGGAATAGCAAAGTCCTGGTCACAGGTTTTTGAGCAAACAGACTCTACATACTTAATATTCACAAATAAGAAAATTATTTAGAGAATTACCAGGGCAAAAAAGAGCTTTGAACACAATACAGAACTGGAGTGACTTATCATGGCAGCGTAGGTATTATATACAAGGATCTTCTAAAAGCATTCAGTTTTGCTGTGGAGATGGAGCTCCTTAAAAACATTGTTGCTGGGGTATTTATACAAAAGACAGGGAGCTGAATGTTGGTGTTGAAGCTTTAGTAGTGTAGATCAAACTGAATTCCTGATAGATTCTGAGAACAAGTCAGACAGTAAAAAAAAAGGCCGGGTTGCTTCATTCAATTAACAATGAAGTGACAAAAAGCAAAAAAACAGACAAATCGACTAATTGAGAAAATATAGATTAGATTAGATTAGACAACAGAACGTACACAGCAGTGAAGGCCCTACTCTACTAAATCGATGAAACCAAAAAGCCTGAGAATGCGCACTAATCACTTACAGGCTCACTGCTGTCTTCAAAGGAAATGGCTTTTATTTCACTGGGGGCAATGGGAGATTCTCTAAGGGCGCAGTCTGAGTTGAAAAATACTTTTAATTTTGAACGTCACAGTTTCTCAGGTGTGGATTGTGAACCATCAATTCAGTGTTATGCCTTCAGATGCCTCTAATGGAATTTGCTGTTCTGTTTCACTCTCTTTTCTCCATTCATACACACACAATCTTTTCTGTGCTGGGCCTGCCTGTGGCATCAGACACGTAGGATCATTTGATTCCATCTTGCAACTGGCGTTAGCCTAGAGAAAGGCAAACAGGAGTGGCCTCCCTGGACTCCTTCTGCTTGTCTGAAGTGGGAGAAGACATGACGCTCTCAGCTGTCTGAATGGTGGCTGATCGTTATCACAAGGGTGCACATACATATGCGCTCTTAGAAGATATTATTTAGACATGGAAACTGTTTGTACTTTGCCAAAAACATTGCTGCATAGTAGACTATCCTCAGCATTTGATCCGGGTAGGGGTGTAACAATTGATTAACTTAACTGATTCATTGATTTCTATGCTTACAATCCAACCAGATCAATCTGTCTGAGACAAGTTGTTAAAAGAATCGACCTATACCATTGTAAATTGTTTAAAAATAAAATAAATCGATCATATCGATATTGGAAAATGCCGATTGGATTGAGGCATGGTAGGTTTATTTTACCGTGGCGTAAAAATGACCATCACAGTAGACAACACACGTGTTGGCAGCAAAAAATGATCAACCATCACAGTCCAATGTGTAAAAACACTTTTGAATTTTGCAAAGACATGACCCTACAGTAGGTACTGCAAAGAATGTCACTTCGCATTGTTTCCACATTGTATAATTTAGTGTTAATATATATATATCTATATATATATATAGATATATATATATGTGTGTGTGTGTGTTGCGGGGCATCCTGGAATAGCTTGTACTTTGATTTTTGATTTGGAACAAGGTACAGTGGACTTGCCGGACATTTATGAGACAACGACAGCTGTCTTAGGACTTTGGATTGTTGGATTGCTTCGTGAAGGGTACAAGGTGAGTTAAGTTCCCCAAACCAACCCCCTGAACATTGAGGAAACGTGCTGAGATGCGGGGAATTAGTTGCTGCAGAGCCCAGTCCCACACGCCACATTGTGAAGAATGATGTTAATGAGCGGTAAGGGGCAGTCACAGGCTAGGGCCTTTAGTACAGAATAATAAACGGCACTTCGCAGAAATAAAGCATGTAATTACATACATTGATTGATTAATTTGAAATTATTAAAATTTACCAAAGCACCTGAATAATGTTCTGTGACAATTTGATGGTGTTTAGAGCACAGGAAAGGAGGGTGAAGTATCTAGAAGACAAAAAACCCTTGATTTTTGTACCTATGATTACCAATACTTCCCATTGTTCTATCCAAAAAACAAAGACAATCAGTAAGACTTCAAATATTAATGACTTGCTTAATTTTAGGTCTATTGAGCTGTTTTTTAATGTATTTTTTGTTCAGGATTGCTTAAGAAAATTGTGACTTGTAGTCCCAGCATACACTGCAATATAATGTTCAGTTTTGAATTTTTGGCTAAAGATGTGGATTGATTTGAGGTCAGTGAATCGGATCAATCGACTACAAATCATATCGCCAACCACAAATTATGATTTAAAATAATTAATTGTTAAAGTGAATCGTTACATCCACAACTGCAGGTCAACACAAAGTCTTATCTTGTCTTCAGATTTAAATGAATGCTCATTCAGTACTATGGATTGCTATGTTAGTGTGGTATATAGGTGACTGACTGGATCATGTACCTTCTTCCCCCCAACAAACTGCTTCAACCATCCACACTGCTTTCCTTCCAAGACTTGTTGCCCCCTCAACTTATCCCATTAAGACCATTAGTACAATCAGGTCTTCTATGAGGAGACGTGCTTGGAGAAAACCAGATCACCAATACCTTCAGCCACTAAAGGAAGCACCAAAGTCCAAGGAAGCAGTTTCATCAACCAAAGATGTTCCACCCTCTTTTAACATGGCACTTTTTAATGTTCGGTCCATATCTAACAAGACTTTTATTATAAATGATTTTATCCTAGACCATAATATTGATTTTCTCTTTTGAACTGAAACATGGCTGAGCACGGATTCTCACAGAGGCCTCCCCATCTAATTTTAGTTTTGTTTTTTCCACAAGGGAGGGCAAAAAGGGTGGTGGTACTGCATCTATTGTATCCAACTCCTTTGCAGTAAAGCAAATTTCTTTAGATCAGTACCCCAGCTTTGAACACCATGCCTTTGTTTTTAACAGCCCTCCAGTTTTATGCATCACAGTATACAGACCACCAAATCCAAACACTGGTTTTATTGAGGAGTTTTCTGAGTTCCTAGCATCTGTCCACACTTCATTCAACATGATTTTAATAACTGGTGATTTTAATCTGCATGTAGATAAGGAGTCGGACTACTCTGCTACTCAGTTTCTGGACCTGCTTGCTTCTCTGGATTTTAAACAACATGTCATGCAGCCGACTCACAACAGGGGGCACACTCTTGACCTGGTCATCAGTCATGGTTTACCTACAAGTGTGTCCACTGTTGTGGATCTGGCTGTCTCTGATCATTACTGTGTGCTTTTTAACATCACTGGTTTTATAAAACAACAGACCTCTGTGAGAAGTGTGAAGAAACGCTACTTGACTCCTGAAGTGGTCGAAAAATTTATTTCAACTGTTCGCTCAAACTCTCCAA
>BSAI01000189.1:5667746-5730937 GCA_036245035.1 Adrianichthys oophorus | reverse complement strand
GGGGGGGGGGGGGGGGGGGGGGGGGGGGGGGGGGGGGGGGGGGGGGTCTACATTTTTATGGTTGTGCTTGTTTTTAATCTGTTTTATTTTAATGTAAAGCACTTTGTGTTATGCTTCATAGAAAAAGTGCTATAGAAATAAAGTTTGATTTGATTTGATTTGATTTGATATAGAGGGTAATGTTGCACAACCTCACCCATGTATGCAAACATGGTAGAGTTTGCAGCTTCACACTCTCCTGCACGTATGTGTAACATTAGAGCGAAAACTGTACTCTTTCTTTTGCACAGACACACGGATTTCTATATATTCTCAGTAAAACTTCCTTGTTGACATGTGTAAGTGCTCTGCGGTTTGATTAACGAGAGAAAGGAAGTGGTAATGAACTGTGAACATGCTGTTTCCTTCCATTTGGAGACCAACCATCATTCCTTCTCTTTCTCCCCCTCAAAAAGCTGTGTTACCACTCTGTCCTTTTAGGCACTCTTAATTAACTCTGGCAGAACCTGATTGTTAGAGTCCCTATGTTGCGTTCGTGTTCTAGTGACGGGGAAATGTGTTGTTGTTGCATAAACTGATGGCAAACAGGCAGATATTAGTCTGTTTTTTTTCTTCACACAAACATCTCCAACTGCAAAGTCTCACTGTTGCAAAACTAAAAGTGTGAAATTACAATTTTCCGTCCTACTCTTTTGTAGAATCGGCAATAACAGCCTCGCTTTTGCCGGTTCTGCCTCCACAAAAGCAGCAGTGTGCAACTTGCACTGTTAGAAACAAATAATTGCAATCTTTTGTCATTTTTAATACTGTAGACTTATCTGTGTATTTTTGACAAGCTCAAAAAGTTGGCAAAACAGTTCAATAAAAATGTGCTTTTGTCCTAAACATGGACAATTTCCCGCTTTATGATTAGAATCCCTGCAGTTCATTTTATAACTATTTTATCCTCACTCACATCTTTGGACACACCCTGAACACAACACACACAAGCACTCCAGGATACCTGTAATTATGTCCAGTAGTTTAGTTCCAACAGCTCTGTGAGCATGTACAACAAAGACATACTGCAGAGGTACGTCATTAAACTAAGTTTCCAACACGGACAAATTGGTTTCAGATTACTTTTATCACTTTTCATACTTTGAAAACGTCTTTACTACAAGGCCTTTATTTATTTATTTTTTTTTAAAATCTTAAAAACAAGGAAAAGTGTTGGCAAGTAGTTGAAGACATTCCAACATGAATGTCTAAATGTTAAAAATTGCATTTAAACAATAAAATGCACAATTGTGGGCATTGTCTTAAATCACTGAGTAGCTTTAGCTTTCAAAGAGGGAAATCCACTTTCTTCTTGCTGACTTTATAGAGTTTTAGGCTTAAGAAGAAAACAGTTGATCATATTAAAGAGTGTAAACAGTCTCTTACAGTTGTGTGCAATATTTAAAGGGCATCTGCCAAAGGTATAATTTAAGTGCTTCCAAATTTAGCAACTCTAGACCTGTCCTTGCTTTTTAATACATCGCATTACAGGTTTGCCGAGTGGTCTATGACCTTGATATTTTGTGTGGGCCACAGGCGTACCCTGTGCAGGTTTGACCCATTTTTTTGTACGCAGACAGCCCGTGCTCAAACTTCCATTATTCATTTCTCCTTGATGATACCTTTTCAAGCGGTAGGAATTTCCCTGAATTAAGCGGGCGCCGTCCATACGTCACTTCCAAATCCAAGTCCCTGATTGGTCGAAGTTCAACTGGTTTAGCTTTCAATGCACGTTCAATGGATGCACGTTTTGTCCGTAGAGCCTTAAAAAAAGACGTAAGAAGTTTGAACGCAGAAAACCAAAATGCGCATATATGCACACTTACATAGACTTTTGTTTGGAAGCGGTTGCTTAAACGCCCATTTCCGAGCCCGATGCGAATATATCATTAGGCTTAAATTCTCCCAACTTTCAAAACAACAAAAGAACGACACATTACGTGTCTAATTTGAATACCTGTCAAGCATGATGAGTTTAGTTTTTTCCTGCCCAGTTGTGGAGAATCTCCCAGAGGACTCTGAAAATAATTACAAAAAGCCTTGTTGTGGTTCTGCTGCTGTTTTGCAAACACTACCTGTCACACAATGACACTGAAGTTCACTCATCACTTCTGATGTCAGCTACAGATTAAAGTCAGATTTGAACAGTTAGAGGATCTCACTGGTTGTGAGTGTGCTTCTTGCCTAGGTAGCACACCCTCTATCTGTAATTACTCTGTTTTAGCGTCTTTGAAAGTAATTAACTGTGCCATTGTGGTTTAATATTTCCAGACATTCATATCTTAGTTAATCAAGTGTGATTGACTAATTTATTGTGCTGCTACTTTGAATCATCACAAATCCATGAAGATAAAGTGTTGTAAATTATCAGCTTTATTTGAAATCAACGTTTTCAGGAAACTAGTGCGGCCGTCAGTATAGCATATCAATTGTCTTAATGGAAGGTATTTGTCGCTCCTGTGTTTATTTTTACCCTGCTAGTCCCTCATTTGCACAATTAAAATTGTATTAAAAAACCTAACACTTCACAGTACAGAGAGAAACCTTTTTTTGTCTTCATTTTTAACACTTTAACACAGGATCTGTTGCCGGTGACACCAAAATAAGACACGCTCTTTGACTTACTTAAATTTTGACTGTTCAAACTATGTTGTATGGAAACAACTTTATTTTAACTGCTGACCCTAACAGTTACGGTTTTTCCCATTCTAAGTCTTTTTTTTTCTCTCTTTTTACAATTCTGAACACTTTTTGGTTCGGGTTGGGGTTATTGTTAGTTGTAAAATTTCCCCTTTTGGCCGATGACGTCAGATGCTATCTTGTCTGCAGCTGGCAAAATCAGCTGATTTACGTTAAATGCAAAATCACTAAACAATTTTAAAGTGTTGCATATCAGTACAAGTCTGCTTTCATTTGCTTCAAAAATTCCGCTAGAGTTGCATTAATTGCGTAAAAGAGTTAAGGTATTCGAAAGAATGTAAACAGTGGAACTACAGCTCCGAAGTTAAAGAGTTAACATGATAGGAAATCATTTGATATCATGAAAGGCACTTTAAAGTATTTGAGAAGTTGGAACGAATTTATATTGATTTTCTTGACTTGTTTTTTTCATGAAAATCTCAATTGGCGAATTCAAAACAAGGTGGAAAACAATTGGCATTCTTTGGGTCAGCCTGTAGATGACCTCTCAGATGCACCAGCAGCAGAGGCAATTGCGGAAGATTGTTTGGTTTTGGAGCGAGGTTTGCAATCTGCACAGGATGCCGTGAGTCAAACAAGTACTTGGGGCCTCAAAGAGGAGGAAGTGTCTCTTTTGAGACTATGCAGTCCAACTGCCAAGCAAGGTATTTAAAGCAATCCAACACATGATTTCTTGTCCTTCGGGTTCTTAATCCCGTTTGGAATATTTTACCATTGAGACAGCTCAATGTACTTTAACATCTTTAGAGGATGTTAACATACCGTATGCTCCTCAGTGTGTTTTTACGTCATCATTCATGGAGAGACAATCCACAAAATCTTTAAGTTTCATAACCTTTTTTGGAGTTTTGCTGACCGTGATACCATGACCACACTCTAGCTTTTTTTCTCCTTAAAGTCCCACTCCAATCGTCTTTTAAGCTATTGTAAAAGTGCTCTTTTGATTATGATTATACTCTTTTAGGCAGAAAAGAAAAGATCTATTTTTCTACGTGGATGCATCAGAATGGAGCAGCGTAGGAAGCTTGTGGCTTACTGTAGTAACTTACAATTTTTTTCAAACTGCGTTTCTTTTTCGTCTGCTCTCGATTCACAACAATTTGAATTAAAAAATACTCTGAAATGCAATTTTAAGATAATTTGTCTTTATAAATGTCCCCCATCATCAGAAAATGAGGGAAAAAAACTATTAAAGATATGATTTTCCTCGTTGTTGTTCTTTAAGATGTGTTATAAATTCATGAAAAATCTTTGTAAACTGTAGCTCATTCATCTTTCAATGTTCTGAATAGTATTGTTAGTGATCCATAGTTGAGGGATCACAAAGATAAACTCAGATGTTGCAGCAAAGGTGTCAACAAGTGTGATTTATAGCTAAGTCACCAGTTGTTTCTCACATTCCACTTGCATGACTACCTTGTGTTTATTTAGATCACAGTTGTTACTCGTTCAGTCTTCTCTGACTTGTACCGAACGACCTAACCCATCTTTGATTAGCCCTGAAATAAAAAGCCTTCTTTGACAATTAACAAGCACCGGAATGGAAAAAAAAAAAAAAGTGTCCTTGAGCTACTTTCTTTGCCTCTTTTGTTTCCCAGCAGCAAAAACCCTCAGCCGACGCTTTCATTCCATCTCTCCTTCTTTCCCCTTCACTCTCCACCTCCTGGAATGCATCAAAACAGCTGGATGTCTGGGTAATTAAAAGCTTTCTGTAAAATGATATCTTTGTCAGGCTTGTTGGTTGTTACCAAAGCAGGCAGCCTACAAAGGTGTTGGTGTACCGCATTTATCATTGTCATCTGGGGCTAATTACCAGCCTATAAATCACTGCTGTGACCTGTACCAGCTGCAGCTAAAAGCTACTATACTGTGTTTTTAGGTGGATCAGGACTCAGCTTTAAAGGTTTTATTAAACTAATGTGCTGCCCACATCACGCCATCCTTTCACTTTTCTCGTTATTATACTCCCAAACCACTCAAAGCTGCAAGAGGCTGAGTGAGATATTGTAACATTTTCTGCGTCAGACATGGCTTTAAGTGTCCTCACCCTGATATTACAATGATTGGAAGGTTAAGTTCGCACTGCGATAGATTTGTACCGCCTTTCAAGCATCCTTCTTTTTCACTTACTTACTAGATCAAGCAATCCCTGGCTAGTCTATAAAATCCCGCAGCTTACTTTACTTTAATTAAATGCCACTCGTAATGCTCCCTGGTGCACCTCGTATATCTGCAGCCATAGCTGATTCTTTAAATAGCAAAGAGCAAACTTTAATGCTGCGCACACTGTTTGCCGCTCAGGGGATTGGGCTACCAGACATTCATCTTAACAAGGTCACACCCTTTGCTTTTTAATATATCGGTCAGTGCTCGGGCCTCGCTTTCGTCCTTTGAAATGTTAACGCTCATTAATGATGTGGAAGCAGCCCCACCCCATCCGTCCCTACAAAAAATCTATCAACAATCATTCTCCACGCGAGGGTGAGCCCGGTCAGATCCGTGCTGAGGCCTGCTCCCACTTACTGGCCTTTATGGAGCAGCTTTATGGCATTCATTATGCACACTTAACAGCCACGATAATTCTCTTGGCTGGGACGAGGAAGTGATGGGATTAGCTGTTGGGTCTAAAAGCGGCTTCCCTGGGACTTTGACCTTTAATTTTGGATGTAAAAGATGATGTCTTTTGCTTAAGCAGGAAAGCTTTGTTTTTTTTTTTCATTTCTATGTGGTTTGGAATCTGAACTTTTATATCAACTTTTTGCATGTCTACTTTGAAAAATGAGATCTAAAAGAAGGGAATAGGCCTTATTGATGACTTAGTTGCAACTTCCCTTATGAGTGGATATGGACTGTCTGTGGGCGAAAAACGGGAAACCGTGTACTGGGCACGCACAGCATTTTGGATTGTAGACCACTTGGGGAGCCCAGAGAGCGAAAATGTTTGTGTGCAATTTTTTCAATGGGCACGTTGAAAGAACTTAACACTTAAATAAGCAGGGGGGGAAGTAGGTGAGAAGCAGACATGCCGTACATATTCTTTTACTTTTCAACCCCCTTTGAAATATGTGCACTCGCCAAGGGGCCCATTAGTGCTGTTCAAGTGATAAGTGTGCACAGCCTGTTTGAAATTCTGAAATTAGACAATGCGGGTGTCGTTTGTGTGGCCATCTTACAGGTGTTCTACAAGCACTAATGTATCAACTGCACACCCCATGCATCCAGCAATTGCACGCGGCGAGTTAAGAGCCGGTGCACATACCTTTCTAATAACAAAAGTGTTGCGCAGGGGCGCTGTGCGACAGCATCACCCGTATATCATAAGTGTGAATAACTTACAATATCCTTACAGTTACTTTACATTACTTACACCACACACGACAATTGTACGTTCTATTCTCATGATGTTCCTTAAGGTGGCCGTACGAGACACAAGGGAACTTCAAGATATACCAGCCGTCCCTTTAATGCTACGATCACACTGGGTATGGGACGCTTGTACTAGAAGTTCTTAAACACGCATTTAGCATGCACTGTTCACGCTGGACTCTTGTTACCCCATACTACCGCATGTCCGCCACCTACAGTTGGAAGAGGCTTAGTGCAAAATACAGAAGAGGTGCAAATTTTGCAAATCTTGCTCCAGGTTCTTTTCCTTTACAGCTCTACTCCGATATATGACAGACTTGGTGTCATATAATTTCAGGTTGACGTAAAACGCAATTATTAGTTTCTCCTTTATGATCCGTTTTTAAATGTTTGGCACTTCAATTAAAAGGGACATATATGTCACTAGCAGATTCAAGTACTTGGTCAAAGTTTGACCTGGATTAACTTTCAACACGTGTTCAATCAAGGATGGGCAATATATCGGTACCAGTATCTGTATCAGCTCCTATTTGTATAATTTGAGTTTATTGGTATCAGTCCGAAATGAAAAAAAAAAATCCACCAATTAATGCCGCAGACTTTTTTTCTTTTACTTTGACTGGTGGTTACACGAGGAGAACTGCTTTAATTATTTATGTTTACAATGAAACTAATGTATGTTAAAAAGGTCAAGTACAATGTGATTGTACAGTAATAGAGTATTTGTGCGTTTTTATTTTAAAAATCTTCACTTTTTTGTTATTGTAGACTTTTAAATATCAATATCAGCAAATATCAGAAATCAGACACGGGCGCAAGGGAAATATCGCTTATTGTAATTGGCCGGAAAACAGCCCATACATTATTAGCCCATCCCTTTGTTCAATGGCTTTGCGTTTTGTACATAGAGCCCAAAAACGGTCGCAGAAATTTGCGTAGCAATGCCTGAACACTTCAGTGTTGCAAAAGTCGTTTGAACTTAGCTTAATTTGTAGCTACACCTCTCTAAAACCCTCCACAGGCCCTGGACAACCAAAGAACCCATAGCACCCGTATGGGTCAACCCCCATACGGGTGCATGTCCTTAATGCATAAGGACTTATTGCATTTTATCAGGGCATTTGTGAGTGTTCTTGCATCCCCTTTTTACTTCTTATCATCCATTCGTAGACTGAAGCAGGTTTTACTTTGCTACATGTAAGAAATAAACTTTAAGGGTCAGGGCTAGAAGCATCTCACACTCCCACACAAACAACTTATTATAGGCAAGATTTTGTGGAAGGGTTCAACCTTTTACTGCTTGCTTTTTTGCTTCCCACTCACTTAAAGTTGTGTAGAAAAAAAGGACTCAAACAACAGCAGCTGTGCACTACAATGGTGTAAGACAGATTGGATTTGTTGTTCCATTTCAAGACTTTAAATCATTTCTTTAGCAGAAGCACTGAATCATGACCTGATCAGTCAACTGGATGACGTGTTTTTCTTACTCAATCTTTAATGATTAATTGCCAAACGTGCAGGGCTGAATCTGCAGAGTGGAGCAAAGCTTACACCGGCACCTTCTTTCAGAGTGACTTATCCTTCTATATAGATGGAGATGCAATATTTTCTGTAAGTTATTGTGCTGCGTGTCCTTGGAACGGGTGGCATGTTTACACAGCCCATATTCATGTCTACATACTGCTTGGCTGTTTTTCTTTAGCCAGCTTCCTGAACCCTAAAAACAATAAGGATTCTGGGCAGCTTTCGAAAGGAATGTTGGTTCCTTCTTTATCTGTTTACCCACCTTTAGGTACCAGAAACCTCACAGTGTGAGCTCTGAACCTTAGACTAGATTTCGTTTTCCAGGCTGTACATCAGAATTGGCTCCATGTGGCCTACAGCCCCTCACAACCCCAACATAACATTTCCAGCACAACAAAAATAGTAAGCAATATCAGAGCTATCCAGCCATGCAGTTTTGAGCCTGATACTAGCCCGGACGAGGAAAACAATGACTTCAATTGATATATTTGTCTACAAGTGGATGAATTAGAATAATACAGAGCAAGGTTACATACTGGTCCGCCCAGCGTATTTGCTAAACAAGTATCATCAAACTGCATTTTTTTTGTCTGCTCCTGATTCACAACAGTTTGAATAAAGAAATACACAGAAATGCAATTTTGGGCTTATATATGTCCTCCGTCATGAGAAAAATGCCACAAGAACATGTTAAAATCACCAAAGACACAATTTTCATTGTGTGGGTCTTGAAACCCAAAAAAAGTTATTTTATTTTGAAAATAATTTTAGCAATAGGTGAAGGCACTGCTCTTAAACTATTATTTTGGTTCCATCGTGAACACAACACTTAGTTAATTTATTTATTTATACTTTAGTTTATCATTTGCCATTTTGACTATATGTTGCGTTGTCAAACTTTGTGGTGCTGATGACATGACAATTAGCTCTCAATTAACCAACCATGAACACAATTTTGCACAGAAACTGATGAAGTTTATTAAACAGTAGCCCGGTACCACTGTACATTTAAAAAGTGGCCACAGAGGTTAAAAAGAAACCTATAATATTGCAAGCTTGTTCGTTTTGTTTTTATATTGTAGACTGACTTTTTTGTACATAAATACCCTAGTGGCATCTTGTTGAACTGCACCTGGCTCAAGTTACTTTAGTTTTCAAAGCTTCTGTTCAAAAGGCAAGGTTGTCCCTCAGCTAAATCAAGAATTTTAAATGAAACAAATTAGCTTTTGCTTTTTACAGTTTCATTTTTATTTGCTTAAATCAATCATGTCCAAAGTGTGGCACATGTGCCACCTGCTGCACTCGTTCAAATTTCCACCGACTCTTCTATCATAAAATCAATAATATACGGCCCCTAGCATTTTCTAAAACTTTATATACAATTTCTTATATACAATTTCTTAATTGTGGTTGGCCAAATTACATTGTAAGCCATTGCAAACCTGTGGCAACACTGTTGTGTGACCCTTCGTGACACTTATCTATCTCAGTTCTAAAATGTCAACTGTAAATAAAAAAGAAAATTGACAGTGAAGGCCACTGCTTCCATGACAAGTGGAAATTCAATGAAATACAAAACAACTGTGTCTGCTTTGTATGCCAAGAGACTGTGGCTGTTTTCAAGGAGTTCAATGTCAAGAGGAACTACTAGACTAGACATGCTAACTATGACAAGCTAAGCTAACTGGGTGTGAACAGTGCAAAAAATAGACAAATTGACAATCATTTTGGTAAAGAGATATTTCTGTGTTTTCTATGTGACGAAATAAAAAGCATGCCTTTGCAATAAAATGTTCATTAAAATAAATTATATATTATTATTATTGTCGGCCCTCAAACATTTTCACCTCACCAAATCTGGGGATTTGTACAAAACTTTTGAACACCCCTGCCATGAACAAGAATGAAAAAAGACCCATACCAAAATGCGTTGCTGTACAAGGATAGTTTATGTTTCTGTCAAGCCTAGCCAACAAAAAGCTTTGAGTACTGTGAAAGCCAGAAGATGCCGTGGTCCTCCATGAGATTATTTTTTTTTCTTTAATTTGATTTGGAAACCCAAGGATGGGGCTGGGGACTCGGTCGCCTTTGGAGGGGAAGGATATCAAATTAAAAAAAAAAAAAGAAAAACAAATCAGAACACTTTGGAATTCATTAGACTTGACACAGCCCCTTTTGGAACAACAATAACCAATGAACATGAATTATGTGGTGTCATGGGAGGAGTTCTTATGTAAATTCCCCCTTTGAAAAAGCAATTTAAAGAGATGAGTCTGACCCTCTGACTTTGCTCATTTCATTGCGGTGTCACCTTTCTTTAATTTCTCTGGGAAGAAAGCTGTCATTTGCAGGCTTGCTTACCTCCAGATCTTCCATACGGAGCAGGTGCGATGTCCCCTGCTGCCGCGATGCTGCAACATATGAGAACATCTGCCACATAATCAAGTAACACACTGATCCCCCGAGGTACCACAAATTGATAGTGGAATTGTGATGACAGCATCATTTGCTGCAGCTATGTAAATGTTGTCCGTCTTTGAATGCGAACCACATCACCAGGAGAAACAATCTGGCAGCAACTTTTTAGGAATTAAAAAGTTGAGGAATTTTTCCAGTTCAAATATTCAATGAATGTTGTGCCAAAGCTTTGATTTTTTTTGTACCTTCCTTGACGGAATTAATCACAGACGCTCACACACGCAAATATCTTTGCTTGACTTATAGCAATATGAATATATAAAACTTACATGAGGGTCAGCACCGCTAAGTCTGAGGCCATGGTTCTCGACCGGAGAAAGGTAATTTGCCCTCTCTGGGTGGGTGGAGTGCTCCTTCCCCAAGTGGAGGAGTTTAAGTATCTTGGGGTCTTGTTCACGAGTGAGGGAAGATCGGAGCGTGAGATCGACAGGCGGATTGGTGCTGCGTCCACCGTTATGCGGTCGCTGTACCGGTCCGTCGTGGTGAAGAGAGAGCTAAGCCAGAAAGCAAAGCTCTCAATTTACCGGTCGATCTATGCCCCAATACTCACCTATGGTCATGAGCTCTGGGTCATGACCGAAAGAACGAGGTCCCGGATCCAGGCGGCTGAAATGAGCTTCCTCCGTAGGGGGGCCGGGCGCTCACTTCGAGATAGGGTGAGAAGCTCGGTTACCCGGGAGGAGCTCGGAGTAGAGCCGCTTCTCCTCCAAATCGAGAGGAGCCAGTTGAGGTGGCTCGGGCATTTAGTTCGGATGCCCCCTGGACGCCTCCCTAGGGAGGTGTTCCGGGCATGTCCCACTGGGAGGAGGCCCCGGGGAAGACCCAGGACACGCTGGAGAGACTACGTCTCTCGGCTGGCCTGGGAACGACTCGGGGTCCCCCCAGAGGAGCTGGAGGAAGTGGCCGGGGAGCGGGAAGTCTGGGCATCTTTACTTAGACTGCTGCCCCCGCGACCCGGTCCCGGATAAGCGGAAGAAAATGGATGGATGGATGGATGGATGGACTTATAGCAAGTCCTGATCTGTATCTCCCACACACGCATCCCCAGAGAACTGATTAAGATCAGAGAAAGACAGGCCTTGAACATGGCTGCTTTTGTGTGAACAAACAAAGACTGCTAGTAATTGGATTCACATTGAAACAGGTATTTAAAACAGGCGGATAACTAACACAAGCTGCATGCTTTTCCGGGGCTCTCTCTGACCCAGACACCTTTTACTGCCTCACACAAGCGAATGCACTGATGTTAAAGACTCTCCACTCCAATGAAAATTGTGTTTTGTTGTTTAACGTGTTTTTGTGGCATTTTTCTCACGATGGAGTACATATATTAAAAAGAACGAAACTTAAAATGGCTTTTTTTAGTATGAAAAATTGGCCGTTGAAAAAGATCGTATTTGTGACATAGAATCTACAATCGGCAAGCCACAAGCTCCCTCGCTCACTTTTAGACGGCTACAGTCGTGTGTCAAAATTTGTACATTTTTGTTGCATCGGTAATGTTAGGTTGAGGGTTTGAGTGGCTGTAAGCTAGCAACAGAGAGTGTAAACAAAGGGATGATGGGATATCAGCGAGGCTTACTTCTGCACCAACAGTCAACTCAGGGGTACATTTTTTAATGAGCTACTGCCTCTCTGCAGAAACTATGTCCTAGAAAATGAAAAATGCCACAATCATATTTTAAAATACATCAAAGGATGACAGGAGTGGGTCTTTCAGCATTTTACTTTGACAAATATTATTACAGGAAATGTATCAGCCAAAGATTATCTCGATTTCCGCTGTTTTCCTTCCATTTAGACAATTAAGTGTCTTTCCATTTCACCCCAATTTGTAAACTGCAAATGGCTGATTTGGGGTAAATTTGTGCGGGGGAGAGTTTCCGCTTTTTGTATATGATGTTTAAAGTGATAGAATGCAAAGATTAAGATCCCCTGCTGGAGGCTGACGTGACCTGTGGCAGTGTAAACCAAGCAGGGAAAATACCACAAGTTACAGATAATTAAACCAGTGAAGGGCTGATTAGAGACAGCGAGACAAGAAATCAATGAAACATGGACAGACAAAGTGTGTCTGATTGTTTACATACCTGGAACAGAGAGGGGGAGAGTGAAATGACTGCCATTTTATGTCTGGGTGTGAGGTGAACAAGATAGAGATCAACTCCAGATGGCTGCAGCCAGAAGGGCTTGGGGCTCAGGGGATACGGCTGGCTTACAATTCATCACTAGCCCAGACAGCGACACTCCATTACGCTGGTTCTGAACCTGGATTAAATCCCATCCCGGCCCTGATTGTCTTTTACCTCCACTCCATCGTGTTGACATTGGGATCTCCAGGCTGAGAGGGCAGCTGCAGCTGACAGCTCCAGCTTGCTGGGTCCTGGAAGATTAGCACAAGATAGACAAAAGTGGTATAATAGGTAGATCATTACACCAAACCCCTAAGAGCTTGGTCTGTTTTAAGAGTGTTTGCACAGAAGGTTGTCCCAGTGCAGTGATAAACACGGTGAAGCCTCCTAATCATCCCAGGGACGTTGAGTAATGCTTTAGTTATATGAGTGTCTTATCTGAGTTTGGCTACACATTATACCATCGGCTGTTTGCATTTTAATGTTGGAGTGTGTGTTCTATCAATATTTACCCTCTGGGTTGGCTGCTAAAGGGCACAGAGAGTTCAGTGTGGTCTCAGTTTCACCTGAAGGAACATTTGGCCTGAATATTGAGGTATGTTAAGATTGTTTTACTTCATAAATGATCACAGGATGCCTGCAAATCTCCTCTTGTCACTCCACGACAGCCAACTGTCAAACAACACCCATGTCTGACCAACTAGTGACATTTTCTCTTCGGTCAAACCTTAAACTTTGCTTGGAAGCATTGCACCTTTCTGCGTTGGTGACCACTTTTACTGTGAAAGTACAGTGGTTCCTCGTTAACTGTAGGGGCTATGTACTAGAGCAACCCACGATAGGTGTAACAAAGTAGAATTATAGATATTTTAGGACTTTTCTTAAACAGACATGAACATTTTTGTCAAACTTCACACTTTCATAGAAAATTAAGTCCAGTAGTAGAGAATGAAACCAAAGATCTGATCACTATTGAACATTTATTTAGATTTGGCAAACTAAACGCATTCTGTACAGGAGACACAGCACAGAGGAGATTGAATGACAGCTGTCTCCAGCCTATCAGGATACAGAACGAAATGCAAAAAAGACAGACCACAAAAGATGACCCACGATTTAGTGAGGGACCACTAAAATCAAATGTCTACTATTCCCCAGGTTTACAATGGAGTCGTAAAGATGCAAACAATGAAGTCATGTATCATAGTAATGTTTTTCAGCCCTGTTTGAGCCAAAGTAAAAAAAAAATCAGAAGACACACCAACGACCGAAAATGTTAAAGAAAGATAAGCTTTTCCCTTCATATTATTTAAATGTAGTTATATTTAATCTCACCAAAAAAACAACTAAAACAATAATACTTTTCAATCTCGTAACTTTATTTCTTATTTTCCCATCCAAGTGCACCAAAAAAAGGGCATGTTATCTATTTTTGTGGTTAATTTTATGTGGTATTCTCCGATCCAATTTCTTACCCCGTTGTATCCCTTTTGGGTTCATGGGGCTGCTAGAGTCTAACCTGTTGGGAAAGGCCGGGCATGCCCTGGACAGGCCGCCGGCCAGTCGCAGGGCCATGTTCTTCATTTCTTGTTTGGCAAAGCAACATCAAGTATAAAACAGCCTTTTTGCTAATATTTATCTGTAAATTGAAATCATTTTGAATAGATCTGCACCCTAAATTGAGCAAAATCATAAATAGTTCGGCTTCACTTGTGTGCATCATCAATTTTATCAATGTAACCTTACAAAAGGATCCAATTATAAAGGGGAAATTAGACTAAATTAATAAATTCTTTGGTAATTTTTGGAACATTCTTCCCTGTTCATAAACCTCAGTGTGCATGTATTTGCTGGAATTTGTATTTCCTCGTAGTGAAGCCGACTGAAGAACTTGTCTGCGTGATTAAAAATTAGCTTGAATATGATTTGCATTTATTAGTAAACTCTTGCGTGGCAGATAATAAAAATCCTAATGAAATGTTTTGTTGAAATTTGTTTCTGCAGGGGAGGTTGGACTCCCTCCCACCCCACGTACACATTTGCCGTCAGTGTGCCTGAGCTTCGAGCGCAGCACGCATTTTTTATTTTTTAACAAGTTAAAGTGTAGATTTAAGCTGTAATTGTACCGTCCAACTGTTGGGCCCTTCACTGAGATTGGGTTCTGTCTTTTCCATTCGGCAGCCTCCAGTTAGTTTAATAGGCTCCTCTGTCTGATAGAGCTATTACCAAATCCAGTACAGACCATTAGGCCACATGGGCTTAATTGCACATTAATTGGCTAATTAGTTCTGCACTTTGTTTTTCTCCCATTTTCTCAACTCCTTCACTTTGGCAAGCAGTCGGTCATTCAATAGATTTTCCAGTTTGCCATTATGCCTTTCAGCGCAGTGAGAAAATGTATTTGCCATCATCATGTGGCTGGAAATGTGCCGCTGGGAGTGGCTGCTCCATGTGGGCGGGAGGCCGCGGCTGAAAGGATGGATGGAGCCCCAGGTTCCTCCTGCGTTGTCATGTTGATCCACAATCCATGCTGCGATTGTATCTCTGCCAGCACAGAAATCAGGAAGAGGCATGCATTGTTAAATAGACAGCAACTCTCTAGTCCGCAAGGTGCAATATTTATGAACTTTTTAAAGTGATTTTATTCCCCCTATCCTCGTATTTCCCCGCCGCTCCATTATTGTCTGCGTTTCAGGCGTGCGCCTCAGCACTTTCAGATTGCTGCCATTAAACCCAGGGAGCCATCTGATGGAGTTATCAAAGTAAATGTTTGGCGCATTTGATAGAAATATCCTCCTGTAATAAAGCTCTCTGGGGAGAAAGAGGGGTGACAGGCTTTTCATGCAAATAACCCGGTGTCTGATATCACATAGCGTGGAAAAATCCACACACCGAACCTCCACCTGGATTGCAGACAAAGGAATAGCGTTGACTATACCACACTGGAACCAGACAGCACATAATTAAGTCATTATCCCAAAATTTGCGAGCAGCAGTTTGGAGTTGACGGTGATTTAATTCAGAGTGTGGCAAGCATATAGACAATTAGAGGAGAAGATGTGAATGAAGTCAAACGACGTGCTGGTTTTTGGACGGTATGGATGCGTCTGCATATTGTCAGATGTGTCGTGGGTTGCACTGTCGAAAGCGACTTTAGGGAACAGAGAGGAAATGTGTGAAAATGCAAATGTGGCGATGGACTGTGAGCTGCTCTGCCTTAATGAGCGGAGCGTTGGCATCTCCTGCCAGACCCTGATGGCTCCCCTACTGATCTGACAAGTTAAAACTCATTTCTTTTTTTTGTTCCCAGAAGAAGCGCCACTTGCTTTTGTCTTTGAGCTAATAATAGCTGTATAGTGTGATCACTCCAAATGTTCAAATGCTCCCAATAAACAATGGTCTGTTTTCATTTTGTTTATTATTCATCTCTTCCAATTACCATTCTAAAGGGGGAGTGTTTCTTGCCAGGCGCTGAGGGAATAGGAGATTAAAAGGCAATGAGGAAACATCTGTGTCTCAGCTTTGCCACAAATCTGCATCTCATTCCTAGCATTGGCATTTAAATCGACAGCGCCTATAATGCAAGAAAAAAATGAAAAGCCAAGGCTCACAGGGCTACCGAATAGAGGGAAGGGTTACCATAGAAACACATAGCTCACATGGGTTTATGGGCAGCATCCTATCACATGCTATCAGGAATTACCATAAATCTTCAGGCAGCGAGGGCGGTGGTTAAGGTGCATCTCAACAGTGAACGACAGCGTGTTGATCTCCACATATACGTATGTAGAGATATGTTCAAGTGCTTTAAATGAAGAGGAAAATGGAGCAGAAAGATGCCTGGAATGCATTTCCTCTCATTAACCTGCGTACAACCAGATATTGACAAATCCGAGGGGATGCTGGTCACTTTTCCTGCTTATTTAAGTCATCGTGAAGATGAATGACCACAAAATGTGGCAGCAGTGAGAAGGATGGTGTCACCATGCCGGTTGTACAGCTGTCTGCATGCAGGCAAAGCTGGCGGTGAGAAATGTGTCAGAGCTCAGCGGCGCGTCAGGGCGATTTTCCGCAAATGGCATCTATCCCCGAGCTCCCATCCTCTCGACCTCTGGCGCTGAGCGACGACACAGAGACCATTATCAGATGTGTTTGAGCATCTCCCGTCAGCACGACCCTGGTGGGCGGCACAGATATCAAGTGACCTTTTCCACATGGCTCCATGATATTAACGCAATCTCCGCGCCTTATTACCATGGGAGCATTTCACAGAGTATTAAACTTAATAAATGTCTTTTTTTCTTGTGTCTTCATCTCTCTTATCCCTTCTTCATTTTTTTGTCTCCCCAACCTCTTTTCTCCCCTCGTCCTCTGTGCTTCTGAGCCAATAACCCGACCTCCCCAGGGCCCCGGCCTCCATAATCGCGTCAGTTCATGGCCCTCTTATTCCTGTAGAACTGCTTAATTGGTATGTGTTCTACATTACTGTTGAAGTATTAGACTCACAAATGAAGGTTAGAACCTCAGTGCTTGTAATCGACTGAAAGAAAATGATTTGTGCTCAGCTGCCCTTCTGGGACGAGACTTTATGGTTGTCTGAAGAAATTAAGCTTTTATAATTGTGCTTTCTTTCCCCCTTTACCATACTCTTCCCTCACTCTCATCCTTTCTTCCACATTTCCTAACTGAAATCATCAGACGGACAGAGTACTTGAAGGTGCTGGAACCAGATTAAACCAACAGAAAATGGGTTTATTGTTATTGTAGGTTAGGTATCTGCCAACAGAAATCTCATTTGAACGTTTGTTATCATGGATAACCCATTAAAATGCCAATTTAGTTTTTAATTTATTTTTATCAACTATGGTTTAGTGGATTAAAGAAGCACTCCGATAAAAATTTAGTTTTTGGTGTTTTTAAAATGTTCTTGTGGCATTTTTCTGACGATGCAGGAAATTCTATTTTTAAGTGTTTTTGTATTCAAATCCTTGTGAGCAGACATAAAAAAATGACACAACTCCAGCAGATTCTGAAACAGAGAAAAGCAGCATTGATGTGCAACACTGTACAATAGTGAAGAGGTCATACAATCAGCGTACATCAACTGATCATGTCACGGAGAAAAGTGGCTTTTGGCTAAACAACATATTACGTTAATATTGCTGTTATGCAACATTTTACGTTGGTCATGTGTTGCGTATTGGTGCAAAGGTGATAGGAAAAGCCGCTTTCTCTGTTTCAGAATCAGCTTATTCACGTCGATCGCGTAAACGGTTGAGGAGTTTTGCTATGCCAAAGAGCGTGTTACTTAGACGTCGTCGGTGACATCTCAGGTGTTAAAGGGCAAAAAATTAAGGCTAAAACCAGGAAAAATAACGCCACAGACCTTCACAAAAGTTTGTTCAAGGGAGAGGCCTACATCTGCAAGAGGGTTATGTTATGCATTAAGCTTCCCATGGACACATGGGATTTCTGTGTTGACTTATTAATCTAGGTTAAAAAATATAGCCCCAAAACAGAAATTGTGCTGCACTGCTGTTGTGTGGAGCTGCAATTAATTTTAACAGTAATAACTGCGAAACAAATCCCTGCACTGCAATACACTGGATCCAAACAAATTCTCTGTTCTATGCAATTCCGTCCTGTTTTTAAATTGATTTTTTAATATCAGGCTTCACAAATATGTGTGCATGTTCTAAAGAATGTGTTCCACACACAGTCTTACAGCCTTGTGCAGGCTGTTTTTCTGCTGATATTTCATTTGTGCGTGTAGCTTTAGGGCACATGCAGCCTCTTGCAGTACACTGTTATTTTGTGTTTTTTTATTTATTTATTTAAGTCAGAAACATATAATGTTTAGCATTTTTATTACATTTCATTTCTTATAATTTCCCAACTGCATACATATAGGAGCTTCCCAGGGATTTAGTTAAAAATCGTGTTTTTGATGTTTTAATATTTTGGTTTTAATGTTTTTTTTTTTTGTTTTTTTTTGGATGATTGGAGGACATATATAGAAAAAGTACTGTATTTTCCGCACTATAAAAACCTTAACTTATTTCAAAATATGAAAGTGCCCCCTATAAACCGAAGCGCTTTATATTTTTGGAATTAATTTCTAGCTGTGCTTACTGATGTCAAAGTGATTTTGAGAGGTAACATGTCCAATGTTTTTTACGAGCAAGGTTGGGTGCTATTGTCACTACACTTACATGGCTAACGTGTAGCAGTATCAGACTGTGGTTTTTTTAACGTATTACTAACAAGGTTCAGAGTTACAGGTGTTGTGAATATGCTAACGTAGCTAACGCTTCTAATGCAGCATTGAACTGTTTTTTTTTTTTTTTTACGTTAGCGTGTAGCATTTTGTACATGTTGTAAACAAGGGTAGGAGTACAAGGTATTGTAAATATGCTATTATTGCTAATGCTTCTAACGTGGCTAACATGTACTGGTGTTGGACTGTAGTTTATTGGGGTTTTTAATGTGTTACTAAGTAGGTTGGGAATTAGCATAGTCACAGTAACCTTTTTTTAGCGGTGTTAGTTTGTTTTTTTACATGTGGCAAACGAGGTTGGGAGTTGGAAATCATTGTGAATCAGGAGCAGACAAAACAAATCGTTTTAGAAAGATTGTAGTTGTGACATCGCAAATACAGTGTTGCTCCATTTTGATGCATCCACTTGGAGATGACTAGATCCATGTATGTCTTCATTTTCCTTTCCAAGCTGCTATCTGACTCAAAACTGGCTGGATAGCTCCGATATTGCTCAGCATTTTTGTTGCACCGCTAATGTTAGGTTGGGTGTGTTAGGGGTTTTAAGCTAGCAGGAGAGTGTAAACTGAAAGCTCTTAGCAACAGGGAGGTGAAGGGGGTGGCAGGGTTGCTCTTTGCTAACGGCTCCGCCCAAAACTCAGAGGTGAATCTCTAATGAACTACTGCCGCTCTCCATGTTTTTATTTTGACTAAAAAGAGTATAAGCAGAATTAAAAAACACTGGGAGCACTTTTAAAATAGATCAAAAGATGATCAGAGTGGGACTTTAAATGCTTTGAAAGACAGAGGATGTGCTGCGCTGGGTACCAAAAAGTTCAAATATAACAACAGCATCATATCAGACATAAAAGACCTTTTTCCTCTGTCAGTGAGTGTAAAATCGTCTGGAAGAACTAGTTTGTCCTGCAGGACTGCGTTTCTACAGCTGTCTGAGCAAGTGTCTTACAGATGACAACTCCTCCTGACTCAGGTGACCGCAGATTATTCATGCCTGCCTTCCAGGTGGGCAGACTCAGATGTGTCGGGTGCAGAGGTTTGCTCAACGCAAAACACATCGCATTTCACGCTTGCGCTAATGTCACCCGGCGAGCGAAGAGGAGTGAGAACTGGCAGGTGGTGCTTACAAATGAGAGCACCTCCAGCCACAAGCCACCCCGACACCAGATGCTGATCTGATTATGCGCTGACATGTAAGAGAGCATGAATGTATGTAGCAGGCGAGGCGGGACATTCAAAGTCGATTAAGTGAAACAGAGATGACTTTCACGTCCGCTTATCCCATTTCATCCAAATGGAGGTGTCATGTTAGAGATTCATGAAAGACTTTTATGACTTAGGAGGGGTGTCAGATGCACTCTAAAATTATGTATTGAGGATTTGACCACGTTTCCTGTTTTTTGTTCTTCAGGCACTTGTTTACCTTTTGAAGCTGTTTTTTTTTTCGTGGGTTTTAGGTGTGCCTTATTTGCTGTAGGTGCTACCTGTTTGCGTCGAGATAAGTTTAGCAGAAAATCTGCACATTAACTTTGTCAGTTCTTTGATGTATCTACCCTCAGAGATGGAGATTAAACAAATGGAGTGTCTTAAAAGCCTTTAACGAGTTAATATCAGAACACATTATTCATGGGAACGGCAACTCTTTGAATTTTTTTTTTGAGAAGTCAGGGCTGCGTGACTTCATTCTTTTTTTCCAAAGACCAATAGGTTTGTTTCATTAAATTAAACACAGCTCATATATTTCTTATGTGCACAACAGGAAAAACGGTAAGGGGAAAAAAATGGATCTCTCAAGAACATGTCAAAACAATGCAAATCAGCCACAGCACAACACCTGAGGCTCAGATTAATGTGTAAAAACAAAAGCAAACAATGCTTGTTGATGAAGGGCTAGCCTGTGTCTTTTCAAGCTGGCCCCTTTGCCATTTATACTTCTTCTTTTCGAAGAATAACAAAGAGGAGCATTTTGTCCTTAGTTAAACATGAGAAAATGCTGTTTTGTGTGTGTGTTTTTGATGAGAACTTCATAGACTTTTTCATAGTTGGGCAGAACTTTTGGATCTGTTTGGATTTCAGGTTCACCGCTACAGCAAGTACTTAGTTTTTACAATATGACAGAACTGAAACAATGACACTTTTGACTTCCAAATTGAAGCTGGTTGGTAAAACAAACGTATTTGAAACCAGATTAGTTTACAGATTAGCTTACTAGGTGGCTAGCTACACAAACATGAGTCCCCAATCAATCTTATTTAAACAACAACTCTAATCATCTCTTAATCTATTTTCAAAGTGTTCTTTTAATTATGACGATGCTGTTTTTAGCCAAAATCAAAAAACTCTTTTTGTTTTCTTGGACATAGTTTCTGCAGAGTGGCGGTATTTCATTAGAAATTCACCTCTGACTGTAAATCCACCTCGATTTCCCATCATCCATCGATTTTCACGCTCTCCCACTAGCTTACAACCTCTCACATCCCCAAGCTAACACTGGCAATGTAATAAAAATGGCGAGTACAATTGAAGCAATCCAGCAAATTGTAAAGCCGTACAGTTCTGAGCCAGATGTCAGCTCAGACAAGGAAAACAAAGACGCACATGGATCTATTTGTCTGAAGGTGGATGCATCGGGATGGAGCTTGTGTCTTGCTGTAATAGCTTTTAAGTCCCACTTACAACCCTTTTTATACCTTTTTTTTCGTTTACTCCTGATTCACATCTATTTGAATGAATAATTATTCAGAAGTTCAATTTTAAAAATAATTTTCTTCATATGAGTCCTCTATCATCAAAAAATGCCACAATAACATGTTAAAATCACCAAAATCATGGAGTAGGTCTGTAAAACTGCACTACACAAATACATACTGTCACTGTGGCTCCCTTTTCCCTTCTGCAGATAGATTCAGTGTTCAAGACACTGTTTTAAGGATTTTGAATGAAAATAGTGTTTAAGTGAGGATGTGCCCTTTTGATTGATCCTTCAATTCCTAAATATTGGCATGTTTTTAGAAGGAAAAGTACGGTGGCCTTGAAGTTCAAATCACACCAACAAGTCACTCAATGCAAAAACATATTAAAGATCACAACAGTTTAATAAGGTAAAAAAAATAATTAAAACCAAATTTTATGTTTCAGCACAAGAAGAAACCGGAAAAAGTTGGTACTAAAGGACATCACTGGCTGGATGATGATGTTATTTGGCATGAAGTGATACTGGATATTAGGTTATTGTTATGCAGACATTGAAAAAACGTTTAAAAAAATTCAAATACATTTGTTTTTGTTGGATTTTTGTTTAGATTTCTAAAATGTAATGTTGTTTTTGTTTTGCTTTCCAAATTGTTGTTGTGATCTTTAAAATGCTTTTGTGTTTAATAATTTGTTAGTGTGATTTGCGCTTCAGGGCCACTGTAGAAATGGTCTCGTTGATGTTACCCTAGGAACATCATGAGTTTATTTGACTCGTGGATATCCACTCTGCATGTGGCGTAAGCCGTGTTTGTTGACAGTAAGTTTAGGCACTAGCCTCTTCATAACCTGTGAAAGAAGATTTTTTGTCAAATCCAAAAGGCCAAAAGGATTGCTTCACCTTTCATCTTGTTTTTGCTGAAATTTAGTCTCCACTGCTGTCCTCAGGTGGAAAAATCTACAGGTTTTCACTGGGGTCAGATTGGATGAGCAAAAGCTTCAGTCACGTATATCTATTTATCAAAACATCAAGGCCCCAAGTTCCAGATTTGTACTTTTTGTGATGAGGAGTGAAGAAGTAACACAATGAAACATAACTGGATTTGTTTTTCCTTTTTTGGGGCTGATGCTCAGAATTAGTGAGAACCCACATGACAGATACATTGTAAACAAACAATCATGGGATGTGCACTATGACTTCCTTATACAATAGGGTTATCATATATTCAATGGTTCAGTAGAAAAAACATTGAAAACTTCAGTGTATATAATAAATGTATCTGCATCATATATTTTGTTTATGTTAAACTGTTGATGAATGAATATTCCAAATTTTCTAAATGAAAATGTTTTTTTTTTCTTTCCTTTATAATTAAAATATGCAAATTGTTCTTCAACAGCCCATGGCTGCAGTTTAACTTCAATCCCAAGTCTCTAATCAACTTTGTGAGTTTTAACTGTGCATCTTAAGAAACAGGACTCCAGAGCAGAAGCGTTAAGATCCAGGCTAGGATTATTTTAGCTCTTAACAGCAAAACTAAGCTGGTTAACACCTGTTTTGATTGACATCTCAGCACCATCGTTGGCGCCTCAACTTGCATGGTTTTCAAATAGCTTTTCTTTTGCTTTCTGCAGGCAGATCAACTCTCATTTGGACTTTTTTTACAAATATGTTGCTGTTTTGCCATAAAACATTTTGTGTCTGTGGTGCATTGATAGAGCGGTCGACATCTGATTGGAAGATTGCAGTGTTTGGTTTACCGCATTTGCCAATGTGTGGAAGTATCCTTGGGCAAGACACATAAGCCATTGGTCCTAGTGGTTATAGGTGCCAGTGTTCTGCAGCAGAGCCACCATCAGTATGTGAATGTGTGTACGGGTGAATGGGACTGTGGCTGTATGGTACTTTAGACCTTCTGAAGCTACGATCACGCCGAATGCGATTTGCCCATCACGTCCATGGTAAGTGTTAAGTCAATGTGCCAATGAGATCTTTTGAGCCACTGCTCCATTTGTCATGAGGCTATGCTAGAAGTGAGTTTAGGTTCACATTGTTATTTTTTTTTTAAGTTAAAGTCTAGACATGAACCTCAGTCTTGAATATCTCTTTGTAGTTGGGCCTTTAACTGCGTTTGCCAGGATAAGAAGAAAACAAACAGTTTTATGTGTTTATCAGACTGGTATTTTCCACTGGGACGAACAAGTTCCCCAGCTTAACTGATTCTATAAAAACTGTTTAGCCTGTTAATACAACCCCAGGTATTAGATTGTTCTTTTTGGCCACAGAACCAAGGAAATTGCCAAGCGTCTCTGTTTTAAAATGTCTCGCCAAGCTCAGCGGGAAAAAAAACTTTGAAGAATACCCCTGGATTTATCTGCTTTATGAGGTACAGATCCATTTAAATGCTGCGGGCAACCGAGCTGAGCCCTGTCAGCGATTCCATTAACCTAAATTCTAAACGGGGCTTCACGACATGACCATGTTAAAATGTTAAAGCTCTTGGTTTCGCTGTATTTAGATTGACAGGTTTGGACCGTTTCCCAAATTTGTGCTGGTTACAGACTGTTTCCTGACACAGTCCTGGAATTATCTGTAATATGACCCCAAATTATTTCTGTTTCCTTTTTTGTTTCGAACCCTGTAATAATAAGACAATCTGATTAGGTAATCGCATTGGTTATGCCAGATAATAGGGCGCTTAGACCGGACAAGGACAGCATTCTGATTTGCACATTTTTACCTTTCCTAGATGAATAATAAGCGTTTCAGGCTAATGGCCAGGAAACAAGCAGAGTAGAGAAAGAAACCAGTGTCTGCCTTCATTAGGACAAAGGGAGGGTGAGCAGGAGAGCGTCTGACAAGCCAGTAACGCCTCATTGTCCCTGATCTCAAGTTTCATAAATTTCCACGGCTCTCGTTAAAGGACGTGTCGCTGCTGTCACCAGGCGCTAACTCGTTATCTCCTCAATGCCGTAAAACGCTGTAATTAACATTCAACAACTGTAACTGATCCAGCATTGCTCCTCTCTAGCCGATAATTGCCGCACCGTTGTGTTTGCACATAAGTGGGACTTTTGTGGATGCGTGTATGGTTGGGGTGCACAATTTTGTGGCTCATTTTGATTATAAGTAAAAGTGGGAAAGCTGTTCACCCGAGCTTAAAGGCCAACGGTTTTCACTCTTCCCTTTTTTTTGGGCAGACACTGATTTTTGTCCCTTCCTCAGAGACTCGTCTCTGTTTCTTTTCAGAAGGGCTTTGCAGCCGTTCTAATATTTTAGGTTTCCTGCACAAGAGCAAAATTAGTGATGGGTTTTTTTTCAATGGGAACTTTTAGCAACACAACAAGCAGTTATGCCATCACAAACCCGTTTTTGGCGGTAACAACTCCCCGACTGTTATTCTCCATTTTTGTAATTCACTGAGCCTTCACTGTATATGAGACTGAATTAAGTGACTCCTCCCTCCCTGTGTTCCAAAGCGGAAGTACCTGCTGGCTCCAAGAAGCCAAAATCCCATTGACTTCTATTGAGAAATAAACAGCTATTATATTTGTATCTAATATTTATATACACATATGTAAATATGTAATATTATATGTATATGAACAGTTATTATATTTGTTTTTAATATATATGTATAATATATTATATGTATATTAACAGTTATTGTATTTGTCAGAATAAAAACGTTTGCTCTGATACCTTTCATCTTCTTGCTAATTCAAATTTTTACGATATTTTTTTCTTTGGTACAAATTCTTTAAGTTATAAATGAACCAATCAGATGCTTCAATAAAAGCATGGGGTTGAACATTCAAATTGTTTGACAGATTTTGTGTCACCTGCTTTCAAGTGGTAGTGGTGTGGACTTCCATCAATCTCACTCCTGATCGGCAAAAGTGGTTGCCAAAGAAATGAAAACTCAGACCAAATCGGACCAATCACTGCTTACTGATGTCATCTGACATGATGACATCCATATCACGAAGTAAAGGTGACTGAATTGACTTCATTGAATAGAAACATCAAATAAGACATTTTTTATGGGTGACATCACACTTACTCAGTCCAGTTCTCATATACAGTCAATGGTTTGAGCACAGCTCTTACAAAAGTCTATCAAATCCAATCTATTATTTCTCCATTTGTAAAATGTGTAGCCAGAGCATCAGTTGTGAACAGCCTTTTCTTGGAGATAATCTTTTGATTAAATTCTGCATAGGTCTCCTGTAGAAACCCAGGGGTGTCACCTCTGTTTTTGTTTCCCAATCATGCCTGACTTTACCAGGGAAGCAGCCGACACAAAAAGGCTTCATGAGTAATTGGTTTGGGTCAACTGATACTCTCTGGCACCACACAACTCTGTCATCTCTGGCGTCTGCTCCAGCCAAAAGCCAGCGAACTGTGTGTGATTCTGCTCAACTGAATCAGGTAAAGTTGATGCAGCTCCTGCTATTCAAGGTAACCGGCTAGATGTAAGTTAATACAGGTTAACCTTGAGGCCACGTGTGGAATGGGAGAAGGGATGTCAAATTAGCAGTGTCACAAGGTCCACGTTTTGCCGCCACCATGGTGGTCTGCCACCGATATGCAATCATCCATTGCTTTATCTGTCTGCTGCTGGTCCTGCGTTTCATTCCCCGGGGGATTACGGCCAATGCCAGAATGAGGTTCCTGAGAGCCAAAGCAGCCCCAGGAGGACAAACAAAACCAAAAGGCTGCATAGTGTTTCTTGTTCTGGTTTCATGTTCAGGTGAGCGGAGATGGCGTGCAGGTGTCTAGGGCCCCAGACTGGGGATCTGTGGGACAGACTAAAAGCTTTTTCGTCAAAAACTCAATGTTACCCTATTGTGTCTAGGATTGTTTCTCTTTTTGTCCGTAAGGAGACATTTTCCATAACAGGAAGTGTCATGATCTAGTGTTCCTTCAGAATAATGTGCGTGGTACTTGAGAAGCTTCTTTAGAGATGAGCTCTATTCATGGTTGACGCTTGTAAGTGCAAATCTAGATGTACTATCAGTATCTTGTTTGGTGTTTATGAACACCCATGTCTTTTTTTTTTTGTGCTATTACTACATTTCTTGGTGACCTCTTTGTGCCAGCATTTACAATGGCATCCTTTAGCAGATTTTTTTCCACTGCGTACGTGTTGCTGTCAGAAACTAAAAGACTAGTCTGGTGCGGTTTCTTCACTGGACCAAGATTCAGTTAATGTCTGGCGTGAGTTTAACCCCAAATATAAATAACCGCTCTTTTAGAAACTCACAGCACCTTGTGTGGTTTCACGTTTGCACAATAGACACTAAGGTTGTGGTTTTCTCTCGCATTTTCACAACGGATCACCACCAACGATACTGCTGTCGCTGCAGAGGGAACTCTCGCTGACGCCTCTTCTTCCTTCCTGTAAGGTATATGAAGACTGACACCAAATAAAGACAGCCCAGACACAAGCCAACAAGCCTTTTGGTATCCATCTTTCTGCTCGTTTGTTGTCTTAGTCCTTTCTTGTGCTGTCAAGTCAAGACAGACACTTCATATTTCTGACTGAATCGCAAACCTGTGTGCTTGTTTGCTGACTGGTAAAATGTCCCATGCCTCTGCTTATTAGAAACAGCTCTTAATCACAGGCCACAACAGACCTTCTTTTTTGGGATTGTTTTTGGCATAATGTGCTCAGTAAGGTATCCCTGTCAGCTGATGAGTGATGTAGACACAAAGACAACTTTTGAGCTTAAGTGCTAAATCGCATGCTTAATTCATTTTCATGCTGATATTGGCTCTAAATTGACCTACAACTTTTCGACTCTCAGAAGCCCGTGCACTTCTTTGATTGGACATAGATCTGGAACGAGAGCGTTTCAGACTGTGATGAATTTTGTTTGTTGTACAGTCAAGAGCGGGGCAAAGGACAGCACGAACTAATGAAATCTTGTCGACCTCGAGGGTTGGCAGAGGAGACAATGGAAATTCTACATGAGAAAGACTGTCATCATACCACATTTTCTATTAGATTGCCAGAGATATATATCTAATTTTGATGTGGGCTAATGCGAAGAACACTATCAACCATTTAGCCAGGGTGTCTTATGACTTACTTGAGGTGCTTCCCTTGGCAGTCTTGTGCTTTTACTCTGCCTTTTCAGCTCAGACACAGAGAGAGACAGGATCCCTTTAAAAGCACTCGCTGCTCATTCATGAGCCTGGAAGCCCCCGCCTCCATTCTTTCCTTCAACTCGTGGAAACTGCAACTATATTAGGATCTTACAGAGAACATCAAGCAAGTCTGCTGCTTCTGTTTACAAGTTATTCAATCATTCCAAGTACCACTGGAAGAAAAATTGTTCTTGGAAGCAGATGCCCCGGTCTCCCTTGAGTTTCTTTTTTTTTTACTTTGTGGGGCATTTATCACATAAAAATTTGAAACTGTCTGACCTGCCTGTTTTACTAGTTTTTTTTTCCCTCTAAAGTTGGAACTGATAAAACATTTTAAAGCATTCATAGCAGTTAAGAGAAGCATAAAAATATCCCGGAATCGGGTGGGACTTATGATCTCATTGCATTGGGGATAAGATCTCAGTTCACATGTATTATTGGAACATTTGTTTTTATTTTTGACTCACTCTCTTTTTACTTGTAGGAGTTAAGAAAAAGCAGATTTAAATATGACTGTTTCCTTTTTTATTAGCGTGCAGTTGGGAGAACGCTGCAGTGGGCGACCTCATGTCAGGCATTTTCCATCTTCACTGTGTGTGTGTCCACGTGTGTACACTTTGGTGATCCCAGACATGTCACGATCTGGTTTCCTGACAGTTTTTCTGCAAGGTAGCGAGAAAATGAGCTGAGTGGCTTGTAGCACCCTAATATAAAATGAAGAAGTCGCCCAAGCCCTGCAGCATTGATCACTGCATCTTCAGCAAAAGGTTATTAAACCTTACTGATGCAGACGCAGACAAACAGTTTCTCATTCTCTTTAAAGACCCACTGTTTTTTCCGTGTACTTATGGCATTTTTCCATCGATGGAGGACATGTATAAAGAAAATTGCATTTCTGAGTGTTTCTTAATTAAAATTGTTGTAAATCAAGAGCAGTTGAAAAAAAAGATCGTATTTGTGACATAGAAAATACACTGGACAGGCCATAAGCTCCCTGCTTTAACACACTTTAAAATAGCTCAAAGAAATGACAGGAGTAGGTCTTTAAACCTGTACAGCCCACTACATTAAATAATTGTCAGAAAGTTAAAGTTTTTGAATGAAAATGTTTTTAAGCTCTTTAAAAAATCCACACAAAAATGTTTGCAATATCCTTTTTATTATATATATATATAAAATCAATTTTGATACTGTGGGTGATTTGGTACGTTTTTGCTTAAGATGGAAAAATCTAATAACAAAGGTGTTAACGAAAAAAAGAATCAATTCTTTAGTCTTTATTCTTTATTAAAGACTTTATTCTTCTGACTCAAATGTAACATGATGTCACTGTTTTAAGGGTGAAATATCAATACATTGTGTATTATTTTTAAAACAGCAAGTGGTCATATCAAAATTAATAACAACAGATGAGTTATTCTTATCATTAAATTTAGAAAATTAGATCAACTTTTTCCCGCCAAAAGTGTTTTTTAAGATTTCATGGAGGCAGCCATTTTGAACAGGAAAAGCTTCCACTGTCCCTAGTGGAATGAAGATGAACTACGCGGCAGAAAACATGGACCATGGACCATTCTTATGAGACAGGGGTCTCAGAAATGTGTGAATCAAATATGATAGTAATGGTTGCATAGGTGTGAGGGGGTTGGTGACTGATTCAAAATAGGGAATGACACTAATGTGCTGATATTTTTAAAGTAAAGCCATGATGTGGAGTACACACAACAGTGGGCTAAGTAGAAGCGTGGTTTTGATTGACGCCATCCTCACCTTTCTGAGGATTTTCCATCTTTTTATTCCTGTCTTTGACCAAGTTATTTATCCTTGCGTCCCCCTCTATAATAGGGAGCGCTCTTCATCAGCCGTGTTTATACTGCAGGCAGGATTAACTCAGCTAAAGACTTAATGCACAAACACAGCCACCCCACGGTCTGTTTGCCGTTTCCAGCTTGCAGACTGACATGCGGCTCTTTTAGCCGCCCCTTTCCTTTACTCTCCCCCCTCGCTCTTTTTGCTCCCTTTGCGTCCGCCTCCTCCTTCACCCTCGTCCTCAATTTGCGTGAATTAATTGAGTTCTCTTTTTTCTTTTTTTTTTTTTGCACGAAAGCTCACAGGAGGGCTGTGTGAGGACAAGGAAAGGGTGATGGAGAGAATGAGAGACAGAGACAAATCAGCAACAGAAGCCTACGGCGCAGAGATCTCCCAGAGTGAGACCGTCACCCGTTAGCTTGGGGAGGCAGAGGCCTCTCCACGGTAACTTATATCTTTATCCTCTCGGTAGTCCCGCGCTGCTGATGGGGTCAGGCACATGTGCTTCTTCTTCAACTCCTCCCTCGTGTCTCCAGGGGCGTATTCACCTAATTTGAGCTTTCTGTGCCTAGAAAGAAAGGAACTACACAAAGTGAAAATGTTTTAAAAATAAAACGTCTGCTGGGAGTGAACCTCTCCACTGACAGGAACTCATGTACAGTGTTTCATGTGGAAATCTATGAGGCTGGTGAGCTAAGAAATAGACAGACAGAGAACCACTTTTGAGATGTTTGATGATGTGACATTTTTACTTTCGTGTACTTTAAATGGGACAGTAGAATTAAATATTTTGTATTTATTTGTTTGTGCCATGACTAAAACACGAAGAGCATGGCTAAGGAAAGTTAGCAGATGATTACTTCTGTGTGTCCGAAATATAATGAAACCTGTTTGTACAGATAACACAAGCACATTATCTTTATTCTTTCTTATTTATAAAACTTATATCATGTTTCCTCTCTATATCGCGATTCCACTTCTGTGGTTTCACGATGTTTTTTCAGAGCAATTTTGCATTCTTTTTTTTGTAACCAGCAGTGTGTTCTGCGTCCTGATTGGCTGTTGTCAACCAATCTCCTCTGTGCTGTGTCTCTCGTACAGACTTTGTTTTTTTCTGTGTCCGGCATTTCGGTGTTTTGAAACGGATAACCATACGTTAATACCACATTTGAGTCCCTGACTGGCCAAAGTTCAACTGGTTTAACTTTTGACAAGTGTTCAATGACGGCCCGTTTTGTACGTAGAGCCCAAAAACTGCCTTAAAAAACGTTCGTAGTGTTATTGTTCTCAGCGCAGAAATCCGAAACACGCATTAACGTGTGTTTTCATGGACTTTTTGTTAAGAAAAGGTCACTTGAACACCCGGGGTGAATGCAGAATAAAACATCTAAAATCCTACTTTGCGGATTTCACTAATCACAGGTTATTTTTAGAGCATAACCCCCTGCGATAAACGAGGGAACATTGTATTAATAATGCCTGTTAAACAAACATTTACAACAAAAATAGAGAAAGAAGAAATAGATGTTTTGTTGTGCTGGAACATCAGTTCTTAGGTCTATTTTATTCTGTTCTAGTTGGGAAACCCAGTGGAGCCACTGCTTTGCATAGACGTCTTTAAAATGATTGGTCATTAGGTCTGTCATCCTATTGGCTGGTAGACTTTGACGGGATTGTCTCACACAGAAAACAAGCTCTAGCAGAAACATTGGAGTGCAAAGGTTGTGAAAGTGAGCAGTTGCAACTTTAAGTCTAGAAACTATTTCTAGACATAAAATTAGCTCCTTTCACTTTGTTAAACTTTACACTTGATTGAAGATAGAGATCTTATCCCATAAAAATTGTGCCATTCAGCATGTACCATGGTGTGCTAAAAGAATTCAGTCAAATAACCAAATTTGTCCATGCTACCACACACATACTATTAATGAGCAACCATGACAGAATTTCAAACGTTCAAACAGCAGTTGTGATGTGCACCAGTGGACTCCACCTTGGCCTGAACCCTTTCAATTATAAACTATTACAACTCCTTCCATTGCAGTATTCATGAACAGGGAGATAACTCCAATAGATGTCTTGGGTTGCTGTAAGTTGAGATAAACACTTGCAGAGTTGTTACAGCCAATCGCGCGCCACGGTTCCTCAATGTTACTGCCTTAGCACTCAATAATTCAAAGCTTGGCGGTAATGAGCTCCCTGTAGGCCACGTCCCCAAGGAACCTCCCCACTGTGCCTCGACTGTAATGTAGTTATATCTCATGTCAGCTTTCAAATCAATTACATTTCTATCTGATGGCTAAGTAATTGCGCCTGATTGAGTTTTTGGCATGGCAGCCAAGTGTGTGATTCCCAAACTCCAGCCAGACAAAACAGGAAGCTTCATCAAATGAAACTGTATTTCATCCTGATTGAGGCTGTTTGCATGATAAGCACAACTGTAATTATGATCATAATAATAATAACAATAGCAATCTGTGTTTTCTCTTGTATTTTGCATGAATTTTGGACCCCAAGGACAGCGAGCTATGTTTACTTTAGTCAAGATGCAAAGGCTGATTTGATTGTTTGTGCAATTGAACAGATTTGATGCAAACAGCAACGCAAGACTTACAATTTGCTTTCAACGCAGCAGATGTTTTCCGCACAATTGCACGCTCCTCTCAACCCTTTGATGTGTAGAGTTGGACGCCGAGTGTTGGGAGCGGCTGTGTTTCGAAGGGAAGTCAAGAAAAATAACAACGGCAATCAGCTGACAGCTAAGGTCAGAGTGGCATCGTTGTGCATCGAGTTTGTACACCAATCAGATGACATTGAACATGGACAAATGAACAAAGGGATGAATCGCTAGACGAGCGTCCGCATGAATGGATGGACGGCTGGACGCCGGAAGATGGATAAACACAATACATGCCTGGATGGACAATTGAGCTCTGTAATAGAGAGGTATTGAGACAGATGAGGAGGAGGATGCTGTGGTTAGGTGCATCAGCAACTAAATAGTGATGAATTGTGGCTGCTGTCAGCAGCACTAAGTATTACAGACATAGTAAAGCACTTGTTCTCATCCATAATCAGCAGACACAAATGATTGTCTTCATGCCAGAGGAGAAGTTCTCTGGAAATAAAGCACCCAGAGTATCTGCCAACCTGTCTCCCCATCCTCACTTCATCATTCTTTTTCTTTTTATATCACCTTGCTGTTGGTGTTTATGCCCTTTAACTCTCTTCACTGGCTTTATTCTCCGCTCATTCCCTTTCTTCAGGCCCTCCGTCTCTGTGACACAGTCTTTTGTGTTAACAGCCACGCTTTTTTTTTTTTTTTTGCAGTGGGAGAGCAACTGGGTGCACATCTACAATCTGCCTTTCATTTCATGGCTTCTGGAAATGGATGTTTTACTGCCTTCATTAAAGCATGCAGCAGTCGGCGCTGTGTTTTCCCTCTGAAGTTTAGCTCCATGAACCTCGCCATTAGAGGACATTATGGCCCAAGATTTCAGGGCACAGTGGAACACTGTATAATTTGATTAGTGTTATTAATCAAGTAGACCCCCCCCCCCCCACACACACACACACACACACACCCCATCTTTACTTTCCCTCTCCCTTTCCTTCTATTTTCTGCTTTCTGCGTCTTTGGGCCTTCCCTCCACCTCTTCCTTTAAAATCCGCACTTCCAGAACCGCAGATCGTCAAAAGGACCTTCCGTTTTAAAAACAATGATTTACAACTTGTTTTTTTTTTTTGTTTTTTTTTTTGTTTTTTTTTTACCTCCCTCCCTCCCTCTTCTGCCCTCTGAGCCATGGCCCCCCACTCCCCTTTTTACCCAGAACATAAATCAATTGAGATGAAAGTTCCAGAACTGTGCTTGCTGGGAGGGATTTGAGCAAAATTGCACTATGAATTTTTTAAAGGGAATTTTTACTAGCTGTTCAGCGAGACTTGAGCGGTGAAAGAAGGTGAGGCCACGAGGATTTATGGGGCCCGGATTCTTCATTACTGAAGTAATTTTCCTGCAAATGATAGCGCAGCACCCTGGAGGGGGAGCGCTGCCCGCCCGGGAGAGTACAAACCTGCTTAATCTCTTCTGGAGAGAGCAGCTCGGAGCACTAATATCATCTGTAAGGAACTGAGGCTCCATTTGTTCACATCTAAACTGCAGCCAGTCTATGTGGGACTCATAGTAATTGATTGCTCAGATTTGTTCCAAGAGCTGCTTGATTTCATTATGGAACAAAGTTAGTTGCGGAAACACGCATTTATGGGTTGGTGATGTCAAAGAAAATGTACATTTTCCAACTTTTCAAAACGATTATCCCAATTTTTAGGTGAATGCATCCTGGTAATGCCTCTTTTTGTTGTAGCACCCAAGCTGGTGTTACTTCACTGCATGCATGTCCACCTCATGCTGGTTACAAACTGCTTTGCTTATGCCTTAGTCACAGCTGTCCTTACGGGTGGAAACGGGCAAAGATGGTCAAACCCAGGATGTAGACCACTCTGCAAGTCCGGAGAGTGAAAATGTCATCTGCAGAATGCTTGTAGAAAAAGTGAACAAGTCATTGCGAACACTTATACAACATATAAGGGTGAAGTAGGTGAGGCACAGGTAGGTCATAGAGACAAACCTGCATACTGTGCAAGAAGCGTGTTATTGGTATTTAAGTGATAAGTGCACGCCTGACTGTTAGAAATGAGGGAATTAGACAATCCGAGCGGAGTTTGTGTGGGCGACCTACAAGCATCCTACGGGCTAAATATCACCATAACACCCTGTGCATGCATCATTTGTGTGCACTGTACCAATGACTATAGTGTGGCGTAAGGGCAGCGTATACCATCACCAACACGTCATAAGTGCGTGTACCCTACGTCGTCCTTATACGTGCTTTACTATACATGTAACACACACGAATATCATACCTTCCACTTTCTTGACGTCCCTTAAGGTGGCTGCACGAGCCAGAACGGAACCGCAAGACATTCCTGCGCTCCCCTTAAGGTGCAGCTGCTGCTAAGAGGAACGCTTTCAAGGCTGTTAAGATACCTCCAACAGGAGGGCTCATGGCCTCATTTTGTAACAGCAAAATGTGTCCAACACTAGAGGCCTTCAGCTCTTCTCTGTTTGCTCAGCTGTTGAACAGGACAAGTTGAGAGGGAAAAAATTAAGATACAACCCTCCAAAAACGCAGAACAACCTTACCAGTTAATCCGCGTACTGGTTCATGTGAGCCCTTGCGACAGACTGGCGACCAGTCCAGGGGTGTACCCTGCCTTCGCCCATGAGTAGCCGGGTTAGGCTCCGGCGACCCCGTGACCCCGAAAGGGATAAAGCGGATTGGAAAATGAATGAATGAATGGTTCATGTGACTAAGGCATAAGATATTGTTTCATCTTGACGGCTTCCCACCTGTCTCCCTCTCCTCATTTAACCCCTTTCAGTCCGAACCCGGCTGACGCTCTGTCTTCATCTCTTTAGGTGCAGCCAGCAGCAGTGGCCCTCCTCAAGGTTAGTGCGTGCACGATGCCAGGTCTCATTCTGTACACTGCCTGCTGTCCAGTCAATTTTACAGCTCACTAGCTTGAGAAGCAGAAGGGCTAAATCTGCAAAAGAAGGGGGAAAAGAGTGGGCAGGATGAAGAGGGGGGTGGGGGACAACATTATTGCGCGCCCTGTCACTGATTCAAGTGGATCTCATTCTAGACACACTAACAACTCAGGAAAATTAGTCACTTCTCACTAAGCCAGACCTGAGACTTGTTTAAGGAGTCAAAATAGGGAGGGAGCACAGAACCTGCCGGCATATCAAAGCACTGTAGCTCCAGGAGCAACTCAGTGAAGAGAGTAGCAACTTGCAGATGAAAGTAATCTGCCAGAACTTTTCCTTTTTTGGTGCCTTTTGATATAACTATGTGGAACAGTACTTTGAAGCACAGCACCGCTCTCGCAATATGACCTAATATTTTCTTCTGGGTACATAAGTCATACAACTGCATCCCTATAAAGTAAAAAAACATTAAAAGTTGATTAATTTTAGCAACTGAAATTAGAAAGTAAAGCTAATTTATCAAACAGAATACCTTCACACAGATATATTTTTGGTTTTTTTTTATTACAGTCTTAGTCTGTAATAATTAATTAAGTAATAATCTGGCTCCTAGAAGGCATCTTTAATGGAAAGAGGTTAATCATGGAAATAATGTGCATAAAGATCAAAAGTAAAAAAATATATATATATTTAAAATAAATATAATGACTTGGTCAGTGAAATTAAAAATGAAAAAAAAGAAAGTGAAAAAATTGCAAAAAAAAAAAATCACATCAAAATGCCAATTAGTGGCAAAGAAGTAAAAGTCCCATTATTTTTCACCTAGATGTGTGAAATTTGTTCTCAACGTTTGACCCACCCCCTGGGGGAGGGGTGAGCTGCAGACACAGCCGCGCTCGGGAACCATTTGTTGGTTAAACCCCCCCAACCAATCCAACCCCTTAATGCTGAGTGTCAAGCAGGGAGGCACTCCCATTAGAGTCTTTGGTATGATTCAGCCTGAAGTAACACATCCCAACAAAAGAATGGTGAAATAACAGCACTCTTATCTCACAAGAAAAAGACCCAGGTTCAATCCCAGCTGGGAGTCTTATTTTTGGAGTTAGCATCTTCTCCTCATGCCTTTGTGGGCTCAAACTTTCTCCCACAGTTCAAAAACATGCTTCATAATTTCATTGGGGATTTTTAGTCATCCTTGGGTTTGAATATGAGTGTGGCAATAGAACAGACTAGCAACCTATCCAGGGTGTACCCCACCCTCAATGAACTCTGGCTGGGATAGGCACCAGCTACCCCATGACTCCAAAAGGTGTAGAGGATGAATGGATCCATGGATGAATGGATCCAAATCTTGTGAATCTTTTTTTTCTTTCCCACCTCTATTCTGATCGATGAAAGACTTGGAGTCATATCATTCAAATCGCATGTATTAATCTTCCTCCATGATCAATTTTCAAATGTTTGGCACTTGAGTGAATTACAAGGGACACCATCCATAAGTCACTGCCAAATCTGAGTCCCTGATTGGTCAAAGTTTGACCTGCTTTAACTTTCAATGTGCGTTTTATGGCCACATGTTTTGTACGTAGAGCCCCAAAAGGGTTGTAGAAACTCGCGTAGAAACGCATGAATGCAAGAGTTTTGAATGCAGAAGCCCACAGCCTGCATATGTGCGCATGTACATCGACTTTTAATTGGAAGTGGTTGCGTGTTGCTGAGGGCGATGTGAATGTAGCAAAATACGTTACCTTTCTCAAAGTAAAATTGCCAAAAACTTTTTTTTTTTTACAAAGATATTTTGATTTAGCAACTGTCTGCACGAGAATTCCTCTTTATGTTATACAAACATTAATTAAGACAATCAGAGCAGCACTTCCACCTGAATGTCCATCTGAGAAAGTTTGCAGTTGATGAGCATCATAGCTTCAAACACCTCAAGCCCCTGAACAAAAAAGTAAAGCGAGACTAAGGTGGGTGGTGCGTGGAAGATCATTGAGTGGAAAGAGAGGAAAGTTTGTTCTGGGCCCTCTGCAGAGACACAGCGTGACCAATTGAGGTGATGGGATGAATAAGACCATTCACTTGGCCTAATGAAAGAGCTCCTGCTGGGTCTTGAATGAGGGTGGGCCCATCTGCTTTACATAGCCGTGCAAAAACCAGTGACCTCGAAAATTACCCAGGAAGCACTTCAGGACAGTCACCCCAGCAACAGGCTGGGGTTTGCATGGTAACCAGTCGCTTCAATCAGTCCCTGGCAGCATTTCACGCAGAGCAAATTTCTCTTTCTGTGTTGAAAGAAGTTGGTGTGAAATCAGCTTCACCTGACATCCCATCCTGTTCTTTTTACTTATTTTTTCACGCAAAAAAAAAAAAAAAAAAACTGTCAATGATTGTGCCTAAAACATCCAGCAGCTTTAGCTACTTTTAGGAGTTGACTGATACTTCCCCGGGGTTTTTAATAGGGCTTGAATGTATATGTAGCTTTAGAATAATCAGCATTTCCAAAAATATGAAAAAGAAAATCATTACTGTGAGGTTTTGACATAGATTTGATTACAGAAGGCAACACCCCGGGGTCTGGACAATATAAGCATCTCTGAGGATCTGGTTCATTGGGCTTTATCTGTGAAATTTAGTTTAAAATATTCAGCCTTGATGAGCCAGAGCCATGCAGGTCATTGAAGTTCCATTCCCCTCGCTTTTCCCTCGTGAAACTTTTGGCAGCATGAAATGACAATCCGCCCCTGCACCCATCTCCTGCGTCAAAAAGTAATGAGATTGTGCTGCTGGAAATATCACTACAAAGCATCAGGCCTACGCTTGGGTCTGACTACACCTTCAAACAGCGCTTCCTGCCAGCTTGCTTG
The DNA here is from genome assembly GCA_036245035.1 of Adrianichthys oophorus. Taxonomy (NCBI): domain Eukaryota; kingdom Metazoa; phylum Chordata; class Actinopteri; order Beloniformes; family Adrianichthyidae; genus Adrianichthys; species Adrianichthys oophorus. The sequence continues at coordinate 5,693,355 of BSAI01000189.1, read as the reverse complement.
CCTTGCCTGCTTGCTGCAAAAGGAAACGAACAAAAACAATCAGAATCAGAGACAGAGAAGCGATGAGGGAAGCTCCCCACGCTGAGACAAACGAACATGCCGGGGCCTTTCATCCTGAGAGTGATTAGCCATCCGAAACGTTTTAAAAACCCACTTTTGAGTGTGTTCCTCAAACGAAAGAGTTCCATAAAGGAGTAGTGGTGAGATGCTTCTCACTGGGAAGCACCAGTGATCTAGTCTCTAATTGTGCCACCGCTGACAAGGCTGGTGTGTCGGGAAGCTTTTGGAGTGGGGCTTTTTGCTGCGCTCTTGTTCCCCTCCTGTCAGATCCACCACCAAAAGGCACAGGGGAACAAAAGAGCCCCCTCACATTTTGTTCTCTTATCCCTTTTGCAATTTTCTTTAACGCATTAATATAATGCTAATTTAGCACACTAATGTTCCATGATGCTGGCCTAATGTGACCAGAGCTAGCTTCTGCATTTTATTTTGAAAAAAATTAAAAGCGTTTTTAGTCTGCATAATTCATGTCTCTGCCTCAAATGTGGCTGATCTTTGCAAAAGACGTGAACAAACGGGAAAAAGAACTCGGAAATGTTAAAGCTCTCTAGGCAGCAGTCAAAAGACCTAAGTCTGAAAAACTTTTCTGCCTCAGAACTCTGATTAATGACAACAGTTTGAAAAATCAAAGAATCGGCGCTGACAGGGGGAACGCGAAGAGGAGTTGAATGAGGAGAAGAAAAAAAAACAAAAGGAGTTAAGCTGGAGCTCATAAAAATCAGTATTATAACAACATTAATTGATGCTGCTGAGCACCATATGTGACACCATATGGAATAGCTGCCCCAGAGGCCTGCTATAATAGACAGCCTGCAGCGGTGCTCGCAACTTGGCACATTTACAAACAAGGGACGTCCCATTAATATCAGCTACACAGGCTGAGCAGGAGACAGCAAGACAAGGAAGAAGGGAGGGAAGGAGGAGTGATAAAATCAGAGGAGAGAACCAATTAAATTTTGACGTCAACTGGGTGTCACTGTACACCCTATTTTTCTACATCTTATCGTTTCTGCTAAATTAAGTTATCTGATACGGAGATATATCAATACGCATGAAGAAAACCTCACACAGTTCCTTAATTACAGTCATAAATGGCCCCACCCATGTGGGTTGATCACACCACCCTCTGTCCTCCAAACTGCCACTCCCTGCACAGATGTCCAGCAGGGCCTTCATCATTCACACACAGAGGCTGGAGCAGGTGATTCATGGCTGCTTGATAAAGGTGGCATGAAAGCGTCCCGCTTAACCTCTCTGTGCCTGATGGCAGCTGTTATTTACTGCTGCTCACAGCGCTTGCTCCCGTCTCCCACCTCCTCGTGTCCCCCGACAGCAACCGTCTCCATTTGGGAAAAGTTATGGATTCCTTTAAAACAGGCGTCAATAAACTCAGCAGTGTGTACTCAGTAGATCCCAGCTCTTAGCTTGACATAAATATTAACCCCAAAGGTGCAGATAAAGTTACGTTCATGCCGCTCTCTGCATTGCACGTTCAAGCGACCACTTCTGATGAAAAGTCTGTGCGTGCGTATTTTTGGCTTCCGCATTCAAAATTTTTGCATTCGCGTGTAGCTACGCAAGTTTCTACTACTGTTTCTGGGCTCTATGGATAGTACGTGCATCCATTCAACACGGGTTAAAAGTTAAACCAGGTTGAAGTTTGACTAATCAGAGACCTGGATTTGGAACTGAATTAATGAAATTACCAAATGTTTGAAAATAGTAAATGAAGGAGAGTTGAATAACTACAGTTTGTACTCAGACGGACCTATACGACACCAAGGCCAAATCCAAATTGCTTCCCTACCCCTCTGACTCCTCCCAATTGCTCCAGTTGTAGGGGCATGTGAAACTGTAGTGGTGTCTGATATTGTTTTTAAGGAGAAACTGCAGCGACTTAGGGCTGGCTATCCGTCTGCCAGTAGGGTGCCGTGCTTGTAGCTCCGGCCTACAAGAGGATAAAATAAATAAAAGAAGAAACCCATCCCTGCTTGTCCATGAGTTATATGCACGTTCAAGAATATACGTTATTGAATGAGCACCACATGAACGCAGCTGATAGTCTGTGCAGGGAGAGTATTTGCTGGTGTTACCGGCATGTGCATCCTAATCAATATGTATAATTGTGCCGTGAGTGGACCGTAAGGACCGTGAGGACTGTGTGTCGTCATGAAAGAGGCCCCTGTGACGGCTTACAAAAAACGAAAGAGCTTCTTGTGAAACAAAGTTGTCAGCCACTCTGTTGAGTTTTATAGAATGTGAGGTGGAACAAGAGAAGTGTACAGCTGTTTCCTCCCAGACACAGAGGGAGGCAGATGAAGAGCAAAACAGAAAGGAGGAGGGCGAAGAAAAAAGAGAAAGCTCCTCGTTCTGTGATGTGCACTGATGTAGCTGCAGCTCTAGGTCAAACACTGCCAGTGTTTTGTGTTCATCTTCGTCTGGTCTCCCCAGCGCTCCTTTAAATTATTCAACGCCTGAAGTGTGCAGTGTGGCTGCCATCTTTCTTCCTCTCTCCTCCCCCTTTTTACTCCTCTCTCTGTTATGCCTTCTCCCTTCATTCCTGTCCTCTGGAGTGACGGCTTGTTCCATAGCCTTTTCACCCAGCTTTCATAATAGACTCCATCTTGCACATTTCATCCTTGTTTCTCTCCTGCGTGGCTCCTAAACCAGACCCAGACATTTTCTGTAATCAGGGAGAGGCTACTAGTTGTTTGGATAAGTTCCTCAGTAGCTCTGTGACCTCACTGGTACTCTTATTTCATTACATCCCTGGTGTACAAGCTGACTTGACAATCTGTTCTGCCTCCCCCATGTTTTTTTCTTGATCTTTGGCCTTGGTGACATGAATTAAACCCCTCTTTCCAATCTGTCAGTGTAAGAAATTCAAGACTTTTCTAAATACATGAATACTTAATTGGGATGTTTAGCCAATTTTAGTTGAACATTGAATTTCAAATGGTGGCAAATCTCAGCAAGCTAACGTTAGTTAACATGTCAGCTGCTAGTGCCTTCTTTTTTCACTATAGAACTAAATGAAAATCATGTTTTTACTGTTTTGTGGTCATGTTCTAGTGTCATATTTCTGATAATAGAGGACATTTATTTCTGAGTACTTCTTTATTCAAATCATCGTGAATCAGGAGCAGACAAAAAAATGCTGTTTAAGAAAGCCTTGTAGAAAATTGGGCTGGCCGCTCTGCTCCCTTCCATCCACTTAGAAGAATAGGTCCATGAAGGTCTTCGTTTTCCTCGTCCAACATGGCATCTGATTCAAAACTGATTTTAGTGGATAGCTCTAATATTGTTCGCCAGTTTTGTTGCACCGCTAATGTTAACTTGGGGTTGTGAGGGTTGAGGTCATTTTCTTATAAATGTGACAGAATAGTCCCGCTGCTTTTCTATGACCTTGTCCACATTGACATGACTTTTAATTACATTGGGAAACAACCAAAAGCCAAGAGTTAAACTGAAGGGAGCTGAGGCTAATATTTTCATAACTTCATTACATATACCTAGCTTGCTGACCTCCTGCTTGAAGCTAAACTTAGCGTTGCTCTTGTTGATACAGCAAGCCCTAGAGGATCGTGTGTGCCCCTTTTGGATACCCGAGAGCGAATAAGGAGGTTAAATCCAATTGGAGTCGCTGCAACAGGACACTCATCAGAGAGTGCCAACAATAACATTTGATCATTGCAGAATGGGGAACAGGAGGAACAGACATGGGCGAAGGGAGTGGAGGCTGTTACACTCTGCTCCTCCTCCTCCCCTGAAGTCTTTACCCACCCTCTTGCAGTCGCTGTCGCCCCATATGAAAGCCCCCTCTGGCCTGATGACAAGTCTAGCGTGAAACGTTTGGCTGCCCCCTGAAATTAGCAGTAGAGCCCCCTGGCAGCACATGCTTCTCATGACCAGCACACAGTGGGCTGCCGCCAGATTCTTTTCATTATGGCAGTGCCCTGCCAGCCCCCTGACTCCACTCCTTCTGCCTCTTCCTCCTTCCCACCTCCCTCTACTTCTTCTTCTTCCCCCTGTGTGTCAGCCAGAGCTCAGTAAACAGCATCTGTAGTGCTCATCACATTACTGTCGTAGAGAGAAAAGGAAAGAAGGAAACCAGGCTCTCTGTGGGCGTTGCTATTATCTCTTTGTATGCAAATGTCTTTATGTGTGCATACACTGTGTCTTTTTGTATGAAAAATTATAAGCATTTGCTGTGTATATGTTTCCTTGTGTGTCTCTACGCGCGGGCTTGACTGGATTAGTGTGGAGCAAGAGTTAGCAGTAGCAGCAGAGTGAGAAGAGCGGAGAGACAAGGGGAGTAGCAGTACAGAGCAACGCCTGGAGGCTCAATCTGTTTCTCACTGAGCTACATCAGTGTTAGAGACGGCGGCTTGGGCCGCGGGGAAGCCTCCATTCGCTCCATCAAACTGTCAGGCAGCCAGCAGAGCTGCACAGGGAGACTTTCAGCTGCCCTCGGGGCCAGTACAAGTCAACATCCCATTTCCTTGCCTCCTCGCCTAATTTCTCCTATGCCCCCCGACTTAAATTTCCAATGCCCAGTGTCTGCTCCTGCAGCTCAGCGGCACCGGGCCTGAGGCCCTGTCAAAACACAGGGATGTGCTCAGGATTGTGCACGCTTTTGTGTGTGCGCTGACAAAACTCTGGGGGACAGACCAGCTACAGTCACACAACCAGCAGAGACTAGACGAAGGAGAGGGGCCTTATAAAAGACAGAATGCAAGAAAAAAAACACCCCTCTTGTCTCATGCAAGTGCCCATTTTTCTTCCATGACTACATTCATAGCACAGTTGTGTATTCCTTGTTCCCTCAGGTTTCTGGCAGTTTTCTTATTTTCTCTGAGTTGCATAAATGCTCCCTGCTCTCCCATATATCTGCCTTTAGTGTCTGTTTTTCCCTCGCCAAACGACTCCAAGGATCACACAAGCGCCAGAGCTCGCTCTGTTGCTCTCTGAGGTTTCCTTCTAAATGCAAAGGTTTGGAGATTCAGAGAGGTCATTTAATTTAACCAAGAACTGGGAGTACTTTTGAAGTTTATCCACGCGGTTATCACCATCAATCTTTTTCTGCACTACCCCCCTGCACCCCACGCCTACTCCTTGACCTCACCGCATACTTCATGGAAGTGCAGTAGAGCTGTGCCAGGTCTCAGTGCTGTTAACATGCATTCTGGGTAACATTAAAGTCTGCTTAGACTGGCCCCAGTTAAGGACTATATCTTTCCTCACCCTGTTTTGATTTACGTGGCCCCCGTTGACTGTTCCTTTAAGTGTGTCAGCTCTGAACCAGGGGCCTGTGTGTGTGTCTGGCTAATGCAAAGAGCTTCTTAAGCCCGTCTTTTTCGACCCTCTTTCACTCTCGTTCTCTGTCCTCTCTCAGTAGACCTCAGTGAAAGGGGCTTTTGCTGAAGCCGCCTCTGTTTGCACAGCCAACGCTGAGGTCCCAAGCTCAAATATGGGTTTGCGTGAGAGCCTGTCTAGGCCTACTGGTCGATAATATTTCTGCCAGGGCGAGCTTTTTCTCTCCTTCCCATTCCCAAAGGACCCTGCATCTTCACGGGGATCAATACTTTACTAATCCAGAGCTCCCAGGCTCACCCTGGGTAATCAGCTGGCTTCCCCTGGCACTAGCTGGGGAGGTCAAAGGTCAAATGGCTCTATAGATTTGATCCTGTGATCTGATCCCTCTATAGGAGAGTCCTTTCAAATGTAGCTAGTAAGGTCAAAAGAAATCATTCGATTTAGTTTTTTTTTTTTTTGCTTTGTCACTAAGGAAGTTGGTGAGTTTTTTTGTTGGCAATACTTTATTTTTTGAAGTCTTAATCTTTTTTTTCCCCCAAAAAGAAGCTATCAATGGTGGCATGGTGGCATAGTGGTTAGCACTTTTGCCTCGCAGTGATAATATGCTCTGATTCAAATCCAAGTTGGGACCTTTTTGTGCAGAGTTTACATGTTTTTCCGTTGGTTTTCTCTGGGCACTCCGGCTTCCTCCCACAGTCCAAAAGCATACTTCATAAGTACATTGGCGTCCATTAAGTGTCCCTAGGTATGAATGTGTGGTGACAGACTGACAACTCATCCAGGGTGTGCCCTACCTTTACCCTGCAATAGCAGGATAGGCTCCAGCAACCAGTTGACCTTAAAAGGGATTCAGCAAGTTCTCAAGATGGATAGATGGATGGAAGATGCTATCAAAATCCGACAAGAGTTTGGAAAAAAGGGCACCATAGAAGTCATCTAAAGTCCTAACAGCTTTTTTTTCATTGTCACTTTCGATATCCCGCTGATGTTTTAGCTTTTGAGGAGGATTCAAGGTTTAGCATTCGCTCTCCATCAGGATAGCAACAAATCTCACACCTTTTCACCACATCCCACTACCTGCAGGAGGGAAATTGCAGGAGAAAATGGATGTTGTTCTGTAAGTATCCATCGTTGCTTTGGTCTTCAACTATCTAAATGGGCCATTACCCCCTGTGTGAGCTTTCACTCCAAGACGTCTAGGTTTGTCAGAAGTCTTCCTTTGCAGCTAGGGGTATATCATGGTGCTGTTCCCCGGAGAAATGACCTCTAAATTAAAGTCATGTCTGTTGTATGTAAAGATTTTTGTTGGTGTTTTTGGTGACCTGTTTTTGTGTTCCTTGTAAAAAAACGGTCTGAAACGGTACAGTAAGCAACTGGAGATGCAAAAGGTAGTATTGAAATAAATGTATAGATCAAATTTTGTTCTTAACTTTTAACTTGTTTTAGTACTGTATTTTCCGCACTACTTTGAGAGGGGTACCGCATTAAAAGGCGCACCGTCAATATAAGGTCTATCTGAACTTATGTCATACAAAAGGCGCACCGAGACAGAATGCGCATTAAGCAAAACAGGAGTCAGAGAGAAGTTCATCAGTCAGGCATACTTTAATCACTGCATTCACTGTAATTCTAAAACTTGTTAGTAACACACCATGTGCTAACATGAGTCGTGTTCGCTGCGTTAGCTGCAATAGCATATTACTGTGGCTATGCTGACTCCCATCTTTGCTAGTACCACATTAAAAAACACAGTTTGACATCGCTACATGTTAACATATTAACAATATTGAATATTTTTGCATCAGAATTAATCCATAAAGAAGGCACTTTGGATTATAAATGGAACTGTCTTTTTTTTTAAAGAATTATGGCTTTTAGGTGCACTGTATAAAATAAAATACAATAGTAACTATTTATAGATAACCCTTTCATTTGAAACCAGCTCAAAAAGTTCACGTCTGTAGTCAGTTCTGGCCATTCCACATTTTTGTAAAGGTATGTTTTGAGTAATCTTCTTGTTGTAGGATGATCAAGAAGGCACAAACCACAGGGAATTTCAGTTTTGACTTTGTTGCCGTTTCGGTTCAGGGTACCACTTACTCTGTACCTCTCATTATTGTTGCAGTCAATGAAACAGTCCCATATCCTTCCTCTTTCATGGTTCTCAGTTGATGTCACACACTGTGAAAGCCAGGATTTTAATATTTAATTTGTCTGTCCATAACACCCTCTTCCAGTCTTCAGTAATCCAGTGGTGGTGTTTCCTAGGCCAAGCAAATCTCTTTGTCTTGTTCTGAAGCACTTTCTGTAACTCATCTTTTCAATCCTACAGCTTAAAGTCTTCTCTTCGTAGATAAAACTGAAACAGGCTTACAAAAATCACAATTTGGGTGTTCTGAAACAATTGTTCAATGAGCTGCCTTTCATGTAGGCTGTTACTCCCAGAAACTTGTCCTCTCTTGTGTTTACCCGATCTACGTAAAACTGTTGATTGTGTTGCAGAGAAAAGTAGCGTTACATTGGTATGCAACACTTTGCATTAGTAATGTGTTGCATACCGATGTAAATCCAAAATAAAAAAGCCGGTCATCTCTCAGCTGATTCACAGAAATCGTGTTAACGGTCAAAGATTTATAATATATCAAAGAGCGTGTGTTATTCAGGCGTCAGTGACGACACCTCTGTTGTTAAAGGTTTAAGGAAGATCACCTTTTTGCACTTTGGACTCTGCACAATAACAATTTTGGCTTGATATCAAACTAAGAAGTAGTCATAACCACGTCGTAATGGCCCTCACTAAGACATTTTGATAATGTTTCATAAAGCACAAATACGTTCCATGGTGTTGGTTATTTGTTTTGCTCTTCTTGTTGTCAGTAAAAGGTTACGGCCACAATTCAAGAAGTCATTCGCTGACACTGACGCAGAAAATCCTGGCAAGTTGCTCCTGTCCTCTTCCTTTTGTCTGTTAGTCTGTTAGCATTTCTGAACTCATGGTCAACTGACCTCTAAGTGGGACAAGTGAAACTGTGTGATTATTTTGGACAGTCATTTTACTGCTTTCGGGTATCTGCCATGCTTACTGTCTACCCTTCGGAATCTGGGCTAAGGTTAGGAAAATTTCCAGCAGAATTCCTGCATTCATTCCTGCCTAGTTTAAAGCTTTAGAGTCGTCATGGAGGCAAGTCCTGGCTGAACCCTGTCTCCAGCCAGGTCCGCCAGCAGAATAAATCGTTAGTCTCTGAAGTGTAGAAAGCTGTGCAAATGTCAAAAGCAGTCATCTGATGTGCTGGCATAAGGGAAGGTAGGCTCATGGAAGTAGTAGGAAGAAAGGGATGTGTTAGAAAAATGAGCTGAAACTGGTCTACTGTTAGCTTTAGATGGCTGTCGGCATGAGCAGACGTTGCTGTTTGCTGCCTGCCTCTGATAAGGTATTCATTTTTTCCCCTTTATTCTTTCTTACTTGAGGAACGGGGAAAATCCGCATGGGGGCTTGGTTGCTGTTAGGCAGCTTAGTGAGTAGCATATCTCCCAGATTTTAACAACATCCCATCTGACCATCAAATGTGCTGCTTACGAGAACTTTCCTTTGAGGTAACAATTCTACAGTTTTACCATTCGGCTTTCTTGTACAGTAACACTTGAAAGAGAAAAAAAGAAATGTGGTGCAGAGAGTTAAATAATCACTGTGTGCTAAACAGCGAGGTGATTTTTATCACCTATTGGACAAATCAACAAATATTTCAACAAGTCATGTTTCATTTCTCTGACTGGACCAAGTGTGATAGTCCAACAGTACAGTCACATCAAATCATCACGTAATTGCTTTGCTTCCATCTGTTCATCTTTTCATTTTTTTGATGGCATGTTCCCTTGCATGTTCTTATGGTTTGCTCCACCTTTTCCACCTGCCTTCCTTTCTCCTGCTGTGCCGCTTCTCTGCCTCCTTCTGAGCCCAACCAGTAGTACCTTTTATGCTCCGCTGTAGTGCATGCCTCTTGGATAAGCACCTCACTGTGCTCTTTTGATATTATATTTCCTCCTTACCAGCTCCGTCGTTATAAGGCCTCATCTCCAGTGGAACACTTACTGCTGCAACAACGAGGCCAGTCATGTACCCAGGGAGTGGTCAGCGCAAGTTGATCATTTCTGTTACTGAGGGCTTAAAGTCATCTCTAGCAACAGAGAAATGAAGTTGTACTTTTAGCTCTATGACAAAAAATACAGATCAAGACAGAAAAAGAAAAGTCTTGGATTTAATTTTAGCCTGATAAAAGACAAGCAAACCAAAAATGTCAGAGATAAGTCCGTCAGTCAGATGTGTTAATTGCATTCACAGAAATTCTAGAACTTGTTTATGACATGGTGCACATTAGCAACATTAAAAGTGTTAGCCATGGAACTCACACCTGTAACTCTCAAACTGAAACAGGGACTACACTAACTCCCAACCTTGTTAGTAGCATGTATAAAAAAACAAAAGTCAGACACTATTAAACTTTAGCTGGTCAACGTTTTCAAAATACCTGTCACGCCCGACCTTGTTTGCAACGCCTAAAAAGCAGACTTATACCACTAAAGCAAATGTAACTGTGACTATGCTAACTTCTAACCTTGCTAGTAACAGTCATTGCTGCATGTTAGCAGCGTTAGCGTATTCCCAATATCTTTAACTCCCAACCTTGTTAGTAACATGTAAAAACATTGACTAAAATAAATGTTACTGTGACTATGCTAACTCCTCATTTTTTTAAGAAACATAAAAAAAAGTCTGACACCGCTAAACGTTAGTCACATTAGCTGCATTAGCGTATTCGTACAGTGGCTGTCTGTGCATTTCAGAGCTGAGCCTTCAGTTTTCCTCCGACAAAACCGCCCTTGTTAAATTAACTATTTTATGTCTGTAACATCATCCTCTTATATGTAAATATAATTTTATGGAGCATTTCCATCATAAATGGATCATTTATATAGAATGAATTCCCTACAATTGCACATACTGTACTTATTGTAAAAACAACCTCCGAAAGTGGAAGTCTCCTCCCACTGTACGAACAGCTGCAACAAACATCAAAGCACAATTGACAACTCAATAAAAATAAAATAAAATACATTAATTTTTTTTATTTACAGCAAATCCAACTAATTCAAAAATAAACTCCATTCTCCTTTCTTATTTCAAAAATAATTTGATTATTTTTTTTATAAAATCCATCCATGCATTTGAGTTCCAACAAGAAGTCCTTCTCAGTGCATATCAAGTACGTACATGAGAGACGAGCCTGTCCCCGTCATGTTTCGGGCTTATGCTTATCCACTTCAGGGCCGAAAAGCTCTGCTCCACAGAAACGGTGGACACGGGATGGTCTCCGACAAACACATGAGAGTTTACAGCATGGGGCAAGCTGTCTTTAAAACTCTCCTACTGAAGGAAGTCCAGGAGATCAGCGGGAGATTTCCCTGCAAAAGCCTGCATGCCGTATATGACCATCGTCTCTGTTTTTAACCGAGACAGATCAAAGAGCTCTTCGTAGTTCTATGGTACGCTGAAGAGGGCTTGCATGCGGGAAGTCTTTCTGGTGCTCCCGAAATCTCTGGGGTCGAGAATGGTGATAAACAATAGTTTTTCATGGTCTTGAAACCTATTTTATGTCGGGAAATGATAATGTCCAGAATCCTGCCATGAAGCTGCCAGTATTGAGACTTTTTGATGTTTTGGGTGTCCCCAATTTGGTATTTTTTGACGCACTGACTCTTTCAATTAAATCAAGGCTACCCAACCTCCGGGCCGCAAACCTATACCAGTCCGGTACCACAACCCTAATCATAACCCGGAGAATGGGTTGGACTGTATGAGTTTAAGGCAGACTTTTATGAACTTTGCAACAAGTGAGGGCTAAAATGTAATTAGATATAAACTTTCATGTGAAAACACAGTCTGACAGTGCAGCCAGGGAGTAGGGATGTGAGAGAAAGCTGACAGAACAGTTGGAACGATCTAAATTAAATATTTGGACAAATATATTTACAGTATATATGTATAATAACATTTGTCTGTGATTTAGATGCTTCTTTTCAGATAGTTTTAGACCCTCACTGAAGGCTTTGCAGATGGTACACCATTGTATTCATAATACCAGGAACTCCTAGACTTGTTAGTAACATGTAAAAAAACAGACTGATACCAAGAAAACATATGTTACTGTGGCTACACTAACTCCTAATGTTGTTTGTAACACGTAAAAAGACACAGTCCACCCAGCGAAAATTTAAACATGGGCCCGATATGGTTTACCTGTGGGGTGAATTAATGAGCCTCAAGTGGGTTTGTCTGCGGGTTCAGTGGTTGCTCCACTGTCCACCGGGCGGCTGGCTCACCGCTACACATTAACGTGTTAAACAGAACACCCAACCTCGTTTGAACCTCGTAAAAAAACCTGACATTTTGACAGAGACATTTTGACAAGAATGAATCCATATGTTAGGCGATCCAGATTATAAAGCATATAAAACATTCCCATTCCGACTCCGGACACAAACTATTTATTTGGAAACTCCTAAAAAGCACAATTCTCTTAAATGTTAATTTAATAACGTTGAGGGATTCTGTTGATGCAACCATTCCTCAGATCCATCATCCAGTCTGTTAGCATGTGGTTAAATTAATTCAGTTCACCTGTAATGCCACACTACGAATTAGGAGTAGAAGTAACAGGGAGGGGCTGTCAATCAAACACACTTGATTAGATTGTTGACAAATGGTAACACCTCTACAAAAATAAATGTGTTGGAAGCTTACAGTTCTGGTTCATGTACTGTAGGTGTGTGTTAACACGTTGCCAAAAAAAGCAGAAATTCACTTTCTCTTCATCACTTTTCAATTAATTTCTCAAGGTCGGATGGTAAGTGCTCAGAGAAGTTGTCAATTTAAAACAAAAAAATAAAAGGAGCCTGGCAGCCTTGGTCAGTCAAGTTATATCTGAATCTACAAGGCTTTTGCTAAAAATGTTTAAGGCTGGTTTCTTTCAAGCAATCCAAGCAAAAAAACAAAAACTAAAGACAAGCAAATATGTATATTTATACATAGATACATTAAACGTATTCAAGGTATTTAGCCATAAATGGATCGGAAACTTATTAATAAATGAATGAAAGAAGAGAAAGAAATATACATCCACAAGAAGAATCCACATAGGCTATATACACTACATCCAAATACTCATAAAAATTATGTCATTATAAATACTCTTAATCATAGACATATTTGTACTTATACATACAGTATATCTGCTTAATTAATGAAATATAAAGTGTTGTGAAATAAACTTGAACTAATTGCTTGAAAGGGAGTTGAAGGAAACAAATGTATATAATCCCACCCCTCATTTTAAGATGTTAAACATCAGTGTGTCAGCATACACACCAAATTGTACTTGTCAAGCATGGTGGTGGAGTGTTAATGGTTTGGGTTCCACTTGAACCTTAAGATGGCAAAAGAAGTCATATCACAGATGCAATCTTTTTCAAACTGCAGTTTTTCGTCTCCTCCGGATTCACAATAATTTGAATAAAGAAATAATTCATTTTCTTTATATGTTCTCTGTCATCAGAATAATGTCACAAGAACATCTTAAAAACACCACAAACCCAATTTTCTTTGGAGTGGGTCTTCAAGTCAAAAGAAAAAATATTCAAACATTGATGCTGTTCTGTTTTAATAAGCTATTAGAAGTGATTTGCAGTTTTTGTTGTTTTACTTCAAGTAATAAAAACATTAATTAAGGCAGTGTTTTTGGAGTTATATGCAGTTATTCATGTAACCCCAACAATAAAGCCTCCCAAAGGGGTTGAGTCACATTGTTTTACACAGAAGCTTCTGGCAGCAAGAACCCCTGCTGCATTTCTCGTCTGGAAATAGAAGGATGGATAATGGGGCATGGACACCCACACATACTTGCCCTGTTTCTGGTCTCCTGAGAGATTTTGGCCACAGAGCCCCTTGTTCTGATTACTCTCGTTACTTAATTATATATTTGGACCCACCGCACTAACAACAAAGGGCCGCTGTGATTCCATTGACCCAGCTCCCTCCTCATTGTCCCCTGCTTTGACAGCGAGTCAAACAAAATAAAGAGGCTCCACTTAAATATGTTGCCACAGGAACTTAATTGACAGATTGAAGACAGATTTTTTACAAGGAACCGTCGCTTCCCCCTCCCTGGCATGCGCTTTGTGATTGAATTGCTTTGCTCCTCACGTCCTGCTGTGAGGTCCAGTGGGACGGTCCTGCAGCTTGACGCTCCACTTTTATACTTCTTTATAGAAAGAACACTGTCTGTCAAAATGATAAAGCAAGAAGATAGTGTTGGAAGTAAAATTAAGGCTCCTACTTGACCGATTTAAGTTGTGGAATGTGGTCTCTGCACATACAAGCCCTGTTAGTCAGGGTTATCCAACTTAAAACCTTTAAGCTTCATTCACACCAGCCTCGGCAATGCGCCTTTCAGGCTTTCGCATTCAAAACTCTTTCTTCATGTGTAGCTACATGCACATCATGACCGTTTTTGGGCTCTACCGGCTAAAAAGCGTGACCATTAAATACCTGTTGAAAGTTAAACCAGGTCAAACTTTGACCATTTAGGGACTTGGATTTGGTCGTGACGTATGAATGGCATCCCCTTCAATTCACGGAAGGGCCAACCATTCGAAAATTGATCATGGAGAACAAATTAATAATTGCGGTTTTTGTCATATAGAGTATATTAAGACTGGAGCAAGACTCACGAAATTTTCACAACTTCTTCAACATTTCACACTTAGCCCTTATCAATAAATACAACTTCACTGACAAAAAAGAGCTTCTTGTACTTTGCACAGCTCAAAGCACTTTACAATTCAAATAAAAAACATAGACATTGAAATTGAAATAAAAACCCAACCCATGTTCTACATGTGCTAGTAAACAATAGCAAACAAAAAGGAGAAGAAAGTCCCTCCCTACCTGTCCAGTGTGAACACCACAGACTAAAAAAAGCGCATCATACACCTGGTGTTACTGCAGCTTTACTCAGACTGGAATCCACAAAATTTCCTTGAGATTAATAGTTTTTTCTTTATGATTTGTTAAAAAGAGGTGTCAATTGTGGACATACCAGAGCCAAAAGACTGCAGCGCAACAGGATGATTTTCTTTATTTTGCAAAAAAGTTGGACGTCTTGCTTCTTTTTTTTTTCTTACTGACCTCAATATATCTGATCAACACACCTTTAAAAAGAGAAAGGACTTGTGCAATTTCAAGTGTCAAAGACAAAGTGCTTCACCACCGTCAGTGAATAAAAAGTGATGTGGCCTTTGGCCATGTTAGACAAGACATCTATCAGCAAACAACCTTTCTTGTTATTCAGTTCCTTTATCTCTGTTAAAATCTGACACACATAATAAAGACTGGTTTGGCACAAGATGGATTTGAAATACCCCACATAATAGGTGCTGTCCTGGAGAATTCAAAAGGTCTAAGCTGCCTCTGTCCTTGAGATGCAATTTTAATTTTAAAGCACACTCGAGGGGCTAAATTACCAGCTGCAGCTGAATGCAAAATTACTGAACAGGCTCTTAATAATGAAAGTCTGTAAAGCGGTATTTGTTTTTATTCTTTTGCTAATTTGCTGCATTGAACTCGAAACAAAAAGCAAAATAGTATGGGGTTCTAAGTGGATACACTCCTAATGAAAACTCTCTGCCACACTTCTTCTTCCTTCTTGTTTGCATTGAAATGTGTCAGTAAATGAGATATTGTAAAAAAAAAAAAAAAAATTCTGCCAGAGATAATTGATGAATAATTCTTGACATTTCCTGTCTGACTTTGTGTTGCAGTGCGACGGTGAGACGGAAATTGAGGAGAAGGTAAGAACTGGTTTTCTTGTGCTCATTCACAAACCACCAGAAATTGTTGGAATTTGGGAATACAGTTTCTTGTTTATCGTTAGGTTCAAACCTTTATAGAAAAAATTCCAGTACTATAGAACGAACACGAAGATCTGGCACTGTTCAAAGATTTTGTACAGTGTTTTCCACACTATTAGGCGACTTAAATGTTTTTTCCAAAACTAACCGTAAACCTTGTAATCTGGAGCGCCTTATATGCGGATTAATTCTGGTTGTGTTTACTGATGTTGAAGCAATTTTGAGATTTACAGCACTTTGTCAAAATGCATTGGAAAAAAGGCATACAAAATTGCACCAAAAGAATAGACAAACTAGCCTGACTGCGTTATAGCAAGGGACCACTGTAACAAAATTGGAATTCTCAGACAAAATGACAAAAGTGTAATGATGGCTAAACGAGAACCCCCTGCTGCTGTTGATAAGCTTTCACTTTTTTTTTACAGAGGAAGCTAGAAGTGCGTTGAGGTTTGGTGAAAAAGTTCAGCTCGGTGTTCAACATCTGTTATCATTGCATACCACCTGTATTGGATTGTTTTCCCATGACATGTCATCAGTGGGCCTCCGAAGTTATTTCCGATTTGAACTCTCAGGCAGTTTGCCAGATGCACTCTGTCAGGTACACCTCCTGTGTATTTGTTTGTTGCATACTTAGATTTGGTGAGCTAATGGCAACCACCTGTTTACAAGATAGAGCGCCTTTGGGGAACCTCAAACATCCTAATTCCTCTACAGTTTAGCAATTACCCGCGGGTAAATGAACGAGATAGCATGCTTAATCTTCTGTAAGCTTAGCCTTCGGTTCCGTGGAAATGTCTGCAACTCTGACTATAAATAATACATTGATAGCAGGCCCAATTTGCATTAACTGTAGCCTGGCAAGTCAATAGGCTTTTATCTCTTCATTGAAGCAAGAAGCAACCAAGGGCGTTTGCTAGCTGACACGACGCAGAGATGTAGCAGGCCTGTCAGTTTCCATGCGGCTCCTTGGCATCACGGTGGGGGTTTGAGCGCAGAGTAAAATAGAAGGAGTCTCTGAGAGTGCCTCTCATTACTGGGTTTTATTTTCCCTTCTGCTCAGTTACTTCAGACTCCCAACTCCTCCATGCAGTGTCACAGATTTTGACATTTAAGAGTATAAAAATTTAATGTGACCATGCAGAACAACACCAAGGTGGAAGGAGAAAAACAAGCTGCACTCTGAAAGTTTTGCAAAAACTCAGCTGTTTTCTGTGCTGTTGTTGAAGTGTCAGACAGTCTGTTCAGACAAAAAAAAAAACAACTCCTGAGGCCTTAGTCACATGGGCCTGGAAAATGCAAAAACAGGTCTCATAGGAAAAGTCCAAAATTCTAGTCACTGAGACATATTTTCAGGAACAAAGATGATTTTGATATTGCAAAACTTTCTTGATGATTATTTTTCTTGCAAGACAGAACCAAGTTATTGAAGACAAGAGTCTTTTTACTTTCTTAAGATTCCATTTTTGCAGCGAGCTGTACAGATGCTGCGTTTTTTTGGGGTTGTCCGGGCCCACGGAGGGTCGTAGCGAAGAGTGGAGTGTCTGGCAGTTCCCTTGAGTCTCGTACGACCACCTCAAGGAACGTCATGAAAATGGAACCCTTCATTGTCAAGATTGTGGAATATATGGTGATGGGTTTGACAGGAAATTGGAAGTCACACGGACTTAAATGAACTGTAAATGCTCTTCTAAAACTGAACTTGCTGTTGCACACACAATGTGTCTTCCAAAGGTGTTTGAATCAAAGAACATCTGGAGCTGAGAAGAACTTTTCTCCCACTCGGAAAACAATACACTACTGTAATCTGGCTGACGAGAATGGCTGTGAATCATCCATATCAAATTATGCAGGAAAGCACAATGAGCAAAACATCATTTGACAGACCGTCACCAAACAGAAAGAATGTGAGGTGGAGAAAAAAAATGGCTTTCATGAGGACAAAGACAAACACTGTCATTTGTAATTGCCTGCACTCCAGAATGCTTGACAGTGATCGTTTTCTGCAACCTTTCGCCTAGCAGGTGCCAACTCTCCCATGTCTATTCATTGGTAATGAGAAGACTCTTTTCATATTAGATTACCAGACACCTGAACGCTCACATTGTCAGGGTTTCACAGATTAACTTCATTAGAATATTGTCTCCAGGTGTGCGATCGGTCACATTGTATTTGAAGAACAGTGATGAGGTGCCACAGAGTCACTTTGCTTTTGCTCATCAATAGAAAGTAAAGAAAACATGTTGTTGCTGCTGCGTTTCTGTATATTTTCTAGTATTTCATGACAAAAAGTTAAGCGGGAAAACATGATAATGCCAAACATGTCTCTTTTCTTTCATTGTGATATGCAATGCTGGTAATAAAAACTCACTACAAATGTTCCAAAATGTTTAGAGTAAAAACTAGGGCTGTCAACGTTAAGCAAAAAGGCACGTGATTAATTTAAAAACATTAATGGGTTATTATCTAATAGTACAGATTAAGTACACGTCCAAACCAGCTGTCATCCGCTTTGCATTGAGCAGTTCAGGCTTCCATGGCATACTCACGGTGGAGTCACGCATTACTCCGCTGATAGCATGGACAATTAGAAAAGAAATCAATATTAAATCGATTTTTAGTACTTTATTCTTGTTATTTGTTTTTGTTTTTTTTCTCAAGAAGTGGACTATTAGATTGGAAGGTGTGGCACGTTGTCACGGTAACACGTGAACGCAACACATCGCGTCGCTGGGCCTGCAGACCTTGACCTCAGCGGCAAAGGAAAGCGATATATATGCTGATTGTCACCATAGGTTCAATAAAGCATCAGATCAAAGAGAAAGTTCACCTCTTACCGCTAGTTTTTGTCCAGAAGATGAAGCAAAAAGTTAGCTTTAAAGAATCCTGTGTGGTGATTTCGAACATTTGGGATATGTGACCAGAACTATTTTCATAAGTGAGCATCAACACCCAGCAGCCAATCAGATTTGAGTATTCACCCGGACCATTTAAAGTGTAGACACACAATATTTGTTTCTAAATCAGCATCTTTATTTTCTTGGAATAAAACTGCAGACATACAAGTCTTTAGAGTTCTACTCATCTTACTGTTGATGTGTTTCGTGCACACAAACTACATTTCTGGGATATCTGAGTTAACACTTCAAAATTAAAACATTTCCGACAATAAAACTGAAGAGAAACATTTTCTCTCTGGCCTCTTTTTTGTTCAAAAACTGCATATTCTCGTATGAACTTTATCTCGTAAAACATTGTGAATAACCGTAATTTATCACAATCCAAGTGTGATTAATCTGATTTGTTTTTTAATTGATTGACAGCACTAGTAAAAACATTTTGGGGTTTTTTTCAGTTTACTGCGTATTTAGTCTCTATGGTTGACATGTCTGCTGCAGAGCACAGGAATATTTTGTTAAATATGTTTGCATATTCATTCAGCGGAGCCTGTAGTCATCGTAAATTAAGAAAATCCTTTTTAGTTTGGGTCATTTGATCTGAATTTCAGTCATAAAAAGAGTTTAAATGTAAAGTATAAAAGATTAAAATTCATTTCTCAAAAATGTTCTAAATGTAGTAGGCCTGATGCCTTCTTTGGCAAAGGGCTAAAAGTGCCATTAAAATGTCTGAGCTCCAATCAAGTTTTGCCATTTTTGAAAACCGATATTGAATTAATTTCTTTCATTCAAAACTGTGCCTTGCAAATGGGATTTTTTTGTAATGGACTTTTTGAACTCTAACTTTAAAAACTTTGTTATGGAAAGAGACAAGAGTGATTAATCATTTCCTAGACAAACTAGGAGCTTTGCTGTAAAAGAAAAGTCAGAAAACAGAAGTGAATTCCACATATCTTTCATACATTAAGAGTAGCAAAAAATACTACTAAATAGCAATGGTAACACACAGGTTGGGCATTGGAAAAAGACCCATATTTTTGCTGTAGTGGTAATCTGCAGTCATATTCTGAACCGGGTCCTCCTGTTTTTGCAGGAATTTGACCTGGGAATTCCCACTTACTAGAGGGTGGTTCAAACTACATTTTGTTGCATTAAGAAATTCCATCAGGAGCTTCAAATTCCCCACTAGTGAGTGATTTTGTAATTAAACGTAACTGAATTAGTAAGCTAGCCAGTTAGCACTATCTTGTATTATCATGTTATTTTTGTTGCCTGCAGTCAAAGATGAAAGCATGAAGAGGTTGCACTGTCCAGACACTATTTGTACGGTCTAAGATTTGAGCCTCCAGCCAATCGTATTCAGAACAGTTAGTCCATTAAGTGGAGCAGTTGTAGCTCAGGAGGTAGAGCATCTGCCTGCTGGCTGGTTAGTTGGTGGTTTAGAGTCTTGGCCTGGCTTGCCCTGACATGCACATGGGCTTGTCCTCGGGCACAACACTAAACCACACGTTGCTCCAAAATGCACTTTAGACTAATAGATAAATGCTTTGTGAGTCGATGCGCATAAAAGCTCCTCTGTTCTGATCGCTTAATTTACAAATTAGATCCATGAAGTTTTTTAGCTGGAAAACATCAGCCTGGTTGTAGACGACTAGACCCATGTACGCCTTTGTTTTCCTCGTCTGAGCTGGTATTGTGGCTAAACTGTGCAGCTGAATGGCTCCAATATTGCTCGCCATTTTTGTTGCACCACTGATGTTAGATTGGAGTTGTGTGAGACTGTAAGCAAAGGGATGATGGGATATATCAGCAGAGGCTTACTTCCACGCCAATAGTCCCGCCCACAACTCAGCGGGGAGTTTTTGATGAACTCCTTCTGCTCTGCAGAAATTATGTCCTGGAAAATGACAGGCTTTGTCATCTTTGCTAAAAACGACATCATTGCGATTAAAAGACCACTGGGAACAATTTTACAATCTATCAAAAGATGATCAGAGTGTTTTTTGTTTTTTTTACAAATGATTTAAAGAATTTGTCAAATTTGTCTCGTATTTTTTGGACGTATTTTATGCGGATTTTCTTTAGCCCTACATCTTTTACCATCAGAAATTCTTAAAGCTACATTACTGAAACTCTCTCCTTCCTTCAGAGTCCTACTTTTAATCTCCGAGCCTATCAAAACGATATCCTTTCTGTAGAGAGGCGAGAAAAGAGTAGAGTGAGATTTATTCTGTCTCAATTTGTTCATATACTCTTGTGAAGTGTCACCCAATCTCCATTAGGTCCCACTTCTCCTTCCTGGCCGGCTGCTATGAATTTCTCTTTCTTCTTCTTTTTTTTTTTCTTGAACAAATTTTCCAGCGGCGGCCTGTCTTCTATGTGAAGCTGCAGTGTGCTTCTTCACACCATCAGCAGCACCAGAGCCACAGCAGAGGACACACAAGTTGGCTAATGTGATTTAGTCCTATTTGCAGACCAGTCATTCAGCAGAATGTGTCTGACCGAGTCTCGGAGGACCATCGCCACATCCTGCCTATGAGCTCTTTTATGGCTCAGGTGTCCTCATCTGCCAGGGCAACACACACGCTCTGACTGACATATTAATTCCTCCTCAACCTCCTTATCTTCTTCCAGTTTGCCAGCTGAATGCTGTATCACACATCCAAGCGTTTTTACAGCCTTATCAGTAATGGCTTGTCAGCTTGTGGATTCCTCCTGACTGATATATTGGGAGGTGCACCTTGTAAAGATAGTGGTGCAGCAGCAATGAAAAAACAAAGATGCTTCTGGGATTTAAACAGGACCTCTAATATATCCACTGCCACAACCTCTTTGTTTTTCTACAGCCTGCTCTCTATACTTGTTCTCATCAGTCTTCTTTACCTCCTCTCCTCCAAAGAAAAGTGAGCACTAATATATATTCATGTAGTGAAGACATGTCTCCCCTCCCACATACCCCTCCCCAGCCCCCTGCTGCTTTGTGAGAACCAGTCTGCTCTCCTACAGTCGTCAGATTCTATAACCAATAAGCAACCCACCAGGCTGCTGACAGCCTTAGCGGGTTTTTCTTTTTTTTTTTTTTTTTATGGACGGGAAAAATGGATCAGCTTAATGTTTCGACACAAGTGATCATCCGTCCTCATCTCTTTAATGAAATTAGATTAAGTGCACCTGGGAAAGAGCTGAGAAAGCAGAATGCCTCACCACCTCCTTTAATCTAAAACCAATTTGCCAGTAATATTCCTTTGCCCCCAGCTTGGGATTCGTCTGCCCTGATTCAAGATGGAGGAGGAACGAGATGAGGCCGGAGCTGACTGGTTGCATTCGGCTCCCCACAGGCTCTGTGAAATTAGAACTGACACCAGCAACACAGGCCTTAATATGGAGATGTCATTTTTCTCCTTTTTGTCTTCTTCTCCCTTCATTCCCTCTTCTTTTCTTAACTCAGTGCTTTCCTCTTGTGTTAAGAAAGATCTGTATATCTAAACAGCAAGTAGATTTGACTCTTCCCCCTCTCAACCTAAAGCCCCACTCCGATCATCTTTTGATTTATTTTAAAATCATTCCCAGTGGTCTATTAATTATGATCATGTCGTTTTTAGCCGGCAGTAATCCTTAGAAATTCACCTTGGAGTTGTGGGCGACACCGTTGGCACAGAGCAACTCCCTCCCCCTTTCCCCTTGACATTGCTGAGAGCTCTCTGTTTACACGCTCTTCATTAAGCTTTGTTGTGGGTGGGACCGTGGCACAGAATAAGCCCACCCCCACTTCCCATCATCCATCTATTTTATGCGCTCTCCTGCTAGCTTACAGATCTTCACGCCGTCAACCTAACATTACTGGGGCAACAAGAGTGGCGAGCAAAATCTGAGCTATCCAACTGTATGGTTTCAAGTCAGATGCCAACTTGAATAAGGAAAACCAAGATGTTCGTGGATCGTGTCATTTACAAATGGATGCATCAGTATGGAGCGGAGCAGGGAGCCTGTGTCCTCCTACATCACAAGTATGACATTTTTCAAACTTCCTTTTTTTAATTTGCTCCTGATTGATCATTAAACACTTGTATTGTGTTCGGGTTAAAATTGACCTATTTTCATACTTGAATATGGGTCAACTTTCCCAAACACAATACAAGGTTTAAGCTTAATTTTCTTTATATTTGTGCTCCATCATAAGAAAAATACCACAAGAACATGTTAATAACACAAAGAACACAATCTTAATCAGTCTTCGCGGTCCACTTCAAGCTTTCTTTGACATGTTTCCATCAGGTGGTTTTATGGCGATCCTTCTCTTTAGAATATCCTAGTAAAACTGGAAACACTTAACTTATTGTTGCATTTTGTTGCCTCCCTTGAACATTGTGGGCTTAAGCATGTAGTGATCAAGAAACACATTTTTGTTTGCTTTTAAAGTGAAAATGGATGCCCTTATGGGATTTGTGTGCGTGTGTGTGAGAAAGCTCAGAGGCAAAAAAATGTGTACGACTGCGCTTAGCAGTGAAACCCGCCCCAGTGCATGTTGGGAAGAAAAGGCACGATGACAGAGAAAGACTCAAAGCTTCTGCAGGGCCAGCCAGCAGACACAGCCAACTGACATCAGCAAAGACAGCTTGTCAGTTGGAATGCATGTCATCCAGCGATGTAAGGACAGTCAGCGTTGCCGTAGAGTCATTGATGTGGCATCCAGTACCCCCTCCCAGATTCTCCCTTAAAGGTTAGCTTCGAAGTTGGCAGATGAAAATGGAAGGGTTGTGGCAAGCAAAACCACATCAGCCCTGTCAGAGAGCAAAGGAGGTGTAAAAAAAACATGCGGCATCAGCACTGTAATCTTCCTTCACTTACTGCTCCTGCCCAGGAAAGGCTGCTTGTTTTGGCAATGAATGTTAATAGAGCATCTCTTTGTTCTGTTAAAATCATAACAGCGACGGCCCCTCTCTGCCTCTGAAACACCAATGCTTGGAGAAAATCGGCCCCACTTAACCACATTCAGCAGCTCCTGATCATTGTTATTGTTGCCTCCACGAAAACCCATTTTTTTTTTGTTTTTTTCTTATTCCGGCGCTGCGTTTTTCCTAAACACAGAATAGAGTCATTTTACAGTGATGGTTTTCTTCACTATTTTTCCCCACCTGAGAGCTCTCGCTCTGTAATGCAAGAGTTTTCAGCAATGGCCAGGCGAAACGCTCGATTGAACAATTTTCTGCTAGAGATCTCCTTAGTTCAGTGATACGGCAATAGAGAAATCACAGCACGCTACATCAGACAAGCCAACTGGATGGTTTTACACCAGCTGTGGCGCCACGTTGCAGCAAACACACCTGCAGAATGGTATTTGCTGTGTGTTTAATTAAAATAAATGAAAGCTGAGTCACCATTAAACTGCGTTCACATCGGGAATGTGTTGCGCATTCAGAAAGGGTTAAACGCATTTCATGAACATTCAGCCGGTGGTGTTCACACACCGGACAAACAGGGAGGGAAGGGATTCTTTTTATTTTGTTTTTTACTGTTTTTAGTGCTTGTCTGCCTCCTAGAATTGGTAGAGTCTCGGTGCGAAAAGTCAAAGTGGTGTAAATCTCATAAATCTTGCTTGGTGTCGGAATTCCAGCCGGACACAAACTGCATTCATTTCTCCTCTGTGATCATGTCTATAACGGTTGGCACTTCCGTGTTTTAAAAAGGGCTCTATTAGCACATTGCTATCCAGTCCGAGTCCCTGATTGGTTCAGCGTTTTCACGATTTAGCAGCCAAAAGTCCAGCTGGTTGAACTTCTACCGCACAGTCACTGGACACCCGGTTTGGAGCCTGAGAACTCGAGACTTGAAAACTCGCATAGCGATGCATGAATGCGAGAGTTCTGAACGCAGACGCCCAAAATGAGGGTTTACGTGTGTTTACATTGACCGTTCATTGGACGTGAACAGTCAACTTGAACATTCAAACAAATTGACTGCTATAGAAAAAGGGTTTCAGCTTTTTATTGATTCATTTTCCTTCTGAAACAATTAGATTATAGAATAATACCAAACATAAAACCTTCATAATATTGTTGGTTTACCTCATTTTGGATAATAAGCCTTGAATGGAACTCTGTTACAGCCGTTAATGCACTTAATGGCATGTGAAGCACAACTGCTTATGCCATGCAATCTCAATACATTTGAGGCTAAACTGACTGGCCCCATCCTTAATGCCTGTACAAGCTATTGAAACAGACATGGTTTGCTCTTTATACATTTGCTCTTTATACATTTTTCCACATGAGTAAAAAGAGTAAAACTGACTCCATATTGGGCACAGCTGTTCTGCGGGTAGAGGAAAAAGACACAAATGTTTTATGTGTGGATGTAGGGTTTGAGCATTTTTGATCGTGCATAAACACAATGCCTGAGTGGGTTTTTATTCAATAAACATGACTGAACTGTAATTACTTACACATTTTTGCTGGATGGAGATGGAACGCAGCCCTTGTGTGCATTTAAACGCAAGTCTGTCCCTGCTTTTGGCTCGTCTGCAGAGGATTTCGTAATGCAAGAAGACTTGTTTTTACTCAACAACAAATGGCATTTGCAATCAGGGACAAATATAGAGCTCCCTTGTTGTTATTGGGAACTGTGCCATTTTGGATAAGATTTCTCTGGAGAAGTGTTGCTTCCTCTTTGGCCAGGAATATTTTAGTAAATGAAGTTAAGGTTCACTCTGTGGCTACAAAAAGAATGTTTACAGAGCCTTAATTCCCTTTTCAGACAAAGAGACCAGTCAGTAATGTCGAGTTCTTGCCATACTTTTGGTAGAAATATTACTAGAAGCATCAACAGACATTAATCATGAAGTCAGAGGCCGTAGCCGTTTCTCAAGGCTCTTTATTTTTCTTCAGTCACCGCATATTCCACACCAAGGGCAGGTTTCACAGCTTTGCATCTTTGTGGAGAGCATCTTCTGCGCTGATGATGGACAACAAAGGAAGGGTGTAATAAGCCTCTCTCCTGCCCACTGATGGAAACACAATCCATGTCTTCTTTTGGGAACCACTTGAAACCTCCAAGTCAATCCAAACACTGGCAAGCCTGTGGATATGATGGCGAAAGCCAGACCTCAAGCCCTGACTGTCCTCGCTTCCTTTATACTCCGAAGGGAACTTTCCGTGGGCAAATGTGTACGTGACGTGGAAAGATAAAAACCCTGGAGAGTACAGTGATATGTGGCCCGAACATATCAGTGTACAGGGGCCAGCTGCAGCACAGGGGCCAGCTGCCTTCAATTAAAGCCGAAACCCCAGCCATGACAAGCCCTGGTGTGCAAAACAACTGAATTGATCCTTACCAGGTGTGTGTGTGTGTGTGTGTGTGTGTGTGTGTGTGTGTGGGGG